>JAQSVV010000149.1:0-600000 GCA_036375495.1 Agrotis segetum
GTTAATTTTAACTAACCCGATTCCGCGACAACACACAACAAGTATCTATTTCCTTCGCCGCGGAGTGAATCAAAGTAATCAATTCGCATGCAACACGGCGGCGCGTATCAAAATGCTCGCAACTGCAACCAGGAGTTGCGGAGTTCGACGCTTCTCGCGGGGGACTAATGACTGCGCATCACTAACCTAGAGAACGTTTACACCACGGAGGATTAAGTATTTAAATTAATCGCGGATTAAGATTTAAATAAGGACGAGAGGATCGGGCAACTTATGCAAACGATCTAACATTCAAAAATATTTACAGATAAAATTATCGTTACTTCAATCATATTCAATAAGTTTAAGTTGTTAGTTTTATACATCATAATATAGGTACTGAATTCGTGATAAAATTTGTTTCGTCAGATCTTTTAGTATTTTAAAATAATAATTTACAATAACTGTGTATTTATTGTAATGTGCTATTGCACATTACAATAAAATTATGTTGTATACTTTTTTAAGTATACAACATAATTATATTGTATCTCTTTTAGATACTTTGTTTTAGTAAACAGTGGACATAAAAAACATCATCCAACTTTAGAATCCCTCTCTATGACTTCCAATTCTATAAATCTAGGGCTAATTTGAGTCACTGAACGTTGGTGTGTTATCCAGCTCATTCAGCTCGTTTTTTTTGCTATGTTGAGAGTCTTTATGGGTCCAAACTATCGTGAAAGGGTACCGAGGCGTTAAAACGCAAAGTGCATGTCAAGGTACGGGTCGTTATTTAGTCAGTAAGAGTCTGACAGCTTCAGCTCCCATTTGATGATTGTTAGTCTCCATTTTGCTACTATTTGCCGAGGTCACGGAACTAACAAGCTACCGTGACCCCGGAACGTAAGGGGCTACTGAAGGATACCGTGGATTTTAGTCAGTACAAGTCTGACAGTCCCTCTGGCCCTGCCCTGGGTGGAAGGATTAATTTTTTTTATTTTTTTTTTAGCGTGGTAAAATCATCAAATGAGTCCTCCAACCCCGGGCAGGGCGGGAGGGACTGTCAGACTTCTACTGACTAAAATCCACGGTGTCCTTCATAGCCTGTTATGTTCCGGGGTTACGGTAAGGGAATAATCCCGCGACCCCGGGTGGAAGGATTCATTTGATGATTTTACAGCGCAAAAAAAAGTGCTTCTACCTAGAAAATAATCTAGATTACCTAAATCCCCGTTAGCACAGTGCCGTCAGCCCGACAGACGCCAACTTAAGTGAGTTAGGAGCAAGTGCAGCTGCATTTACAAAGTTAGCAAGTTGACGCATGCGAAGCCTTTGAATCGTGCCGGCACCGAACGCCTTGATTTCTTTAATCAGGTTTAGAGGTTTCAAGCTAAAACTTCTGATCCGAGCTCTCTTTGCGATGTTGACGACGTTTTGTTTGCTGTGTCGAACTGTTCCTTGAAGTCGCTATGTCTATAGTGAAATACATTTATTACATTTTTATTTGTTTAGCGTGTTTGTGATTTGCAATCGTGTTAGGTAAAGTGTTCTTAGGATTTAAGAGTTAGTACCTATGTCCACGCCATTGAATGGTATTACGGTAATAATTATCCTATGAGAACGTCGTACTAGGATAAAAATTGATCCAGTTTATAAAACACCTGTGCATCAAATCTCATCCAAATCCGTTTAGCAATGTTTGAGTGAAAGAGTGTTAAATATACATCCATTCATCTAGAATAGCATCTAAAATAGTAGTAAAGTCAACTCGCTCTCTCTGAGAGGTTGTCTGTGTCCCAGCAGTGGGAAAATTATAGGCTGATAATGCTTTATACTCAGCTTGCAAATTTATTTGTGCAGTTTCTTCTGAATTTCCAATTTCACATGATGGATCAATTCAATCAATCATACCCTTGTGTTAAATAAAAGCCCAGCCTGCGAACTAAGTGAAACAAAGCCAGTCCACATTTATAAAAAAGGTCTAGAAATCAAGAAAAATCTGTGAAGGTCTGGAGATCTGTAGGGCTAAAAGCCTAGTTGACTAGTTATGCAGGGTTTTAGTGAGTCACAGAATAGGTAGATAAACAGAAGGACTATTTTTAACCGACTTCAAAAAAAGGAGGAGGTTCTCAATTCGTCGGAATCTTTTTTTTTTTTTTTTATGTATGTTCCCCGATTTCTCGAAGACGCCTGGACCGATTTGGATTTTTTTTCTTTTGTTTGAAAGGGTATACTTTCCAATTGGTCCCATAATCACCAGGTCAGGATCTGATGATGGGATCCTAGGGAAATCGAGGGCAACCTTCAAATTTTATAGGCACATAGTACCATTTTCATATATTTTCTAAAGCTGTTCAAGTATTTGCATCTGATAATCATCATCTCAGGTGGATGACCTGATGATGGAAGGTACAACTCCTTAACAGTAAGGAGTAGGCATCGATTGATTTACTTTGTGTTCGCATATCTCCGGAACTATAACAAGTCCGATTTAAGTAATTCTTTTTTTGTTGTACTAGGTATCATTTAACTTAGAGAATACTGCAAGTTTCATCAAAATCGGTTTAGTAATTTTTGAGATATGGAATTTTATTAGCTTAATGTGTACATGAGTGATGTAAGTACTGGTGCGAAGGATTACAAAATTATAGTGCACATGTAAGAGAATAATGTTCTTGACAAGAATTCGGGTTGAATATTTAAACTAAAAAGAGTAAAATAAAAACTTTTTCAAAAAAAATGTAACCGCCTTCAAAAACAACCACAAAAAAGTGTAAAATAATCTACAAAATAACTTTTTTTTCGGAAGTCGGTGGCTAAAAAGACAATGAAAAGAAAAAAAAACAAAGGCACCGACTTCCGAAAGAAAAGTTATTTTGTAGATTATTTTACACTTTTTTGTGGTTGTTTTTGAAGGCGGTTACATTTTTTTTGAAGAAAACGGAAAGTTTTTACATAGAATGGGTCAAATTATGCGCGATTGGAATCTGTTGCAGATTCTTTATTGTGGTAAAATCATCAAATGAGTCCTCCCACCGCGCTGTCAGCCTGGGAATGGTCCATAATCGGACAGCGAGTCGCCCATTACTCGCCATCCGCATGCCCAACTGTTTTATCTTGGGTTCGAACCAAGGTAGTCCCATTTGTATAATAATTTATTAAATTAACACGTTCTTAAAACGGAGAAGGCAGACATCGTAATCCAACGCCTAGAAAAAAAATAAAAATCCTGATCATCCTGTAACTTATATCTTATCTATCCCTGTACCAAAATTCATCAAAATTTGTTCAGTGTATACATGTAACTTAGGTCTACATAGTTTGCGTGCATTTTGCTCGTTGTTTGCATTTGACTTTCTGTGTCAATTTTATTCAGTGACTTTCTTTGATATATTTTTGCAAGTTTATTTTATTTTCGCGCCCGGCATTGGTTGCGGCCATGCTGCCGGGCGAGACGGAGTGGGAAGCGGTCAGCTCCTTCTGCGAGGCAGTAATGCTCGTTAAGGAGGAGGCGGGCCGCGAGCGAGAGAAAACAGCGTCCTCCCTCCGCCCCAGCCGCAGTGGTAGGCGCCCACGGCGACGGACGTCGCTAGATGATCTCCGGCCACCGTAGGCGCGGGGGCATGCGGGCAGCGAGTAAAGGGCAACTCGCTGCCCGACCAAGGACCATGCCCGGGTCGACGGCGCGTTGTGTCCCACGCGCGCCTCAAAGAGCGTCAGCATAATGACGGGGGGGGCCTCTCAGAGGGCCAAAGCCTGCCGGGGTCGCGGGATTATTCCCTTACCGTAACCCCGGAACTTAACAGGCTATGAAGGACACCGTGGATTTTAGTCAGTAGAAGTCTGACAGTCCCTCCCACCCTGCCCGGGGTTGGAGGACTCATTTGATGATTTTACCACGCTAAAAAAAAAAAAAAAGTTTATTTTATTTGAACGCTTAGAAGTTGAGATCGATGACTCGAAGTGGGGCTGAATGTCTTTATTCTCTACTGAGTATATGTTATTGTTAATGATGTGTAAATATTTTATGGGGTGAAGATATTTGTTTTGGTGTAATGACTGCAATAATGCTTTGAAATATTTTTAAACGATTCGGAACACTATTAATTTCTCAGATATCGTGGTTTTTTACCTATCAGTGAGAAGGTGTGTTGATGAACTGTAATGAGATCAAAAAGTCATTTAAAGAAAATAGACCCTCAATATTGTTTGAATGGAGGATGAATTTACTTTCAAAGTTAACCTACATTTGAGTTTATTCATTAAAAAGGAATGAACAAACAAATAAAAGGAACGCAAAATGATCCTCTGAAATGTCAAAACTTCCCTTAACGACGCCAAACTTGGATTGAAAAAAAAATCCCTTTAAACAGTGTTATTGCAAAAATGAGAGGCGTTCTCAGCCTAACTTTCAACTACCAAGAATTTGATTTCAAGGTTTAACGAAAGACGGAACACTCAAATACGAACTCTATACTACTTATTATACGATTCAGTTTACTTTGCTGTGTCCTAAGCAGTGTTACTTCAAATGTAAGGCATTTTCTTGCAATCTGAGATCTGTACGGCGGGCATATCCGTCGTGGGGCGGCAGAAACGTAACTTTTATGGGAGGTTTAGAGTCTAAGTGAATCCAACATAGACATTTTTTTGGATCCGTGTTTAAGCTGTGAATCTAAAAACAGGTATTCACAAATGTTCAGTAGGTGATTGTAATCGCAGCGCGAGCGCGAGATGTCTAGAAGTTTCTTCTTCTTCTTCGTTTTATGATAACTTCACCTTTGATCTACACATGCGATAAAATAGATACAGAATTATAATTATGTGAACGGTATTATTCGATAAATTATGCTTTCACTCCTAAATAGCTCAACAAATCGTAGTATACGTATACAGAAAGATGGAACGGTGGATACTACGGGTATTATAGGCTACTTTTTTAAATAAACCTAAAATTCAGAAAGGGCGAAAGGTTGTTTTAAAGGGTTGGTTGTAAGTTCGCCACAAAAATAATTACCCACGAAAAAAAGTTTTGATCCTTTTCTCCTAGTACATTCTGTTCAGATTCCAAGTTGTGTCCTCGTTTTCGGTAGTTTTGTGCTGGATTTTATAATATGTTCTGTTATCCATGCGGAAAAAAATGGGGCGAATTCACAACAATCAAAAATTTAAAAAAAAAACCCTTTTGAACTTACAACAGCCTGTTTTAAATAGTGAAACTTCTCTAGCAGTTGCAGTTATGCATTAAAAATCAAAAGCAAGATTTATTAAGGTACAGAACATTTAAAACAAAAGGTTACTTCGAACTTCACAATTATTCTTCAGGTGGAATCTCATTCAGTCCTATTTATTGGCCAAAACGTCTGTCTGATTCAACCGCGGTAATTCCAGATGCCATTCAGCTACAATGCAAAAAGAAAATAAAAGATAAGTCCCGCATAAAAGAATGAAAGCCGTAATGCTTTACTTTTTAAAAGAAATACGTTTATTCTATTTATGAATGAATGGAAGCTAAGTGTGTCCGTTCCCTTTTCAAAAGATCTGCGAGTCAAAAGGTGAATGTAATGTTTTATTCCGCCATATTCTTTGGTGGCCTGCGAAAATCTCTGGCTGGTTTATATTTTGTAATGATGTACTTTGACTTACATGGTGATAATATTATCGTAGGTTACTGCATTAGGTACAAGAGTGTTCTACTCCACATATTTTTGTATAACACCATTAAACACAAACACTACACAACATCGTGCTTGAAATCCCCGAAATGCTAAATATAATATTCCACAACTATCAGAGCTTGTGTTATGGGTACTAGACAACTGATAAACATATTATAGATACATATTATAGATAAATTACACCCAGACACAGAACTATTGATCGTGCTCATCACACAAACATTTGTCCTGTGTCGGACTCGAACCCACGACCTCCGGCATCATAGCAGTCAGGGTCACTAACCACTAGACCAACAGGCCAGTCACATAACATTTATGTTAATTGCATTTCCAGAAACCATACAAATCCAGCTTCAGTATCTCCTAACATAATATTTGACCGCACGGTTGGCGCAGTGGTTGAGCGATGGACTGCTGCGCAGCCTGTCGCGGGTTCGATCCCCGCACGGAAAAAATATTTGTATTCGACCTACAAGTAGTTGTTCCGCGTCTGGGTGTTTATGTATGTGTGATTCTATGTTTGTAAACGTACCTACGATACCCGACAAATTCTTAGTGTAGGGCAACGTATTAAAAAAACACAAAAAGAAAATTATCCATAATACCCAATAACACATTACTAGACTCAGAAATCGTTCCCAGTACTCGATTAACAAAGAATTGGTACTGTCAAACATGAACGATCCTTACTGCATAAAAAACCTTTCTATTTGAGGCATCAACCACAAAGGAATGGGTGTCAAAGTCGAGCATCGATGTCAATAAAATAGCTAGCAGCTTGGAACGGCAACACCCCACATTGACACCTTTTGAAACGCAGTCCCCAAAAAAAAAATACAAAATAATTTATTCAGCGTGCGTGAAACACACGTAGTGAAACAAAAAACACCAATAATATCCTTTAGCTCGCACAAAGCTTCCGATAAAAAATACGGCGGGTAAACTGCATCACGCGTTGAAAAAAAAAGTGTAGTAAAATAAAAATGAAACTTTTTGATTTGTCCGCTTTGGAACAAACGGTTACGTGTACGGCTCTTGGGTGGAATACTAATGAATTGGTTACCTACTCGCTTGTGGAAAAATATGCGACAAGCGTGTTCCCTGATGGACGCAGTTGGTCCTACGGGTTTTTCGTAGTTGGTTCTATGGTTTGTTAGTAGTTTTAAAATGGAGAAGCAGTTTTCTATCGATGTATGTTACCTTGTTGTTGTTATTGATACATGTGTTGGTACATTTTATAAGTAATGCAACAAAGAGTACCTAGTTTATTAAAATTTTATACATATTTAAAGATAACTTTATTAAGGCATAAGGATAAGAAGGTTTTTGTAAAATATCGTATCTTACAAAACAATTAAACATCATAGCTATACATCTTTCTAGTTTTGATTTTGTCTATGCGATTGCAACATGGTGAAAACAAAACTGCATTTTTAAATTGCATTAGTAAAATAAAAATTGAAAGAGAAAAGGATGCTTAAATTAAGAATAAAACATACTTGCTATTTGTGAACAAATACACTTTCCATCTCCAAAAATCCTGTAGGATAAACAACCAATGATAATAATCACATCAAAAAGTGTTTATTGTCTACTCCCACGGACTCCTAAAACAAATTTCAATAAAAACAAAAGCAAAAAACTAGAGATACACGCTTTTTGATGGCGACTCGGCACCGGCATGCATATTCATAATCGAGGGATTTTCTAACGTGCATCGGAAAATTGAATATTACGATTGTGGCATTTTAATTTACATATACACCGTGTTATTACTGGCTTACTTAGATACCAATATTATTTATCTGGAGAATTTCCAGCTCGGAAAATATTTATCGAATTCAATTTGAGTATATTTTCTGAGTAAATTTTATTTGGTTATTCCAGCTGCTGTGAATTTAGAAAATATTTATACTGTGTCTGGAAATATGTATATTTAAGTCAGTATTGAGTAGGTTACAGAATACCTGCAGCGTTTGGTTCTGAATAGTATATCCCATCAAACGATTGACCACACTCCTCGTAAATGCTCCACGGGTTAAAAAAAAAACCTTCAAATTGATTTCTTGTCTTATACTATATGCGTCCACAGGTCGGCATCGTACGTATCAGACGCATCGCATCAAACGGATTTCTGTATCGGCAGCGATCGGATTGCCGACGCGAGTATCAGCAATCGGATTGCCGATGCCACCTTCATCGCGTCCACTGATCGGCATTCCGTATGACGTCATCGGTACGCATCGCATTTAGGCATTGCCGATGAGTCGTCCGTACGATGCGGATCAGTGGACGCAGTTGTATGAGCTATAATACAAGGCAAACTAAAATCCGTTACGTACGAAACGTCCGATACGAGAGATGCGGACCTGTGGAAGCTGACCATTGAGGTTAAAGATTCTCTATGGATAATGCGACAATGTGAAGTAACGTAAGTTTACCCATTTTTTGGAAACAGGTTAACAATTTTGTAGCTATGATTTCCGTTTTTCATAAGGAAAACGTAGGGATTTGTTATAATGTCATAGAATTATAAGGAAAATTTGTGTTACTTTAAGCGAACATCAACAACATAATTTTCCCTCCAATTCATTATTTGCTCTTCCCTTTAAAAAACTCACAAGTGCCTATTTAAACACAGCCTAAAAATAGAATTGGAGGCATATCGAGGCGAAAAATACACGCTCAAATTGAAGTTCTTTTTTAATTAGATTCCTCGCCGAATTGTTTTTTTTTCTATTTTATTTTTGTTTATTCCCTTCCTCACCTCCTAAATTACTTCTTTATAATGAGAAAAGTTTCCAGTGCCAAGAAACGTTTAAAGATAAGATGTTTAAACTGTGATATAGTTGGTCTTTTAATGAAAATGTTTAAGGGGCAGGTCTTGTAAAATTCACGCGCGCCGAATTATTTGCGTAACTTTGTTTGTGATTTTTGAACAAAATAGTGCAATAGCTTGAAATATTATTATTGCACATAAATAACCATAATATAAGTAACAGCTAGTTATTTTTTTAAAGTTGATTTAAGTAGATTATATTAGGTAAATCAAGCGTTCAAAACAGCTCTTTCCTGCCCAACGTCATTTCGAGTTACGTTGGTGCACTCAATCTGAGACAATGAAGAATTCATTTAAAAATCTGATCAGCGCATAATGACCGCAATATCCTCGTCTTCAAACTGCGCTGATTAGTTTTTTATATTTATCTTCCATTTTCTTAATTAAGATGGCAGAATATCATCAAAATTCTCGGATTTCATCTCTTAATAAATGGTTTTTTTTCATAGGAACTATGCATCGTAGGTATGTAATATTACATTATCTTGATGTCAACAGATCAATAAATCAAATTCAAAAAAAAAAATTGTACCTAAAGCGCTTTTTTTTAACAATAAAAAATATCTCAAATAACCTCTCAAAAAGTGTTTATAAACGAGAATTGCAAGAGAAATTCCTTAGTCGCCGGTGGACGGCCGGAGCGATTAGACGTGAGGTCCACGACCAATTTTTGTTGGTCCCTCTCGCTCGCACCTTCTCTCGCTCTAACGATGATGACGCGCAGTTACGCATCTCAGGTTGCTCTACTTTATTATGTTAAAATATATTTTTTAACCGACGGAAAAAAAGGAGGAGGTTCTCAATTCGACATGTATATAATTTTTTTTTTTTTTATTTATGACCATTCTTTGCTTTCTCTAAGGTGGTCCAATATCAAAAAATCTTTTTTTTTTGTTGGACAGAGTTTATCTGAAAGTTGGTCCCATTTAAATATCAAAATTAAACTCCGACCTTATTGACATTTAAAATTTAGTTTGTTTTTTCTCACTTTCACGATCGCTAACATTGCTCCTTCATTAAAATTCGGTGTTTGCATAAATGTCAGTAAGGTCGAAAATAGTTTGAACATATTTTTAAATTGCTTAACGATAGCAAGTTAAAAAACAGCTTCAAGCGATTTTCGCCCTTATTGACATTTAAAATTTAGTTTGTTTTTTCTCACTTTCACGTTCGCTAACATTGCTCCTTCATTAAAATCCGGTTTTTGCATAAATGTCAATAAGGTCGAAAATCGCTTGAAGCTGTTTTTTAACTTGCTATCGTTAAGCAATTTAAAAAACATGTTCAAACTATTTTCGACCTTATTGACATTTAAAATTTAGTTTGTTTTTTCTCACTTTCACGTTCGCTAACATTGCTCCTTCATTAAAATCCGGTTTTTGCATAAATGTCAATAAGGTCGAAAATCGCTTGAAGCTGTTTTTTTAACTTGCTATCGTTAAGCAATTTAAAAAACATGTTCAAACTATTTTCGACCTTATTGACATTTAAAATTTAGTTTGTTTTTTCTCACTTTCACGTTCGCTAACATTGCTCCTTCATTAAAATCCGGTTTTTGCATAAATGTCAATAAGGTCGAAAATCACTTGAAGCTGTTTTTTTAACTTGCTATCGTTAAGCAATTTAAAAAACATGTTCAAACTATTTTCGACCTTATTGACATTTAAAATTTAGTTTGTTTTTTCTCATTTTGCTTTGCCAACATGACTGCTGCACTGACCTTTTTTTAGGTTTAATTAGTTAAACACGATTGTGTTTAACAAATTAAACCTAACAGATTTTAACCTATGAGAATATTTAAATAGTATTAAAACACTTGTGTGATACTCGTATTATTACAAACCAAACAGGGTTGGCATGATGAAAACAAGTTGTTTTAAAACACCTGTTTAAAAAAGTTTGAAATTAAACAGTGTTTTTTATTACCCGTTTCAACTACTTTTTAAGGCAGATGAATGCATATAAAATGAAAACAAATTAATATTCAGGAGTCTAAATAGTTTGACATAAAACCTTTTGAGTTTAATGCCATTGTTATGCCATATTTTTAACTTTTATTGACACTGTAATGAAATAATGCTTAAAATTTTTAGAAAAAAAACATCACCATGTTTTTATTCCATTGATCATTTTTCGTAAAAAATTAATTACAAAGGGTGAATTTGAAAAGATGTAGTCTAGAAATGAAACATAATTGATATATATACAGGGTGGAATTTTGTAATGCCACCTGGAGGGAAAGTACTCTTAATACTGCAGATAGAACATTTTACTCAAAGAAAACATTCCTTTATTTTTGATTAGAAAGCAAACTGCATTCAAAGATTTTCGAAAATTCTCTTCTCCCACCCGGGAATCGAACCGGCTAAAATCTGAAAAAAATATACCCTGTACTTTTATTACACCGATCGTTAGGGTCAATTATAACGATGAAATCTCTCTAACAAACATGATAAATCAAATGAAAGGAAAACCAGGAAATCTTAAATTAAAGCTCTCGTAACATGTCATATGGTTTCTTGGTCCATATCGGTGGAATTTTGTAATGCCACCTGGAGGGAAAGTACCATTAATACTGCAGATAGAAAATTTTACTCAAAGGAAACATTCCTTTATTTTTGAATAGAAAGCAAACTGCATTCAAAGATTTTCGATAATTCTCTTCTCCCACACCCGGGAATTGAACCAAGAAACCATAATATTACATGTTACGAGAGCTTTAATTTAAGATTTCCTGGTTTTCCTTTCATTTAATTTATCATGTTTGTTAGAGAGATTTCATCGTTATAATTGACCCTAACGATCGGTGCAATAAAAGTACGGGTATAATTTTTTCAGATTTTAGCCGGTTCGATTCCCGGGTGGGAGAAGAGAATTTTCGATAATCTTTGAATGCAGTTTGCTTTCTATTCAAAAATAAAGGAATGTTTCCTTTGAGTAAAATTTTCTATCTGCAGTATTAAGGGTACTTTCCCTCCAGGTGGCACTACAAAATTCCACCCTGTATACGTTTAGACATCAACAAACAAGGTGGAATTAATTTTAAAAAAGAACCAGAAACTAAAAAAAAACACTTTTCTAAAACATTTTGAATTGTTACAGTTTGTTTTATAAATTAAAAAAAAAACTGTTTTTTTTCCAACCCTGAAACCAAGTCATATTAAAACTCCTTATTAAGCAAAAATTCTATAACTCCTTTTAAATAATCCTTAGTAGAGCAATGTTCATACCGCATCAAAATTGTTTTATAATAATTCAGTGGGCAGGATGTATGCGGGGGATTGCGGGAAGGGAGCCCGAAATTTGACGTACGATCGACTGGCCGAACGCGATTCAATTTTTTGCAAAAGAAGACGGCAGCCTTAAGTGTATCAGAAGTCTTATCTTCTAACTCTTATTTTATTAAAGGGATGGGGTTTTTAAACGGTATCGCCACTTTATGTTTTAACCAAGGCTCTTGTAGTTTGATAAGGTTTTAATGTTCTGTCTTTGATAAGAAGTGTAAAGCATAGCTTGGTGATAGTCTGAGTTCCTTAGCTTCTTAAAATCAGATTATAAATACTGAATGCCACTTTGTGGTGTCATTTTCTATGGAGTAGAATTCTTTCCATATGAACTGCTCAAAAGTTGGAATTTCGTTTCTTGGTTGAGAATTAATTTTTATTTGTGAAACTACCCGCCCTATACTCACAATTTTCGTTTGAGAGTTCTCTCTTTTTTCTGTCATATTCGAGGTTGGCGCATCATTTTTTTTTTAGTTTAGCTAAGCTTATATTCTGCACTTAGCGTTACGACTAAATACATAAAAAAATCAGAACCCAAATTATGTAAATAAAATTAAACAAAAAGAGAACTTTATATTTTTTCGCATTTTAGATTAAAAGAAAACTTAATAATGCCTTTTAATTAAATTACGCAAATTAAACATTGAACAAAGACTTATTCTCGTTAATACCGAATTCGTGTCTGACCCTGACTACAAAGATGATGTTTTAAATGAACCGTGTAATCTGAGAGATAATAATTATATTATAACACGATTCATTTTGCAAAAGCAAAGTTATATAATTTTTTTAGGTCACAAGTAAGGGACAGACTTAGAGCGATAATAAGAAACTAATGGAGATGGCAACTGGGAAACGAATGGCGCTAGTATAGCTAGTTCCAAGCATCGTCATTGGTTCAAATCTTGGTAGGTATGTACTTCAAAATAGTCATAATCCGACCAATAATACCTCATTGGTCTTAGCTTATATTAGGACTTAGCTATGTGCGCGCCATCTACTATTAGCTTTGACCGGCCTTCGCCATTGAAAACTGAATTTGATTTGTTCATTTTGAGATTCTATAAATTGAATATTATTTACTGTCAAAGTTTTCATAAGCAACACAAGTATGTAGTGTTGGCGATCCCCCGATCCCAAGTAATGGAATGAAACGCTTGTGGCAAGAATCATGAGGTCACTAATGTAAATCCTGTCGAATATTTCTGTCAAAAAATAATCTGATATTACTAATTGCGTATACTCTGCAATACCAATCACAGTGCCAACGTAGTGTCCTCGCTGTAGCTCAGGATCAAAACGTAGCCATAATTAGAGCAGTACCCTTGTACAATGAACAGTGGACGGACAACATTTGTAAAGCCAATTGACTCCTGAAGAATGGTCACCCATTCACGGTTATTCGTGTACGTAAATAAAACGATTAGTTGAAAGATAATTCGTTAATACATAATCTATTACGTAGTGACTCAGAGCAAAGAAATAGGCAGATAGAGCGCTCAGAACACGCGATTGGTTCAAAGCTAATACAAAATCAAAATCTAGTACAAAGTCGCGACAGTACCAAGCTACGCGTCGTACCAAGCTGCGTGTCGTTGTTGTTGTTTGCCAAAATACGTGCACGTGTCTTTAACCATTGTAAAAGTTGTTCTCAAAAACAAAGAAAAAATTATGGAATGTAAGTCGATTTGATTTTGTATTAACTTTGGTGGAGTACTCGCGTGTTCTGAGCGTTCTATCTGCCTATTTCTTTGATCTGAGCGTAGTAAGATAAAATCTCTGTAAGCTTTCATCTTAAACCATCAACTAACGACCCTCTTTCAAACTGAATATTTATATAATGTTCGCGAAGAGAGCGTGAAATCGCAAAGAAAACAGAAGTTAACCTTTCTTTGATGTCTTTTTTATAATTTAGTACCAACGTATTGCAGGCTTTTGACGTTTCTTGCCTCTGTGGTGTCCAGATAACACTTTCATACTTATGTACCGAATTAAATTAGCATATAAAGTGGTTGTCTCCTTCCAACTTTACTTTAGATTCTGGATTAAGGTTTTGGCACGTTAAAAATATAAACAACGACAATATAATAAAAACTTTTTGTAACCAATGTGTTATTATTTAATAATCAAAAGATTTAATAAGAACTTAATCGTAAATTTTATTACGTAAATACATTATATTCAATTTCACGTTGTCGAGGCTAGCTCAAAAGTGATGGCAAGATGATTTGGACGCGTAGTATGTGTAGGTACCCCGTAGGAGCCAACATACGCTGTTTTCATGGAATACAGAATACTTTTAATAGCGTTATTTACTTGGACACATAATATTTACTGTAGTAGGTAATAGATAGCTGTCTTTAAATCCATCCTAAGGTTGTCTGGAAGATATCGGTATTAGCGCTAAGACCACCGTTGTACCTTAATAAAGTACGAGAATATTCTATTTTATTCTATTCTAACTGTAGTTGGGTTTATACAACGTGTAACGTTAATAGCGCAGAACCTCTCGTGGGGTAACTCAGCCCATGCAATGTTACTGAACAATGTATGTTCTAAGACCTTTTCTTTGGGGTGCTATGACAGTCCACGGGCGCACGTGGAGGTTCCACGTGCGCCCGTGGACTGGAGTTCCCTCTCGGATACGTCCGGGGGGAAGACCAGTTTTTCGGGCCGGTGCACCCTGGGATGCGGGCAAAAACTCTTCCTTAGAGCACTGTGTGCCTAAGTGGTCTCTTTGCCCGTATGCGAATAGCCTGTCGTGTGGATGCTCCAACGCGTGTCCCTCTGATCAGCAGAGGGCACAGCGGCGGAGCGGGCTTGCGGACGGTGAGTGATGGGTAGCTCGCCGTCCGACCAAAGACCAAGCCCGGGTCGGTGGCGCGTCGTGTTTCGCGCCAAATGCCTGCTGGGGTCGCGGGTTTTTTCTTAAGCCAGGTTACCGTGGCCCCGGAACGTAAAGGGCATAGGAAGGAACACGGGTGAATTTTAGTCAGTAAGAGTCTGACAGTCCCTTCCGCCCCACCCAGGGCGGGAGGACTCATTTGATGATTTTACCACCTAAAAAAAAAAAAATAGACCTTTTCTTTCGGAAGTAAGCGGCAAAAAGATAAAAAAACAAAGTCATTGATTTCCGATAGAAGAGTCGAGAAAGATGAAAGTCAGTTTAGTTTTCAAATAAAGTAAAATAATATTTAATTAGAAAAATAGCTTTTAAACTTGCATTTTTAAGTGAAGAATTTATGCTTTATCTGTAGGTACCTGTGTTTCATTTTAACATTCACGGCGCGCACCGCCATCGTAGCCAGCGTGAGAGACGCGGCTGACTTCAAAGCGCAGCTTAAAAAGGCTTTCAGCAATTAAATATTGAAGACGGAGTCTGTAACGATGTAACGGCGTGGAATATTGTTGCGCTGAATACTTGAATGTTGATTAGTACTAAGAAAATACTCGTAAAAAACAAACTATACACAGCATATAAAAAAACAGAAAATAAAAAAGAAATTCACACAGGATATATGTGAAGACAGTCAGTAAAGGTCAGATTCAGACTTCAGTCAGCAGGTCCCACCCAGGGCGGAAGAACTCATTTTGATGATTTTGAACCGATAATTTCAGAATGTGTCAAAGGAATACAGTACGTTGTAAGGTGTACAGAGACGGCCATAAGTGGCATATAAGTTAGGGCCCTAAAAAAGTATTGTTCCTGAGAAAAACAATAAAAAGTTACTATGACAATTATGTGTGGGGTGCTATGACAGGAAACCTCCACGTGCGCCCGTGGACTGGAGTTCCCTCTCGGATACGTCTGGGGGGGAGACCAGTTTTCGGGCCGGTGCACCCTGGGATGCGGGCAAAAACTCTTCCTTAGGCACTGTGTGCCTAAGTGGTCTCTTTGCCCGTATGCGAATAGCCTGTCGTGTGGATGCTCCAACGCGTGTCCCTCTGATCAGCAGAGGGCACAGCGGCAGAGCGGGCTTGCGGACGGTGAGTGATAGGTAGCTCGCCGTCCGATCAAGGACCAAGCCGGTGGCGCGTCGTGTTTCGCGCCAAATGCCTGCTGGGGTCGCGGGTTTTTTCTTAACCCAGGTTACCGTGGCCCCGGAACGTAAAGGGCATAGGAAGGAACACGGGTGGATTTTAGTCAGTAAGAGTCTGACAGTCCCTTCCGTCCCACCCAGGGCGGGAGGACTCATTTGATGATTTTACCACCTAAAAAAAAAAAAAAAATGACAATTATGTGTACGATCCGAATTGACTGTAAATTCTTATTTATCGCGGGAGAAACCGCGGCATGCAAAAATTAGTATTTATACAATATTTATTTATTTCTATAGAACATTGACCTCAAAATACGCTGCTTTTTAATTTAGTGGGTACAGTACGATGATGTTTGATAAATTAAACCAAGTCGGTTTCTTGTAGTACTTATTACTAAAAGGTCATTTAAAAATATTATTTTCGTGCACGTGAAGGATCAAGTAATGCTGGACTGGTTGAATACAAGGGATTAACTTGCAGCGATGTGGATTATCGCCTGGTTTGTGTGTTGTTAACAAGCATGATATTTTATTTAATCAACACATTATTAAAATGTAGCATTCGAGGTTTACTCGAGGTCTACCAGAGTGAACATTTATACAGCACAGAATCATCAGGCATGATTTAAAGTTAAAATAACTTTAAATTCTTTTTATTCTGCAACCTTATACAATACAGGATGATTTTTTAGTCACCATCCAAATTTTAATATATTAATCTAAAAAAAAAAATCATTGAATACGTGTTTTTTCTTTTTGTTTCAATCAATACAAAAATATCGAGATATCACGTCTCAACGTTATCTATAAAAAGTTGATGAAGCTGGTCACCGCGCTGTGATGTGTCGCTCAGGTGTAGCGGGGCGGGGCGGGGGGTCAGCGGGGTGCGCTCTGTCCGTTTCATGCGTCGGCCAGTGTATAATATTATTAGCTTTTAGCTTAGTGACCACGCAGAGCGGATGAGAAAATGATTTAATATGACAATTTGAAGTATCGTTTTTTTTCAAAAATGGGGTTAGTGATTGATATTTAATGCCTAGAAAAATTTTGGACGGTGCTAAAAAAGTCACCCTGTATAATGGTTGAAGAATGAAAAGAAAAATACATATTATTGGTAGCAGACATCAAATTTTGACTGGCCTGTTGGTCTAGTGGTTAGTGACCCTGACTACTATGCCGGAGGTCGTGGGTTCGATTCCCACCCAGGACATATGTTTATGTGATGAGCATGATCATTTGTTCTGTATCTGGGTGTAATTTATGTATAATATGTAATGTATGTATTTAGAAATATATAAGTATGTTTATCAGTTGTCTAGTACCCATAACACAAGCTCTGCTTAGCTTGGGACTAGATGGCCTTGTGTGATAGTTGTGGAATATTATTATATTATTATTATTAATTCTTCGGCACGAATTGGTATTTCAGCTGTCAGCGGTTAAAATAAACCGAGCGTAATTTGAAGCTTCAGTTAATTTCTTATTCCAGACAAATATTAATCTAATCCTAAGGATTCCAGACTTACGTTTAGCGAATATTTAATAGTCTCTAGCGAGAAACTAGTGCTCTTAAATTGCTCAGACTATTCTCGTCAAATCATTTATTTTCTACGAATTTTGAGGTTCTCAACAGATCCAATAGGACACCAATTATTAAGAAATGTCGAAAGCATCGAAATCATAACGGTACTTGAATTATTGATATTAGAACTTTTGGATTTAAAAGCCAATTTCTAGGTTAAATTTTATTTTGAAAATTAAGTTTTAGTCATGCGAATAAATGTTGAACGATCGAGAAGCTGATCCATTTGACATTTTGAAAGGTTTAATTTTGAATAACCTTACTACAAGCCAGTTTCTAAATTTGAATATAACAAGTGGGAACAAACTCTACAAAAAATAATAGAGGCAAATGCATCCATACCTTTTTTAAGTAAGATGTTGATTGTGATATCAAAGGTTTTTCACGACATTGCATTTTTTTTAACGTGGTAAATACATCAAATGAGTCCTCCCACCCCGGGCAGGGCGGGAGGGACTGTCAGACTCGTACTGTCTAAAATCCACGGTGTCCTTCAATAGCCCTTTATGTTCCGGGGTCACGGTGATGGAATAAGTCCCGTGACCCCGGCAGGCTTTGGCCCTCTGAGAGGGGGCCCCGTCATTATGCTGACGTTCTTTGAGGCGCGCGTCGGATGCAACGCGCCGTCTCGCGTCGACTCGGGTTCACGACATTGCATAAGAAAAAAAAGTGTGGAGGGAAACATTAAAAAAAATAAAACGATGTATGACAGCACATCAACCTACCATTATTGGTCAAATTTCCTTAATATTTTCAACTTTACCACTTAAGCAGAGGGTTCATTATTCGTTTGGGAAATTTTGACAAAATGAGTTAGGTTGACGTGCGTCTTTACATTATTGTGGGTAGGTAACTAAATCACGCACAAATAATATCTGAACGGATTTGAATGTGTGTGCTTACTTAAATATCTGCCCATTATGTACAACTAAAATTGACTAACCATCTCAAGAAACTATAATCAAAGTCAAACATAATTGAAACGAAACATTTTAATGAACTTACGAGTATATTGTCACAGTTTTAAATTATATTAATTAAGATAATATAAGAATATTGCTTATTTAAACTTAATAAGAAGTTTAACTTACAAAGAGTTTGCAAAGTTTGTTAAGATACATTAAATAATAGGGTGAACTTTTTATTAACAAATAATTAATTATAACCCGTCACAGGGTCGGCGTGGTACTGGGGCGAAGTGCGACTCAAAGAACTGTCAGCAATTTGACGGGGCTTCCATAAAGAAAAGGGCTAAACACCTGCCGGGGTCATGGTCCTATCTGAACAGGTTACTGTGACTCTGGAACGTAAAGGGCCATTGAAGGAACACGGATTTTAGTCAGTGCGAGTCTGAAAGTCCCTTTTTGCGGGTGGGAGGTCTCATTTGATGATTTTTCTATGCAAAAAAATACTAGGCATGGTGAATTAGGGGTTTTCTCGACTTTCGGAAGTTTTGAACTATTTCTGATCAGGTGTTCATAATAAAATTATGAAGTTACAAGTTTGATTTCCAGGTTGGGGAAAAATCTAACCACATAAGCTAGCTTTTGATGGCGTTTATCCAGGGGCGCTGAGTTTTTAAAACTCCCGTGGGTGCTCCAGCAATTTTAATGACATACCTAGATACTTATATGTACGAGTAGTCGTATTTTTAAGAGGTAAATAGTGGGTGCTCGGTACCCACTATTTACTTCTCGTGGGTGCTGGAGCACCCGAGCACCCACGGAGTCGGCGCCCCTGCGCATAGCTACACTTTAACTGATGAAATCTGTCCTACCATTTGAAGCTTTCAGGAATCATGTTTTATTTGCAGCAACCGAGTAAAACAATACTTCAACGGGCACATAACAACACTCATACCAACAACTGGTTACACTGGAATTTAAACCTTATGCCAATGATATAAGTCACATGATGTTCATGATTTACACTATAGTCTAATGTGCGGCCATGCATCGCACAATTGGCCGAAAAGCTAAACTAGCATAACTTAGCGATTGTGCTAATGGCTCGCGTGGGACGTGCAGTGCTTTACAATTTAAAGCAATTGTGAAATTGTTGTTACGAATACTATCGAATACCAGTGGTATTTGTGTATCTCGTTTCTAATTTATTATGTTAAACAAAAAATGTATAATTAATAAAATGGTTGGAGGTTGTTAACGGATACTAACTTGTCGGTTATCGGATCTTCTTAAAACTATTAGTGGGCATGATGATTTTCGTCCTCTAAAACCTGGCGCTGATGGTTACAAAAAAAAGAACAGCCGAATCGGTCCAGTCGTTTTCGAGTTATGAGCTTAGCAACACATTTTGCGATCCATTCCTATATTATAGAAGATGCACAGTGAGGATTGATAGAAGGATACTTTTTTTACTCTTTTACATAAAATCGCCTAACGGATTTGATGGGTGCACATACGGTTTATAACCTGGAATAAAATAACACTTAGAATACTTTTTACCCCGTGTGATAACTACCGAATTTCTCATAGGACAACACCGTGGGCATTTTTTTATCGTGTAAAATTATCAAATGAGTCCTCCCACCCAGGGCAGGGCGGGAGGGACTGTCAGACTTGATGTTCTGTCTAAAATCCTCGGTGTCCTTCAGTACCCCTTTATTTTCCAGGATCACGGTAATAAAATAAGTCCCGAGACCCCGGCAGGCTACGGCCCTCTAGAGGGGGGCCCGTCATAACACCGCTGCGGGCATAGCTCTAGTATTAAAATAAAAGCAGGCTTGCTTCCAGTTTTTCTACCTCCGGCCCCAATCAGCGAGTTCACCCAGAAGAAACCGAAACCACCCGAAACTCCGGAACACTGACAGAGTTCCACAGTTAAAACTCTTTGGCGTCGAACACCGGACGGTTGTCACGAGCCAGGTGGCCCTGATGCGGCCTACTGCCATCAGTGCGATCGCTCAGCGTCACCAAAGGTACATGTAGCCTAGTGAGGTGCTGGTGCCCGGGTGTGTACCTTTTTTGGAATGTCTTTTAGCTCAATCTAAACCCACCACAGTTTAAAACTTTTAACATAAACCTCTGCACAATTTATCACTTAGCCATGTAACATGTACATTTATTCAAAATACCCACCCACAGATCAAAACACCTAAATAAAACTGAGGTAGGTCCCTGCAACCGACCCAAAAATTTGCAAACCACGTTCCCTCCTCGATCTACTTAACATCGTCAATCTATTAGGTGTACCAACAAATTGATAAAACACACTACATATTTCATTGCATACCTCAGTTAATGCAAGCCAAGGGTCTTTGGGACGCCAGGTGAATACGAAGTGGAACCCTTTGGATAATGCCGGTCAATTTATGATTGGAAGAAAGTGTACCTTCTTTATTGACACCCTTTTATTTTGCTTTGCGTTGCTTTGAGGGGGCGGGAGGACTCAGTAGATGAACACCCAAAAAATCTCTTTAAACATTTCGCTGTGCAGTCTTCATGGCCAGTATCTGAAAGTACATTTAGCACAATGACAAACGACAGATATAATTCACAGCACCTGAACGCTTCGCTATCACCACGCTCCGTAACCGCTTCGCTTTGCTCACAAACATTTCGCTACAAAAAATATGGCACATGTTATATTTGTGATTGAGATTGATTGTCTCTGTTAAGGGGTATACTGGAATGTGATTTTCTTTTGTTTTGGGCAACAGGCGGATTATTTAAGGCGGGCTTACAGTAATTTTTAAGATTTTCAAACGTCTGAAAGTCCCATTAACAATGATATTTTTAATAAATAAAAATCATAATATTAAAGTTGAACATATCCTCGAGTGAATGGTAAAGATAGAAACACGAATTGGAATAATTTGCTCGATAGAAAAAAATCTCAAACATGACACTAAATCACAATTTTCAAACATCCACTGCTTAGAGATTTCACAATGAATTTATATGAAACTTATATAAATAAAAACAGCTCATTATTTAGAAGTGCATGGTAAAAGCAGATTTTAAAATTTCGTGATAATTTTTCTCCAAGAAATAAAATACCCAAAATATTGGCATTATTTCGCTCGCCGGGCGCTCGCCAGTACCCGCCGAGGCGTGATAGAGGATGGACGTACGTCGTTGCTGCGCAAAAATTCCCCCCGCGCGGTTACGTAAGCAGGCATAGAACTGAACTACTACATGGAAACAAAGTCACACACACAAGCGATTACGTGTTAGTTGCGGGAATAGAATAAAATAGTCAAGTGATCTAATTTTGAAACGATGTAATTTTTTTTTATGGACCACTTATTTTTTAGCTAGGATGCGAACTTGATGGAGTGACCTGAAGGTCTACATCGGTCACTGCCACTGGAACTCGGCGACGGATTGAACTAGATGTGCCGAGTTTGGGCTCGTTTTGTTAGTTACGATGAGATCTTACCTCCGGACTTGAGGGAGTGACCTGAAGGTCTACATCGGTGTCTGCCACTGGAACTCGGCGACGGATCGAACTAGATGTGCCGAGTTTGGGCTCGTTTTGTTAGTTACGTTGAGATCTTACCTCCGGACTTGAGGGAGTGACCTGAAGGTCTACATCGGTGACTGTCACTGGAACTCGGCGACGGATTGAAATAGATGTGCCGAGTTTGGGCTTGTTTTGTTAGTAATGATGAGATCTTGTTCGATCCGTCGCCGAGTTCCAGTGGCAGTCACCGATGTAGACCTTCAGGTCACTCCTTCAAGTCCGGAGGTAAGATTAAGTTACATAAAATTGTAAAGGCACAAGGCGAATCCACAAACCTACAATTTCTGTAAACTTGTAATTACAATATCAATAAAATACAAGCTAAAAATAGATTTATCCTTTTATTAAATTTCTACAATCAATTTTAAAATACTTATAACAAACAAAAACATAGCATATATAGTAATATTTAGAAGACATTGAAAATTTTTAAAAATTAGAAACGGGTATAACCGCCGTTGGCCTCTATAACCTCTAAAAGACGAGACCTCATTGAAACAACAAGCCGTGAGCAAATATCGGTTCCCCGAATTTCCTCCCAAATATAATTACAGTGACTAATAATTCTTTCATTTTGATGCGACCATCGTTGGACCATAAGGCCCCAAAGATTTTCTATCGGGTTGAGGTCCGCCGATCTTGAGGGCCACTGAATTACCCTTACGTCAGTGTGTGAACGAAACCAGGCTCTTACGATCCTCGCATTATGAATTGAACAATTATCTTGAACAAAATCAAATTGTGGCACTTCGTTCTCCGGGTAAACATTACGGACTGTCGGTAGCATTGCATTCTGAAGCACGTCGATATAATTTACAGCCGTCGCTCGAGGAGGTAGAGAACACAATTCTCCTACACCATCCGCACTCATCCAGCCCCAAATATTTACGGAAATTCGACCTGATTCTCTATTTGGAATTACATGATCATCTTTATACCGTGTTGAATTATATCGCCAAAGGTGAAGACGTCCATGCTGACTGGATTTAAACGTTTTTTCATCACAAAACACTGTATTAGACCAATCAAACTCTAAGTGCTCTCTGGCGAAGTTCAGACGAGCAAGTCTGTGAGCATCCGTCAAATAATATATTTTCTTGGCGTAATGCCTGTGGTGCAACCCCATGTAATGTAGATGATTCCTTATTGTTTGGGCACTCACATCGAACATCTCCGCAAAATGTTTTGTGGGCTTAAAACCATTGATTTCATATTCCCGTCTCATGAATTCTCTATCGTTATTGGAGAGTACAGGCCGGCGACCACTTCTGTGATCCAACAAACTTCCCTCCTCTCCTTCACGACGAATCTAAAAGCGGACAGAACGCCTCGATATATTCAAATTCCGGGATATCGCACTGATACTGCTTCCCTCATTAAATTGGGCAATTATTTGTGCTCTTTCGGCAATGGTCAAGTTGGCAGGCATTGAGATGATTTTATATGCAGTTCATTGAAAAATAACACGGAAAATATATCGATTTTTTGCATATATTTGACAAAATGTCAATTGTCAGTTTTCTTTTTCAAATGGAATTCGGTTGTCTATTTAAATAGTTTTTATTACTTTTGTTTGGAAACATTTCAAATGCTTTGTAGAAACTAATGTCCTTTTCATTTATACTAAAGGTTAAAATGTCATGTACTTATATGTGACATATGACGTATGAATACTAAATACATAGGTTTACGTCATGATAATGTTGTCTCTTTCAGTAATATCTTATTATAACGAACCTTGTTGTAATTTTCGATGACCGGGAAACTAAATTAAAACTGGTACACCACTTTCTTGGCTGACCGTACCATGGGTTTCACTTGGTTTTACGTTTACTGTCACCACAGAATATATAATAGTACCTATAGGCACAGAAGGCTTACTCCCAAAAAGAAAACAAACAAATGTAAAATCTATGCACGAAAGAATAGAGTCCATTTTTACTTGCACCCGCATCACCCACCTACTTTTATAATAGCCTAAACTTCCCGTGCGCAAGCAAAAATGAACTGAATAGTGACGCGCGAGAGTTCATTTTAGTTTATCTGACGCCAACGACATTAAAAGGTTACTGTCGGTCAAGCTCAATAGGGTTGCGACTCGCGAGTTTGGGCACAGTTAGGTAGGAATACGTATTTTATGCATTGTTTAATTACATTATTAATTAACATAAATATATATCACTCCTCATTACCTCCTTATAAAATTAACTTATAAATCTAACAAACCTGCGGTCTTTGTTTACATCAAATATCAAAAATTTTAAAACGTTGTCAGAAACAAAAAGATTAGTTCCGTTTCAATCCGTTCTGGCCAAGCTGTAGTCATAACTTTAAAAATCGATTGTTATCGTTTACGGCAAAATAGGTAACTAGTCGCTTATCATTTTCATTTCATTCATTTCATTGTCACAGGCCCCGTGTTGCGTGTCTTTGTAGGTAAGTAGGTAAAAAAGTCGCGAAGAGAATTACGATCGCTGACCTTGAATGCGTAGTGTAGCCATTTTCTGAGTTTGAACGTGTCTAAACAATAACGTAAACATCTTCCTACTTTCTACCGATCATAATTCGACCTACCCGTATTTAGCTTAGGTGAGTGAGAGTGATGTCGGGTTTGATAATCGTCTATTTTATTTATCTTGGTCGTCTTGTAGGCCAAATTTGTAACCTACCTAATCATGCTTAACTGATCATGATTACTAGCAGGTACTTGAATGACATTTATAAGCACGCCACAAGCAGGTAGATAGTTTTTTAATCATTATTAAATGTGTACTACATGGATAAATATTCACTTTTTTTCTTACCTTTCGAAATCACGCGGTAGTGTGTGAAACGTGAGGCTCCTATCACTGTCATTATTTAAACAACCAAACGTTATGCAGTATTTTTTTTCCTCATCATATATATTTTTTTTAAACTCATGCGTAAATTCAACCAAACATTAAACTTAAATGCACAGTCTGGCCATAAATAATAATATTCCACAACTATCACTCAACGCCATCTAGTCCCAAGCTAAGCAAAGCTTGTGTTATGGGTACTAGACAACGGATAAACATACTTATATATTTCTAAATACATACATATTATAGATAAATTACACCCAGACACAGAACAAATGATCGTGCTCATCACACAAACATTTGTCCTGGGTGGGAATCGAACCCACGACCTCCGGCATAGCAGTCAGGGTCACTAACCACTAGACCAACAGGCCAGTCAAATAAAATACTGTTACAATGAAAAATGAGAAATAAATTACGTTTGAATTTGGAATCTGTCATTTTTATATGATTGCTCATTGGTTTTTCTAATTTTGGCGCCAATACATTTTACAATATTTTGCGATATTAAAGTTTAGTGGGGTGATAAAGAGAACCGAATCGCTGTGATTGCGTTGCACAAAGTTGGTATGGAGACAAAGTCAATTTTTAAAACTCTCCATACGCTTGGTATTAGTCAAATGTTTGCATACCATCAATAGGTACAATGACACGTCCTCTGTTTGTGGCATAAAAAGATCTGGCCATCCACGCAGTGTTCGAAAGAAAAAGGTGGTCAAAGCAGTAAGGGAAAGTTTTAGAAGAAATCCTGTCCGAAAGCAAAAGATTTTATCTCGGGAGATGAAGATAGCACCCAGAGCCATGTCACGTATTTTAAAAGATGACTTAGGACTTGCAGTTTATAAGAGACGTACTGGTCATTTTTTAACAGATAATTTAAAAAAGAAAAGGGTAGTAAAATCAAAACAACAACTGAAGCGGTACGCAAAAGGAGGTCACAGAAAAATTTTGTTTACAGATGAGTATATTTTTACAATTGAGCAATGTTTTAACAAACAAAATGACCGTATTTATGCTCAAACCTCTAAGGAAGCTTTCCAATTAGTCAGCAGAGTGCAACGTGGGCATTATCCGTCTTCAGTGATGGTTTGGTGGGGTGTCAGCTATGAAGGAGTGACTGAGCCATATTTTTGTGAAAAAGGTATCAAAACATGGGCACAAGTGTATCAAGATACTATTCTTGAGAAGGTAGTTAAGCCCCTTCACAACACCAAGTTCAATAACCAAGCATGGTCCTTCCAACAAGACTCAGCGCCGGGTCATAAAGCTCGGTCCACGCAATCTTGGTTGGAAGCGAATGTTTCTGACTTCATCAGAGCTGTAGACTGGCCGTCGTCTAGTCCCGATCTTAATCCGCTGGATTATGATTTATGGTCAGTTTTAGAGAGTACGGCTTGCTCTAAACGCCATGATAATTGGGAGTCCCTAAAACAATCCATACGATTGGCAGTGAAGAATTTTCCCATGGAAAGAGTGCGTGCTTCTATTGATGACTGGCCTCAACGTTTGAAGGACTGTATTGCAGCCAATGGAGACCACTTCGAAGAAGATTTTTATATTTAAATTGTTTTATATTTATGTATTAAACTAACACACTGTAAAGGTAATAAATATTATTTGCACAAAAAAAAACATTTTTTCTTTGTGACCATATTTATGGCAAGACTAGGTATAATATAAGTAAGCGCGTGCGTAGTGGGCGGCGCGCGGCAACCGACGAAATGTCCACTCCGAAGTGGTCCCCGCCAATGCTTGCAGTTTTATACCTATTCTGCGGAGTGAGCCAGGCCTGCTGTCACGTAAAAACCACACTGACTACAGTAAACGCCAACTCCAGTGTAGTCAGATGAATGCAATACGACAAAATGAAAAAGGTTATTTTTCTATTGCTTAGTGCAAGAAAACACGAATTCTAAAGGCCACCAAACTTTACTGCCGGACCAGGCCTGGCTCACTCCGCATTGTAGGTATAAAACTGCAAGCATTGGCGGGGGCCACTTCGTAGTGGCCATTTAGTCGGTTGCCGCGCGCCACCCACTAAGCACGCGCTTACTTAAATAATATTTAAGTATGGTGTTAGGTTGTATTTACGCATAAGTTTAAAAAGTATATATATGATGAAGAAAAAAAAATACTGCTTAACGTTTGGTTGTTTAAATAATGACAGTGATAGGAGCCTTTCACACACTACCGCGTGATTTCGAAAGGTAAGGAAAAAAGTGAATATTTATCTATGTAGTACATATTTAATAATGATCAAAAAATTATCTACCTGCTCGTGGTGTGCCTATTAATATCATTCAAGTACCGGCTAGTAATCATGATCAGATAAGCATGATTAGGTAGGTTACAAATTTGGCCTACAAGACGACCAAGATAAATAAAATAGACGAATATCAAACCTGACATCACTCTCACTCACCTAAGCTGAATTGTGTGCACCTAAGAGTAGGATGAATTATGATCGGTAGAAAGTAGGAAGATGTTTACGTTATTGTTTAGACACGTTCAAACTCAGAAAATGGCTACACTACGCATTCAAGGTCAGCGATCGTAATTCTCTCGTAGGTAAAAAAGTCTAACCTACTTGCCTACAAAGACACGCAACACGGGGCCTGTGACAATGAAGTGAATGAAATGATAAGGACTAGTTACCTATTTTGCCGTAAACGATAACAAGCGATCTTTAAAGTGATGACTACAGCTTGCCCAGAACGGATTGAAACGGAACTACCCTTTTTGTTTCTGACAACGTTTTAATATCTTTGATATTTGATGTAAACAAAGACCGCAGGTTTTATTTTATTTTATTTTTAAATTTTGAAATCTCTTAATTACATATTTTATATTAGAAACGTGTTTTAGTCATTGGATACATGAACTGGGCTGCCGTTGTAAGGCGACTAAAAGTCACTGTTTATACACCGTGACTTTTTAGTCGTCTTACAAAAAGGGTCCACTTAATGTATCCGATCTAAAATACCTCTAGGCAAGTTATTTTTTTTTAATCGTTAATAATAATTTTTATTTTTAATTAATAGGTGCATTAGAAATATGAAACACCCTGTTAAATGTTTACGTATCTAGCTGTAAAGTATACCTACCCAGCGCAATAGTCGGGCAGATCATTCTATCTCCATTTTCTATGAGACAAGGGTGTTTCTAACTACACCTTGCGTCATAATAACGAATTAAAATTTTATTTTAAAAATTTTCAAATCTCTTAAATACCTATTTTTTTATTATAAACGTGTTCTAGTCATTGGGTACATGAACTGGGCTGCTTTTGTAAGACGACTAAAAAGTCACGGTGTATATTATTCCTCACTTAAAGTGCCGTAGGTACCTACTGTTAACATTCTGTGCTACCAATCGATATGAATATGAAGTAATCGATGACGAAATAGAAAAAGATATAGGCTGATGATAAAAACAAAATTCCTTGAGGAACATAAGGAGGTAATGAGGAGTGATATATATTTATGATTAATAATGTAATTAAACAATGCATTAAATACGTATTCCTACCTAACTGTGCCCAAACTCGCGAGTCGCAACCCTATTGAGCTTGACCGACAGTAACCTTTTAATGTCGTTGGCGTCAGATAAACTAAAATGAACTCTCGCGCGTCACTATTCTGTTCATTTTTGCTTGCGCACGGGAAGTTTAGGCTATTATAAAAGTAGGTAGGTGATACGGGTGCAAGTAAAAATGGACTCTATTCTCTCGTGCATAGATTTTACATTATTTGTCTGTTTTCTTTTTGGGAGTAATGCTTCTGTACCTTTAGGTACTATTATATATTCTGTGGCCGGACAAACGTCACCGGTTGTTTGAAAAGGGAAATTGTAAATAATTTAGAATTTCTTCAATAATTACGTAACTTGAAAAGTGACTTTTTTGTTTATGGTTATTTTTCAATTAAATTATTTAAAAGGGGTGCGTTTTATTATAAAAGTGATTGCACAAGTTGTTTCATGTAAATCGGATCAGTAGTTTTTAAGTTATTGTACTTTTTGTATAATCAAACTTTTGTTCCTGTGTAATTTTTGTAGTTTATGTTCTAGGATTTTTTGTATTTAGACATAGGTACATTTTGTTTGTTTTATATATAAATAGACTTAATAAGGAATCTAGAAAGGTACAATACATAGTTTTAAGGTTTAAATTAATAAGAAAATAAAGGCTACGAAGGCCTCGGTCTTAGTAAAAATCACAAGGAAAAACGGGCTCAAAATACGTGTGTCTCTCGGGCGGTATAAAAGGCGGTACGACACTACGACCGCCGGCACTGCGTTCAGTCGCAGCCGAGCCACCGAAGAAGAAACATCAATAAAAGAAGACCGAAGCCTTCAAAGTGAACTCTTCAAATTGGTGTTTTTTATTATTTCCGTTGTCCGTGGTCCCCCTATTGTATTTCCGTAATTTTCCAAAAACGTACGCATTCAGGGGTGCGTGGATGCATGCGTCACCAGCGAAGGCAAGGCACGTGTGCACAACAATACGTCCCTGTAGTGGACGCGCTGTCGGAATCCCGGTCCGTCCATTACAACTTGCTTTTGCATATTCGGATCGTGTCCTCTATAAAATCTGTTTTCATCTGCCGCTTGGCCTTCGGCAAACATCCTCCAAGTGAAATATTGTCGCTCAGACATTTTTAATAAACAAAAAACAATAAAAAAATACTTCTCACAATAAAAATATCGGTGAGAGAAGTAACCACAGTAGGTACAGTAATTTACTGTGACATCTATCAAATCAGTGACTCATGGTACCGATTTGTATGCAAAACGCTACGTAAACTAAACTCTCTACGGTAAACTGAAACAAATGTGGTAAAGAAATTTTAGTTTTCAACTCATGGTACGGATTTTAGTTCCGCTACTACTCAATAGAGGCGCTGTACAGATTCTCAAACAAATTGTTTTACGTTTACTGTACCGTAAACGTAAAAAAAAACTCATGGTTGAGGTACAGTACCTCTACTCCATCAAGTCCGGAGGTAAGATGTCATCATAACAAAACGAGCCCAAACTCGGCATATCAAATATACTGCTGCCTAAGAAAGTACTCCATTGTATGCACTTTGTAAAATCAAAACTATCTCGACTATCATTTTACGAAAATCTAATCCAGACACACTCGAACGTAATTGACTAACTGCATTACGCTACGCTGTGGCATATACACACACGGTCCCTCCCGCCCGCACCGCTGTCGACTTGCCCCGCCCCTTTGCGGGGGCTGAGGTAGTGCGCTAATAGCTGCGGACTGTACTGGAACCTGGCCTTAATTCTGGTGCTAGATTCAGCCCATAATTATATTCTTATGAAAGAAAAATGCCCAAAAACCTTCCTATTTACGAGTATTTCTGTACCAAAATTAATGGAACGAACAAACAAATTGACTTTCGTAATTATGACTGTGACTTGAGGATTAGGATTCATAAAATTCCTAGAAGATGGAAGAAATTTCTCCAGTTTATTAAGATTTTTAAGCCCATTATAATTGGATTATTTGCCTCACCACCAACGCAAATAAAACGGTACACAAAATAATCTCTGTAGGTTGTTAAATAATAAGATAATTAGAAGAAAATAAATAATATAGAGGCATTGTTTTAAAAGTCGAATCCACAAATAGTGGGTTCGATTTCCCCGCGGTACACATTATAGTATGGGCTACAAGTATTGTTCCAAGTCTGGCTGTCTGCGTATGTGTTTCTAAACTCACGATACAGTAAGAGTTTCCTTCTACGATGATACAGGAGATTTTTCTAAATAACTAATTATATAGGTACTCAAGGAAAATAAGAATTGTGTGCGACATACCTCTTAACAGATAAGGACTCCAATTTGACAGCCGGTTGACCCTCTCTTTTTCCGCCTAAATAAATGTGATTATATTATGTCATTGATTGATTGCAATATTTATATACTGTGCCGTCGGTGTTCCATTTTGGACCCTGCAGTAATTACCCGGATTTTTTCAGTACAAACTTTTTAATATGTAAATCGGTAGTTAGGGACTGGCTGTTGAATCTGGATTACGATTCAACAGAAAAGTTACTCTGAAAATAATATAAATTGTGACGTTGGAAAAGCACACATATACATGCACACGCAAACACACACATACACACACGAGTACATACACTACACACACACAAATCATTTCACGCTTGAAACACACACATACAAATCATTTCACGCTTGAACGTCGTTTGAACTTAATTTTATTTAATTTTATATGGTTAGTTTTCAACATTTAATTTATTATTTAAACCTCTAATAATTATGTTCTTTGTGAAATTATGTTATTGATTATGATTATTATTGCATGAGTTGTTTTATGTTTTTGTCTCCACATCCTATTATTTGTAATTGTAATCTTAAGTTAATTAAAAAAAAAAGTATTGGTAAATCTAATTTCTGATTCAAATTAAGTATTTTTAGGTAAAATGATGATTTTAATTTAAAACTATAATATTTTTTTCCTAATTTAATTTTGTTTTACGTTTATTTTCTTTAGTTTAATTATTGTTTTATGTGAATTTCAAGTACAACATAAATCTCACATACTTTCTAGATAAATTGTACCAATATCTGCGGGGTGGGGTCCTGGTGATCTGTAACTCGGGTTAACACCTACAATAGACACCAGCTCTTCACAAACTGCTTAATTACTGTCTTTAAATGTTATCAATCACTCTTTGTACCTACCTATGGTCTTGTTTTGTGAGGAGAAATAAAATGAATTATTATTATTATTATTATTTTTAAATGTCTATACATCTCGGGATCATGGTGTCCCGGGCTTTTGGGGGGCTTGCCAAGAGCCGGAGCCAGCTTGCAGAGGCCCATTAGACATTTCAAATGAAATGGTGCTCCAACCGGCGGTTATCCCTGTATGCACTATGCGAGTGTACCCAAGGACAACCCCCGGGTGAAGTTACACTGTTGCAGATTGTGGAAAGAAAAAACTGGGTTATGGCGTTTGGTGGGTTTGGTGGACTGGTTATATATAACTATGGAAAAACTATGGCCCCTGCCGAATCAATGTTTTAATACATAGATAGGATGGCAGGGGGTGACTTGCACACTCAACAGATGGGCCCCCAAACATATCGCTAGCACTAGGTGACGTAGCGACTAGGGGGTAACATATCCTGAGGTGCTTGAGGAGTGGAGAGGTAATCCACGGTTCTCAGAACCGACCAGGAACCCGGAAGTATGGTCGATCCCTACAAACACTTACTGGAATACTTCCTTCCTCCGAGCAACGTTTTGCTCTTGCGAATCTCCACTCTAGCCAGCCAGTTAAGGCAAGAAAGAGGTGGGAGGTCTGTTCCTCGTCAGTGTTCACTCTGACCGGCCAATGAAGGCAAGTCAGAGATGAGGAACAAGATGTCTCCCGGGAGATCAGGTCCGTGGGGTCGCAACTGCCCAACAGCTCGCCACAAGCTGCCCTGCGGGTTTATTATTATTATTAATTTGTTTTGGTCATCATTTTTATTGTTTTGTTGTTGTTCAAGTTTGTTTTTTTAATGAAACTTCACTTTTTTTTTTGCATTTTGTAGACTTAAGTTTTTAAGCTTGGTGTATACGGAGATGATCTGGAAAAATCAGAATAACTTGTTTTAAAGCTTTAAAATTGCCTAGCAATTTTACTCAGGTTTCTTATATTATTGTGCCTTTTATTCGTAGTTTTTAACGATTTGCAACAATACTACGTGAGTCATGTGTTTTATTCTCACACAAAAACAAAATTATATTTGTATGTTCAAACAGGTAGGTGTGTGTTAATTGAAATGTTATCAAACGTACGACACAGGAGTTTCAAGTGCTTTTTAAACACCAATAATTAGATGATGAAGGACCACATTTCATCACTATTTTATTTAAAAGTACATTTACCAGTTTACGGAACCCATCAAATTGCCTACCAATAAATATTTCTAAGATGTATCACGCACTTTAAATCCAATTTTCTCCCCATTGACAACCGCTAGACGGACCGGCTCCTCCATAAAATAATAAAATAGATTCCAATGATCTCGCTGAAGTGGGATCATCCCTCGGTAAATAGAAACCCCATAATAGACGGGTTTTGAGGGAAATAAAATTTAAATGGCGATGGAAGGTCAAGTGTCGAACTTGATCGAAAAGTAAGGATAATTGAATGTTTTGTGACTTATTTATAATTTTGATACACACACAGATCAAATATTTGTAGGTATTATCAGTTGATCACCAAGTAGTCGTTTCCTGTCTGAGTCCAAAAACTCTGTGTGAGTTTTTATGTTTGTAAACGCACCTGTGGTACAGGGGAAATTCCTATAGTGTGGGGCAATGTAAAAAAAAAGCTGTTGAAAACCAAGTAGAGCACTTAGTAATGATTATCCACAACTACTGACATCTTTAAAACAACATACCTTTTTTTTAGCGTGGTAAAATCATCAAATGAGTCCCCCACCCCGGGCAGGGCGGGAGGGACTGTCAGACTTTTACTGACTAAAATCCACGGTGTCCTTTCAGTAGCCGTTTATGTTCCGGGGTCACAGTAAGGAAATAATCCCGCGACCCCGGTAGGCTTTGGCCCTCTGAGAGGGGGCCCCGTCATTATGCTGACGCTCTTTGAAGCGCGCATGGGACACAACGCGCCGTCGACCCGGTCATAGTCCATGGTCGGGCAGCGAGTTGCCTTTTACTAGCTGCCCGCATGCCCGCGCAAAACAACATACCTAGAAAAAGTCTAGCGACTGAACCTGCTATTTTATCTGCAACAATTTATAGGGGGTGTTCCCAATTGATGGGCTGCTAACCGGTGCCCAAGGGGTTTGAGATAAGGATTATGGTCTTAGAGGAACGGCACAAGGTTTTCTCGAAGGAAAACTTTTAGGCATGTTACATACGATAGTTGATTTCTCTTTTCTCTCCGATTAGTGGTACTGTGACAGAAAAGTCATGAAACATTAATTAATCAATACTATAATATTTATTTGTTTGTTTGCAGTGAATACGCCCCGAAACTACTGGACCGATTTGAAAAAAAAAAACATCAGTTGAAAGCTGGATTAAGCTGGAGAAGGGTGAGGAGGCGAAGCTGTTGGCAAAAGCTAAAGAGTAGAAAGTTTGATTTTATTTAAAAATAATGGGGTTTGATAATTATCTAGAAAAGTCTGATCTGAAATTAATTTTATCTACTCTCATAACGTAAACTTCGAAATACAAAACTCAAAACGAGTTTATAATGACATACTTTATACCATAGAGTATCGTAATGAAATTAAAAAATTAAATTATAACACTGTTTCTCTAACAAAACAGTATTATAATTTTTTTTTTTCATTATGATACAGATTACTGATCATAGATACATCTATTTACTTTTTTATCTGTGGCTGCGCGCGCTTTCTAAGCGAATGTTGGGATTTTGACGTTTGTGTTTCGGTGGATGACATGGTGGATGATTATTAGTGTTTATTAATTTTTATCTTTTATAATTATAATTTATATCTTTTAAGTAGTGTATGAAACTGTACATAACTAGGTATTATACCACTCGTGTGATACTATTAAAACACTCGTGTATAATACCCCTCATTATGTACCAGTTACATAAACTACTATAACATCAAAGTTAAATGTTACTTTGTAATTTTGCATTTTTATAGTCTACACTTTTCCTAATACCACCAAATATAAGTTAAAATGGGTATCGAATATAAAATTAGCTAGTTATTTGGACACAAAGAGAAAGACAGCTAAGTAAAAAAAATGTCACTACAAGATCTGTGCACGTTTCTCAATGTAGATCAAGCCTTATAGTTTGTTCGTCGGCTGATTCAACGGACAGGTCGATAAGGACTGAGTGATTGCAATTGTTTTCAGATATCTCGGACAACGCTGTAGTCCTGTGGTGTCACCGACTGTTGGACACCCTACATAAATACTGCTGCGATCGAGATCTGGATCAAAAGGTAACTGACGATTAATTTTTTATGAAACTTTGATTTCTTTTTCTTCATATAAAAACGTTGCCACACACTTTGAATATTTCCTGTGTCGTGGGTGCCTATGTTTGTAACATAGAAACTCACATACACAAACACCGAGACCCGGAACAATAACTTGTAGGTCATCCAAAATTTTTTTCGGTGAGGGGATCGAACTCGCATCACGTTACGCAGCACTCCAATCACCCAGCCACTGCGGTGACCTTGTTCTTATGTTGGGAATTTTTATTTTTAAAATTACATTGTAATGACTTCTGATGGTGAAAAGTGATATTGCGTGGCGGGCCGAGTTTTGAAGAGCGTGATCCGACATCTAAGGATCGGACGCGCCAGCTCACGTGACTCGGCTCGACACGTGAGGGTCGTTTAAAATTAGCTTAAGGCGCATAGTACCCTCAATGACCTTGAACATCCAGACGGAGCTAAACGCACATTTTCATATCTTCACCGCACATATTAATATGTCCCTAGCATACCGCGATACCTCAAAATGATATCATAGACTATGCAGCTAGGCAGAAACAGCTGCAAAAACCCGCCTTCGCCCGGTTTTTATATGTGGAAATCTCAATTTTCAACATATTCTTTGTAAAATATTGACTGATTTACATGAGCGCTACTCACATTGTAGTAAATTTTAACACCGATTGATCTATTCAAAAACATTTTAAATAAAAGAAGCCGTTTAGAAGGAGTGAGCATTTATTTGAACAAAATAGCGTGTTGTTAAATATTTTTTTACAGTTCAACTATTTGTCATACGAAAATAAAATTTACTCACATTGTTGTACATGAATATACATTCAACATATATTTTTTTTCAATCTTTACACCCAGCCGTTACTCAGGAGTTTGCTTTAGAATGTAACGTTTTTACGGCTTTAAAGGCGCGAAGGCCCTTAAGAAGTTTTTAACACAAAAAAGTAACATCACAATACATTATTTTTTATTGGTAATGTTATTCCGTAAGGTGGTCTAAATCACAATATACATATTATACGAGTATATCATAATCATCTACAATACCTAGGTACTCGTATTCCTAAAAAATGAAAATTATATCTAATTCAATTTGTTAAATATAAAAGAGGACATCAGAAACTGCTCAATCAATTTTATGCAACAATTTTCTTTTTTTTAACTGAAGTAAATATTAATTAGCAACACCAACGATATTGCGCTTAATTATTTCCTTGCTGGCAATTTTTCTCTTGCACTATGCTAATTTCCTTGCATAATGTACCGCAACGATGGGGCTATTCACTTTAAAAAAGATCAAAAGTGATAAATAACGTAGGAAAGAAGAAAAAGTAGAGATGTCTTGAGGTTTTTGAACGAAAACATTCATGTCATTTGTTGGTTGGCAGTATTGTTGACCATAAAGAAACTCACAATAATGACAGCTGCCCATAGAACGTGAATATTTTCGTTCATATGTTTTAGCTTAGTATTGTGCGTTTCACACTGCGTCATTTTCTTTGGGTAATGATCAGCACTAATATTAAAATTAATATTGGACTCATAGCTTAATATCAATTGAAGAAGTAGCTTAGACTTTTCCCAAGATGAATTGGTGAGATCAGATGGTTGAAATTCTAGTAATACAGCTGACTGAATGTCAGCATTCTTCATCAACTACACCTGACTCCACAAACGATTAATTTAGGATTTCTGTGCTCTTTGATCAGACTATCCTTCTGGAACAACTGCCCAATATCTACAAAATGGCAGCCAGGACAGTGTCACTGTCACATATTTTGCCAGAACGGAACAAAAAAAAAAAGAATGGAGGAAACTCGGTAGGTATTTTATTTTTCGACGATCACCTGCGGATGGACTCGCAAAACTGTCTCATAATTGAAAGATTACAGTAGATTTTAGCCAGTACCAGTGTGACAGTTCCGTCGTTCCTGCCCTTGGTGGGAGGACTTGAGGCAATCGTTCACGTCCCTCTAAACGATATGCCGCAAGAAGAAAAAAGGTTGAAGGCGCTGAAATCCCACTCTGTTATAGACTCTTTGAATGATTTTACCGGTAAAAAAAAATAACAGTCCCTAGACCATTCTTCCCAAGTCATGCTGAACAACAATTACCACCAGTGCGGTTGAGAAGTAGCCTGCTCCCAACAATTTGCGAAAAACCTCGAAATTAAAACTCTCAACAATCACAAACACTAACATAGTTCAATATTAATTACCAGCTTCCAGCGTTTCAGGCCTGTTATAACCTATTTCGTAGAACGGCCGACGGTTTTCTTTTTACACCGCGCTGTCTGCTAAGTTTAAAATTTTCTGGGCTAGCATAGTATGGAAACGGCTATCCATTGTTATTTATATTGATAACTACTCGTATTATAGAAGAATCAGGAACTAGATTATTCTTTGAGCGAAGGGCCTGAGTAGATAGTAAGCCCTAGTTATTTTATGAAGAAGATTATCGAATTAGGGCTGATTTTTTAATAGTCAGATAAGTTTTATCTAAGGAATAAAAATATCGGTTGGACATATTTATTTTCTATAGATGAAATCAAAATCAAAGCATTTATTTCAAGTAGGCCAGTTACAGGCACTTTTGAATTGTCAGAGACAATTTAAAGGAATAATTATTATTAAACAGTTAAAAGTTATGGTGCTACAGTCCCAGTCACAAGATATAAAAACTGTAAGTAACGTAGATTCCCGTTCCAAGCAGTAGACCTCTATGGAAAAGAACGTGCAAGAAACTCCATGGACACTCTTTTTAGATCGCCAGAATTATTACAGAACCTTTGATGAGCTGTCAAACCGTCATTTTTATTCCTCAGGTAAAAGTTATCTGACTATTGAAAAATCAGCCCATAAAAAACTTTTTTACTTCCACAACTGTCAGCTGTTCTGTTTTTGTATTGATTATATTTAAATGTTAATCTGTCTATATATAAATTGACTAACAATTTAAGCGGATTAAGCTGGAAATAAGTATTTATCTGGGACCGACTGCCTTATTTCTATCCATTTTCCCATAGAAAATAAAGAAACAGTTCCTTATTGTAATCTTAGCCTAAGGCATTTCCTTCAAATATCCGATATGGAAATACAAATCAAATAAGAAATATGGATATGGTAAAGTAGAATGCGACATATTATAGTAGGAAACTTATTGAATGTTTAATAATAAATCAATCTCGTCCAGAATCTTATTATTTTTATAATAAATTAAACCACTCGTCTTTTATACCTTAAGCATTTGACTTTTGACAACAAACTCCTAAGATACAAGCAATACTCATCGAATCGGCTTATGATTGTTTTATTTACATTATTTATCATTAAATATGTTTTCATTTAGAACAAAATAATAGTGAAATAGGCCTCATTTTTATTCAATCTGAAGCTTTAGATTTCCGTATTTTACCGTACAGCGTACTTAAATTAGTACGACGTTAATTGTGTGAAAAATCAAAAAGCGCCTTTAGTGCGAATAAATGAGCACCTAATTTTTAACCGACTTCATTTTCATCAAATTAACGTTAAAGTTCCAGTTTACTTCATGTAGGTAACAAAAACGTGTACATTCGTGATAGTCTCTGACCAGACAACGTCGAACTGTTCAACTATTTAGATGTACATTGAGCTTTTTCAAAACGGCTCAAGCTATTTTTAATTAATATTTATTTGGAAGTCAGTATGGTCACTCCATAATGGTAGGTATTATATCTCAAATTGTTATCACAAGCATGGGGTACCTACACGTATAAAGTCTTTGAAAGAAAAATTCCAGATTTTTTTCTGCTTCCTTAATCAGGAATACGTTTAGGCTTATCTTCGTAACCGTTGTAGATCGGACAGAAGATTGCTCGAGCAACAGTTAGGACTGTAGATAAAAATGTATGGGATTTCCGTGTTAAGGATATTTGGCTGGGAACACGGTTGTGTAAGTGATTGATACCGAGACCCGTGTGGGAGATACTAGGGTCGCATAATGCCATGGTGAGCATTACAAGATCCAACAAAAGCGTAGAAAAACCAACATACACTTTTGTACTGTTTTTTTTTTAGAAGAGTTAAGTAACGATAAAAATGTCTTAGATTGAGTAATTATAGTAGGTACATAAAATATATCTTTACGATAATTTATTTTATTTACTGAGCAGTTTAGTATGAGATGCGCCTGAAAAATTAACGCTTAATTGGTCTTTTAGTAGCACATAATCAGACCCGACTCCACAAAAGCGGGACGTGAAAAGAAAGAAAGAATAGTTATTTGTTATACAAGAGTGCAAAGTTGCTTTTTAACCGCGTGCTCAATTTTGATGACCGAGCAAGCGAATGATTCTAAAATTGAATCACGAGTGCAACGAGTGATTCAAAAATTAGAATCATGAGCGGTAGCGAGGGAATCAAAAGAGCACAAGGTGAAAAATCTTTGCACTCGAGTGCAACACGTAACTTTTCATTCCACCTCAGCGAGGAAATGAGTAGATGCAAAAAAAGTTTAGGTAATAACTACTTATTAAGTTATTATAGGTAAGTATTACAGAAAATAAAATATAGTTTAGTATGTTTTTAAGTTTCTTATTTTTATCTTGGTTTTTCTTAACAATAAGTAGGACGTGAAAAGAAAACCGCAAAAGAAAAGTTCTGAGTCAAGAAGGTTCCGAGTCTGAGATTTTATTATGTCTGTGTGTGTGTCCATTTAAAATAAATGAAAATTGATTTTACTTATGTTTTCTATTCTATTCTATTCTTTTTAGATTGTAATAAATTATTAGTAGATTACGCACCAAAGGATTCTGGTTCGGGATTCAAATTAGCCCAATGGGCACCACAACAAGCGATCAGCTGTAGGGGTCAGCAGCCGCCTTTACTGGTACAACTCTTTAGTGCACGTGCATGTTCCAAATTCAATTTACTTTATCCACTAGAGGATAAAAACGGCTTTTACGCTCAGATATCGAAGAGGAAAAATAGCCTTTCCGAGATGGGGGGATGAAAAATAAATTCTATTTTTGAAATTTGATGTGGTACGACAACCTTCGAACGTGAAATGGGCACCACAATAAGCGATCAGCTGTTGGGGTCAGCGGGCGCATTACTGGTACAACTCATTATTGCACACGATGTTCTAAATTCAATTTACTTTATTCACTAGAGGATAAAAACGGCTTTTACGCTCAGATATCGAAGAGAAAAAATAGTCTTTCCGAGGTGGGGGGATGAAAAAGACTTTTACGTCACACGCCAATAGAACTGCACAAAAAAAAATAGCTGTAGAAGATTCAATGAATCACACCAGAGACAAAAGACGCAAAATAAACATCCAATACATAAAGCAGTTTTCGAACGCCTTTTATCCACTCCACTTACTACACTTACTTTATAGTGTTGTTCTGTGCGTTTATTAAAAATGTTACACATAATCCGGTGAATGTATTTTCAGTCGTAGTTTTCTAAAAAGCCCTCTCCACACCAGTTTTATCTTCAAATGACCAGTTAATACAGCTTCGCTTTTAATCCACCAGCGGATTTCGTTTCCCGGGGAATAATTACGATTTTCATAGTGGAACCACTAGATGGGCAACGGCCGAGTTCAGTGCAAATGGTGAAAAACTACTAGCGTTGGAAAATTGATTTTACTTTAGTGTCCATCTTTCGGATTTTGCTTTGTTATTGCCTTGCTATATTTCGTTTCAATGGTATTTTTTTTTGACGATGAATGATTTCTTATTTTGATAGTTTTTGGTTTATTATGCATTTGTTCATTGTAGAAATGAATTAATACTAATAAGAATGAATTAGTTATACTTAGCTCTAGTCGTTTCACGGTGTATAATATATCAATTTTGTTTTCAAGTCACCACTTCTATTCACATGGGACTGTGACACAATAGTGTGATTCATCTCTACCCTCTTCAATAAACTCAGTCTTTCAGGCCACTGCTGGACATACGCACGAGTCTATGAGCACAGGACAGATGAAAATTGGGATAGCCGAATTAATCTGCACCACAATAAAAACTGTGTCCTGCATTTCGTTCAGTCTGCTCTAAGATCTAAGCTTGCGAACCACCTGATGGTAAGCGGTCGCAGTAACCTATGGACATCTGAAACACTAGAAGTAACGTTTGCATGTTACCGGCCTTAAAAACAATCTCTTTATTTTAAATAAAAAAAACTTGGGGTTGCCATGCCACCAACCGATTAAAAGCACAACACGGTATCATGTCCTAGATATCTTAAATCCGTAAATGAATCCACGTACCTCATGATTGACTGCTAAAAGTTATCATCAATCATACTGTTAGTGTTATATCTGTGTACTACCTTTAGCGCTGTATTTTTCTGTACACTTGTCTCGTTTATCTTATTCACAGCAACGGGATTTGTTTGTAACCGTTATTTAAAGGTAACAATAATAATAACTTGATAGGTATATCTTGTCTTGCCTTGCCTCACGAGTTTTGGTTGTCAACTTATTGGTGGTGACAGTTATTATTGCTGCAGGTCGATAGTTGCTGCAGCCAATCGCCTATTTGATAAGAACCTAGAGTCTAGGTCCTAGACCAACATTACACTTGAGGAGGCTTTTGAGACAGAAGCAGCATGATTTAAAAACCGGTACCACCGGTCACCCAACTGTTTCGGGAATAGCTTGGCCCCTGTTCCCGAAACAGTTGGGTGACAATGTTTTATCATTTTTTAATAAAGCAATATAAGTGAAAGGAAAACAAACTTGTAATTATTACAAGTGTCTAAATACATACACAATAAACATGCTTTGAAAATATTGAAGAAGTCCTATGACATTTTTATTCAGAATCATATAGCTACCGACAGCAATTTATTGCCGCACATAAAAATTCTACCTACCGTTATATTCCGCAAGAATTCAAAGCTAAAGAAGAAAAATACGCACTTCCAAACTACGGAACTGTTCCATTACCATAAAACCGACCATTGTCCTGATCATGAAGAAACGAAACTACACAACGCTCCTACTAGGCCATGCAAATGTATTGGTTAACGGCGCGATAACTCAGATTTATAAGATACGGAGTATCGTTAGGGCCACCGATGGATAGGTAAGAACAGAAAAAATCCTCCATGGAGCAATATAGGCGGGTTTACAGCATTTTTACGATACCTCCTTATCTTGAGTTATGAGAGAAATCGGTGATTTGCATTGCAAATATTTTACGCCGACGCCCCGAGCGATTTGTTGGCGCTGTTGGGCTAGGTGAATATGCAATCGATGATACAAGTGGCTTGCGGGTGTAAAGTTCATTTTGGAGGCTGATGGTATAAGGACTCTTATTGGTTTGTTTATTATAGTTAGCGCATCTTTAAATTTCTTCTGTATTGTGGATTCGTTTACAAACATATTATAAACTCACATACACAGACACTTAGACCCAGAATAATTCTTGCAGATCATACTCGTACAAATATTTGTTCCGTGCGGGTATCGAATCCACGACAAGCTGCACAGCAGTCGATCGCTCAGACACGACGCCAACCGTGCCGTCAAAGAATAATTAAAGTAGGTAGTTTTTAATGCATGATGGATTAATTATTATAAGCCTGTATGGTCAGCATTCATACTGCTTCAGTACATTAATGATTTTAGAGGAATAACTGAGCAAAAATGTAAGAGATGAAAGGTACTTGGTTTGAAAGACTGGGTGTTGTAACGTAGTTTGGGAAATGGCGAGATGACCTGAGCCTGTAGCCAAACGGCAAGCGACAATAGTTGACGTTCAGCATTCGCTAATACATTTTCAACTTTATACCCCATCGCATAAAGTTGAAAATCTAGTAAAAACTGCTGAGCGACAACGAACGAAACAAACGAAAACGATCTGTAATCTTTGATAGATTTTCAACTTTATGCAATGGGGTTTTAAGTTGAAAATGTATTAGCGACTGCTGAACGTTAACGAATGTCGCTAGCCATTGCTTATAGGGCCTGGACTGCATCTCGATGACTGGTTCAAGAGTACAAGGAAGATATGTGTAGGGTCAGCCAGAAAATAATTACTTTTGTAAATAAAAACGTTAACCTTAATACATTCAGTGTGTACCTCATTCCTTCTCAACATAACAGAGAGTTAATGAAAAAGAAAGTCGTATTACCAGAATATCAGCTTACATGTCTATTAGATGGAACATCTAAAGAGTACTTGTAAGTAAATGATCTCATTCGCTCGTCGCGTATCAAAGACGTGTCGTCTGTTGAGACTTTCAAAGAACACGTGAGATTCGTGCCGCGTTTTACTTACCTAATTAATTTCTTGAAAATTGTACTTGAAGGTACTAGGTACTTTTTTCAATAGAATCTTTGTTTATTTTATGAAGTTTTGCCGGGGTCATATTTTTGTAAATTTCATTTTGATGATTTTTTTCCATTAGTCTTTTTTTTTTTAAACTTGTTATAAAAACCTACTTCATCATCAATTCAGCCGTAGGTAAGACGTCCACTGCTGAACATGGGCCTCCATCATAGATTTCCAACACGTCCTGTGGAAAACGGCTTGCTTCCAGCGCAGCGCGATCCTGTGACTTTTATCACATTGTCTGTCCATCCTGCAGGTAGACGTCTCACACTGCGCTTCACGGTGTGCCGTCTCCATTCGAGAACATTAAGGCCTCATCGCCCAGTTCTGCGTGCTATATGGCCTGCCCACTGCCGTTTCAATTTGTTAATTCGCTGGGCTATGTCGGTAACTTTGGTTCGTGTATGAATCTCCTCATTCCTAACCTACATACTTAATCTTACCAAAATAAATGATATCGTTTCATGCTATATTTATCGGTATTGATTCATCATTATCATCGGCCTACTAATGTTCCCACCGCTGGGACTCAGGCCTCCTCTTTGTCAGAGGGAGTGGGCCATAATCCTCCACGCGGGTCGAGTGCGGATTGGTAGATGTAACAAGTCTTTGAATTTTTAGTTCCAGGATATGCAGGTTTCCTCACGATGGTTTCCTTCACCGTTTCCAGAGCAGTGGTGATGAAATAAAATACACAAAGTAATGCGCCTTACTGGGTTCGAACCGACGACCTTCAACTTGTACGTCGGGGCCCATACCACTGGACCACCACTGCAATAAAACGGTATTGATTATTATGATTATTAAGGTGATTTTCATACAAGAGATGGTGACTGCCGTGAGCTCTGTTACACCACCCGGTCTCAGGCGAATAAACGTTACTATGTGATAACCGCCCAATCGATTAAGATTGCTTAAATGCCAGTTTTGCATCATGTCGAATTAAAACTCCAATATTAATTGTGTTCGTGTCCGTATAATTTTTAAGTCAGCATTTGACATAACCTACCTTTAAAATAGGTCTAACCGCCTGGACTTACACCTGCTGTAGAAATCAACTCTTTATCAACAACTTAAATCTTGTACCTCACACTTATGTCAGCAAAATCGTAGCAAATCGACAAGGTGTTTTCTCCCACGCAACGTGATAAAACTCACATAAACCCATACATAACAATATCCTTGTTATATGCGCCATTACAACATTGTCACAGCCTCGCAGCCTTCGTCTGATCCAAGGGATTAGTTCCAGGTGAACTGCGACCGAATATTGACTGGGGTTTAAGGAAATCATTCCGGGTTGTAAAACTTTTTCCGCGTATAGAGACGGTAGGTAAGGAAAATCTGTAGGTACCTATTGTGTCACAGTATTTTTCTTTTTTTTACTGTTTGTTTTTTCGGGGGCATTTGGAAATATGTAACTCAGGTGAGTAAACAGCCAAGACGGACACTCGACGCTAAGCACGAAGCCCGTTATTTCGGACGAAGTTAGGGACAACCCAAGTAGCACAGTCTGGAAGTTTTAAAACCAATCTGTCTATAGACTGTCTATTCAGGGTTAATCTTTAGATACGGGCTTTCTAGAGATGGGTTTGATACAGAACATTTAATCTTATAGAGTTTGTTATCTAAAGCTGTATTATTTTAAGAGCATTTGTTCTATAGAACACTTATTTTAAGTAAGTTTATAGTTATAACGAATGTTTCTAGATAAAATGCTCTACAAATAGTTAAAAGACCCTATAGGCACCTATTTTGAAGTAGTTTTATAGATAAAACGATATATTTGAAGACAAAACTTTCTACAGATATTCTATTTTAGCTAATGGTACTCTTATCTTTTTTTTCTATAGAAACTTCAGTCTAGATAAAATACTTTACTAGATAATTTTAAGTTTGTCTAAAAAACTGATAGAGAAGTCGTGTTTTTAGAGTTTTTATCCTTAAAAGTGGCTTAGTTAAGTGCATTTGTACTAGAAATTTTAATTGGATGAGATTATGCAATGGAGAAGATGAAACAAATTAAATGATCTATGGTGATGGTGGTTTTCGTCGAAAAATCCGAAAGTATTTAAAAAGAAAGAAAAATGAAGAACAGTCGACCGAAGAAGAATCGAAACTTCCTAGTAACTTCCTCCAAAACGTAGAAAATTGTTGATGATAATTATATGGATACTCAAATATGAAAAGGTTTGCTGTCAAGAGTACGAAAAAAAAAATCACAATCATGACTTAAATCCAATATGGCGGACAGGCTATTTAAAATACACCCCCATAATATGGGTATCAAATGAAAGGGTTTGCTGTCAGGGATACGAAAAAAGTAGTCACGTGACTTAAATTCAAGATGGCGGACTGGTTGTTTGAAATCCCCCCATAATAATTATGGATATCAAATGAAAGGGTTAGCTGTCAGGTATACGAAAAAAAAATGTCACGTGACTTAAATGCAAGATGGCAGACGTCCAAGATGGCGGACAGGCTATTTGAAATGCACCCAAATGATATGGGTTTCAAATGAAAGGGTTTGCTGTCAGAAATAGAAAAAATAGTCACGTGACTTAAATTCAAGATGGCGGACTGGCTGTTTGAAATCCACTCCAATGATGTGGGTACCAAATGAAATGGTATTAATGTAATTACAATTATAATTATTATTTCTCACATTGTTTATACCTAAATAAATCAGAAATACTTTTTACTCGGGTACCCTCTTGTATTGATTAATTATATTGGTTTGTTACTGCATAAAATGGTCTTACGTTCACAACACATGAAATTGCCTATTCACTGAAGAACGTCTAGAAATACTGTGACAAGATAAAAAGGAATACAGAGTGACAGTTACTAGATAATTTTAAACCACTCTTAAATCTGTTTATTCTCTCACTAGATAGACAGTCCCTCCCGCCCTGCCCGGGATTTTACCACGCTTTAGTATGTAGTAAGTAAAATTATTCTAGAGCTATACTACAAAAAAAATCTCTAGACTGTTTGTTCTATAGGAATCGGTTTTCTAGTAAATTTTATCTGGACGCCATTTTTATTGCCTAATTTTTGCTTCAAATAATTTTCGTTACCTACGTACTTTAATGTTTTTATCATTAAATTATGTCTAATTAGACATTTGATATGTTTTAAATTACTATATTTTAAATGAAATGAGTATTTTAAGCATTAAAATGTAAATTCGAAAATTTGCTCATACCAAATAATATAAATATTTTGAAAAAAAAAATGTTAATTCTTACATTTACAGCGGGCGCTCTTATTTTACAAGAGTTTTACATAATATTCAACGATAGAATTTCAATCGCATGTTGATTTGCTTATTTACCCATTATTAAAATTCAAATTAATAAAAAGTAATAAATTTGTTACGCCATGATGCAAATATTATTAAGTAAAATAACTCTTGTAAGTTCCACGCCATTATGCGTCACTAGTAAAATGTTACTTAAAGTTGTTAGTCTTAAGATTATTTGGTTTTAAAACGTGACGAGCAATGATTCCTTTAAAAGTCTTAACTCTATCTATAAACTATCTACTAGTACGCTACTAGATAAACGTACGATCTATAAACGGTTTAGAGAGACACTAGAAACATCTCATAAGTCAATTTGATCTGAACTCTATCTAGTCATGTTTTCTTAACTCATTCTTATGAGAGGGTACAAGAATGTGCCCACTTTTACTAAACTCTGTCTATAAGCGTTCTAGAAGATTGCTTGTAGATGTTTTATTCTTATGGTAGACAATTCAATTTAATTCTATAAGCTATCTAGTAGTACGTTTCTAGACACGTTTGTGTTACTTGGGAATACCTATCTTAATCCTAATCACTTACGGACAAGAGATTAGACTTTCAGACGTTTATTTGTATGCCATACGTTTGTTCCCAGCGGAAATTGAACCCGCGTGCCGCAGCAGTAAAGTTCAGACATGACCTGTCAATTATTTCATGCAATTTTTGCAGAATTTTGACAATAACTTTTGCTAACCTAGGCCTTATAGTCCTCTTAAAACAGTATTTAAAATTATCTAAAACATCATAACATGTCTAGTTTTTCCCTAATTACCTACTTTTGGACCGTCTACTAGTCTAACTGAATACAGATGAAAACCTAGCAATGTTTTGTATGAAGCGATTGCATAAATACTCGTATTATCTGACTTTCACAATCCAATCGTAGCAGACCTAATTCATTCATAGTAACTGAGAACCTTCTCAGTATCTGGGAATTACAATAAACCTTAGAAATACTGGTTATATCAGACCTTTCAAATCCTGAACCGATAGTTATTGACCACATCGTTACCTGCCTGTAGGTACGGATACTATGAAACCAAATAATATCTACATGGCTAGAAAATGCTAGAATCCATCTTTAAACATGCTAAATAATTTCTACTTACAAAGTTTCATGTATGAATATAAAATGGTAGTGTAAATACACTGATGTGTAATTTATTCATGCTCCGTTTCAATTTCGCGGCGTGCCGCGCGCTGTCGACGATTCTATTTGGTTTGTATGCAGAAATGAACGAATGCACCATTTCGATCAACTAAATACTATGTATACATTACAGTGTTCATGTTTTTTCATGAAGGGTTTAGGATTTTTTTCCTGTCGCTTCTTTTTCGGCAATTAGTCTGCATATGTGGTTATTTAAAGTCCTGAAAAATGTTATGGACTTTGAGGTCCATAACAGGATAACTTTGTATGGAAAAATCTGTATGGTTGAATTAGTTCCGATTAATTAAGTCACAAGTCAAAATAACTTTGTAAAGTTAGTAGGTAATACTCGTAAATAATTATCTATAATTATATCAACATCATTATCAATTTTTTCGTCATTTCGTTTTTGTAGTGCTAAAAATATAAGATTCTGAGAAGCGGCTGTGTGGAGGCGGCACAGTGCTCGAGGATTCATGCTCTCATAACCTTCTTGTACTACCCGTGAGGCAATTTCTGCGTAGTCTTTGGTATAGCAACGCATTTGAGTTGGTATCGTAGACGCATTATAAATACGACGCAGATGTTTTTAGAGTGGATGGCTTGTCTGCTATAAAACAACATTAAGAAATTAGTTGTTAAAGTGGCGCTTATTTTATTAGATTCTAAGCATGAAATTTGTAATTCTTCGATCGAGATTCATACTAAGATACCGTTCAAATACAAGCCTTAAGAGGAAACAGCACGGCCGTTTTTCCATACAAACGTAGTCCCCTGTTTTCTCCCTGGATAATGCCAGTAGAGCAATAATTTTTTTACAAAAAATCTATGACCACTATTGGCATGTCTCTATGTTTTCCTTTTTCCCATAAATTAATTATGAAAAGAGATATGAACATTCAAAATCCTAAAAAAATGGCCTGATTTTCCGCTGTGTTCAAATAATCAGTAAACAATATTGACGAGATTATATAATAAAAAGAAAACATAGGAACACGGCCAATGCCTTTCTTTATTTTTTAAAGGAAAAAGTAGTGCAATCGGTTAAGTTTTGGAGGAGTAATCAGGGGACTACGAATCGTTGATTTTGTGCCATTTTTAAGGTATTTTCGGTCGAACCTGCAGTTGTCTCCTTCGCGCTCTGTAACTCTGTTGTGGGCACTGTGCGACAGCTATAGATTTTACAAATACCTATTTTTAAATTCTCCAGCCCTTGCTGTTTCCTCTTAAGATATCGTTTCAAGCTCAGATTTCCGCTAAATAACCCTATTTACCCCAAAAGAAATATGAACCATCCACCCACTCATCAATTACTACGAAAAATAAACAGCTAAAGCATGCATTACCATACATCATTGAAGCAAACCACTTAAACCGTAAATCATAACAGAGAAGCTTCCTTTATATTTGTCAACATTTATCCTCGAGTACTGAAGGATGGCTGGCCATTAATGAGGGGTTTCATCTAAGGCCATTGGGGCCAGCCCTCCTTGAGCCTATTTGTCCTCGACTGTTAGTGATAAATGGGAGTGTCCCGGCCACTAGTATTAACTGAAGACATTCGGAAAGAGGCGCTGGGGAAACATACGGGAAGACGTTTGTGGTGGACGCGATGGACGATTTGTTGACGTGGTGTGTCTTGGGATCGACTTGTGCTATGTGTCCTAAAACACCCGGGAAGCCAGTTTAACTTTCGACGTGAAACCTGATTTTTTGAGGCGAGAAGAGGATCTACACATTCAACGTGATGAGTAGGTAGGTACTGATTTCTGGTGAAAAAGGAAAGTTGTGATTGACTGTTTGAAATCTCTGAAGTCTGAAATTCATTTATTCCAATTATTAATAAACACTACGCTAAAATGAAGCAAGTTACTATTAGGTACCTACTTGTGAAAGCGCAGCTAGAGTGCAGTATGTAGGTAATTTATGAATGTTAACTTATCCATAGTATAACTTACTGATAACTATCACCGCGATTTAGTAGGTATTAAAGGGACTAAGTAGTTGGCTGGGTATGGTTACGGGACCGGTCTTTTATGGTAGCGGTCACGTTCAAACCATAGATCTGTGTATTTCAAATAAATAACACACACATGAAAAATAATACTTACCATTACAAAGACATGTTTTTACGCAATTTTGGGATCTTTAAGTACTCGTATTAATGTTAATGGTCATGTTGCTTTCCAAATAAAAACTTTGGTACTCAACGATTATTAATTATTGGAAACGCATTTTCGTATGAACGTTGCAAATGGTGTACTACATCACGTTAAAATATAAACAGGTACTTACATGGATACCTACATCAATAAATTATGCCTTTCTAAAAATCATTTGGAAGAATGTGTGGCTTTTAAAAAGCTTTTATCATGAGGTAGCTGTGTATTTTAAGAAAATAATTTTGCTTTTAACAACACAAGAAAATATACTTTCAAACCAAAGACATCTCTTTGTTTCAAACATTAGAATAGGTGTCAAAAGAGAAAATTCCAGTTGAAAAGGCCCTACCGAAGATCGCAAGATACATCGGTTCTGAAGTGTGTGTATTTTCGTCTTCGTAATTAAAAAGTTTCAAACGTCGAAGTAGGAAAATTAAGATTAGTTTTCTCTAATCCCGGGGTTAGTTTCTTCTAATCCTGTCTGCCTGAATGCCTAATGGTGTTGCCATTATCCGACTGAATCCGGCCAAGGCTATTGCTTTAGCTCCGATGTAGTTGTCGTTCATGTGCTCGTATGAGTCTTATCATAAAGACTTTTAAGATTGGTTACATAAGACTCATAAGTAACCAATCTTCTTTGTGAAGATCATCGCACATTGGGGGCATGTTAACAGTATGTGCCGTAAAAGTGGCAGAGGATTGGTCTAATCGCATTTAATTAAAATAAATCATTAACGCGATGAAGAAAAACGAGTTTCAGTTCATCGCTACAAGTGGAACGTCCTTTTCCACGACATTTGTGAATATAACTTACCTTCCTTATGAAGAATCAAGAAACATAATTTTTGGTGAACTTCCCACGAAGTGCCTTTAATTACTTATCTACTTACTTTACTTATTTCAGTTTTTAACCGACTTCAAAAAAAGGAGGAGGTTCTCAATTCGTCGGAATCTTTTTTTTTTTTTTATGTATGTTCCCCGATTTCTCGAAGACGCCTGGACCGATTTGGAAAATTTTTCTTTTGTTTGAAAGGGTATGCTTTCCAATTGGTCCCATTGTCATCAGGTCAGGATCTGATGATGGGATGCCAGGGAAATCGAGGGCAACCTTCAAATTTTATAGGCACATAGTACCATTTTCATAAATTTTGTTCAAGTATTTGCATCTGATAATCATCATCTCAGGTGGATGAGCTGATGATGGAAGGTACAACTCCTCATTTAGTGAAAAATTATGTTTGTGTTCGCATATCTCCGGAACTACAAGTCCGATTTAAGTAATTCTTTTTATGTTGAACTAGATACCGTTCAACTAAAAGAATACTGCAAGTTTCATCAAAATCGGTTCAGTAGTTTTTGAGATAGGGAAGAAATGAAAGAGATGTTAACGATGTTATTACCAGTGCTACGGATTTCTTACATATGTAAGAAAATGATGTATATGACAAGAATTAGGTTGAATATTTAAACTAAAAAGAGTGAAATAAAAACTTTTTATAAAAAAATGTAACCGCCTTCAAAAACAACCACAAAAAAGGGTAAAATAACCAACAAAACTTTTCTTTCGGAAGTCGGTGGCAAAAAAGCAATGAAATTAATAAAAAAAACCACCGACTTCCGAAAGAAAAGTTTTGTTGGTTATTTTACCCTTTTTTGTGGTTGTTTTTGAAGGCGGTTACATTTTTTTATAAAAAGTTTTTCGTCCTTAGATCGTAGTTTATCGTCCTTAGATGCACCTCACATGCATTCGGAGTAACAAGTACTAGGTACGTGTCACCATCCCGGGACTATAAAATCTATTGCAAAATAAACGTCCTTAATAAATGAATACCTAGAAAATAAAAAATACGTATTCATTCATTTTCCGATATCCAAAACCACCACACCTAAACACCACTTTCGTTCTGAAACACATACATTCACTTTTAATTTCCAGGTTCAAACGCACAATGATCGGCAATAAAACGAATGTAGGGCAGCAAGGCAAAAAGTATAGGCAGTTTCAGCGGGTTCCTGAAAAATTGCCCCATAAAGGTACGGTGATAACGACTGGGCTATGGTGTTTTTCCATGAGGGCTATATATTGCTTGTTATACCTTTATGTTTCCCCTATGGGAGTGTCAATGACTGTTTGTATGGCAGAGATCAGTGTACGTTGCTTAGTGTGTTTTTCACTTGGTTCTTTTTGAGTGTGCTTTATAGAGCTAGAGATTAATGACGCCGTCGAGTTTGATTATGGGCGCTATTGGTAGACTTTTGTGGAATGTGGATAGCTTTGAAACAATAGTTATCGCTATTACGCTTAGCACAAACCGATAACATAGTAAGGCCGAGCTAAGGGATCATTCTCACTAGTTCCACCATTAATTAGTTCCATGGAACTAGTGACATTTTTTTTTCTCAGTAGTTCCATGGGCTTTGATAGTGGAACAAATGCCACAAACCATAATCGAACTCGTCTCACTAGTTCCACCGGTAGTCGTAGCTAAGCAACGGCTAAGCCAAAGTCATTGCTATAAGTACTTCGATCTAAGAAACGTTTTCAGATATCAGCCTTGGCGCCATATAATTAATGTAATTTAGTAGTTATTTTCTAAAGCTATTATTTTTTATTATTCAGGCAAGCGAGTGGTTAAAGTGAGGAATATACACAAGACTATTGTGAAATATTTTATTTATAATAATAATAATATAGTGTACAACATACAATAATCACACTTTGTTAATTCTATGTACAAAAGCAGACAGAGATATCACATCACCTTCGTTGGCGCACATCTGAAGATGACACCATTTTTAAAACTTTTGCTAAAATAAAGCTAACATTTATTATTAATTTAATAAGATAAGCTAGAACGGAAAACCATTGAGACTTCTTTCGTTTTACCACAAAATAATAAAAAAAAAGAAAAAAAATGAACGCTTGTCTAAAAAAATGTAACTGTAAAACGACGCTTATATCAACTTGAAATATCGTTTTGAAGGTGACAGTTTTTTTAGACCATTTTTAACAGAATGTTTATCTTTTTGTGGTAAGACTGTATGTCTTCATAAGCATGCCATCATAATAATTTATAGTGTTCATGTTCAATTAATTTGTCATTTTCATAATAAACTAGCAAACCCGGCGAACCCCGTTTCGCCACCAGATGGCTTCGTTTTTTTCTTTGCTATAAACTTCACGGAGCCCGAGACCTTTCCAACGAATTCAAAACCGTGGAAATCGGTTCGTGCGTTCTGGAGTTATAGCGTCAGGAAGGAAAAGCCGACTTATTTTTATATAGTAGACGATGATACACTTGATCAAAATCATCAATGGCCTTGGCCTTGATAACGAATTATATTTATTTCATCGTTTTGTGATCGCTTGATGAAATATATTAAGTATGGTGCATGCCTTAGTTGTTGAGAAAGTAGTAGATAGTAGGTTTAAACCTATGATATACAATCTTTGTTGAACTTAAATACAATCCAAAAGATAATAAATTAATAAAATAAGATAAATAAAATGTAAAAGTAATATTATTACCATATTTGGACCCATGCAATATCGTTCCACTGTTTTGTAATGGCAATAAAATATTTCAGATTTAATTTTGTCTATGACTTTTTGACATCATAATAATTGTCTATCGCTTTCTATTCCGTTATCGATACATATTATACTATTAGTCCTAGGTTGAGCCCATACTAATCCCATCAATATTTTAATACAACTAAGCGGTAACTTTTAAATCACAAAATCTACATTCACATCATGAAAAAAAAACAGATTTAGAATCCGTCACTTTGTCGATTTAGAATAAGTATTTATTTTTTATTTTATGAATACTTTAATTGTACATTTAGAATAGATTTCTTATTTTATAAAAGAGTTTTTTTCTATAAAATTCATTTCTGATAAGATTCTTTGGAAGAAAAATCATCTTTCCCGATGTTAAATTATCATAATTAGCACATTATTTTAGTCATGGTCTAAAAAAACAAGGTCTGGCACTCCCGCAGTGACACATGTTGACGTCACTTTCCAGTTGCCACTTAATTGCAACAAAATACGAAAATAAGGAAACATTTTCACCTATATTTTGTTTAAAAAAAAATTAATAAAACATTTAAATTGTATTTAGCATAGCAAACGAAACAATTCAATACGTATACCAACAGAATTGTAAAATAAAACCACAGCGTTTTATCGTATTCGCTTAAGTAATAAATGCACTTAGGGAGTTATAACCACACACTACTGGTAACACAGAAACGGGCTGTGTCATTGTCATGCCGCCATTTTGTCCTGTATCGCTATCCTTGTTTTATGCGTATGCCTGTCTCGCTCAGTGACTGTGTAACAGCGGCACTCAAACATTTTTATTTGTGAACGTCGAAAAGTTTCTTTGTTATCTTTTATCCTAGGATGGATAAATAATGCTTTTTGTCACTGAAAATCTACTACGATGAGGTAGGGGATGGAAGCCACGTGCAAAAGTTAGCAGTAATGTAATAATTAGGTCAATGTTTTATTAGGTTAAATTTCCCCAAACTGTAAAGTTTGAGAACCAGCAGATAGCGATGATGACGTAGGCTTGTGTCACCCACGTGACCACTGTGTTTCGGAGTGCCATACCTTGTTTTATTATACCATGATTTTAGTGTACTGGGTTTAGCTGTTAGAAGATATCATACTAGTGAAGACGAAACACTAAGCGCTTTCGTACACAAGGCGACACAGGCGATTATCGTAATACAAAGAGGTTAGTATAAAGGTACTCGTCAATGGATACCAAAGTCGTCAGGTATTAAAGGAGACTTGCTTTACGTTGTGTATGAAGGGCCTAAGATTTTGGTCTCGAAGTTAGCGGCTCGGAGGCAGCCTATGACATTCACTGGGAACAATACCTATAGTTGTTTTTGTTGGATATTGTTGGTGTTGGATTCCTAACTCTGGACTCAGCGCCGAAAGCTGGAATTTGCACTAAGGCCCCGTTGCTATTTGACTGACAAATATTTTTGATACAAAATAGCATCGTATTTTTATTATAGTGTAAGGTCACATTCGATACGAGAGAAGAATATGAACCCTATTTTCTAAATAATAAGGTCTAATTTGCGATGCCTTTGGCAGCAATCTAGCTAGCCTGTTCTAACAGCTTAAAAGGTGTAAAAAGTAGAAAAAATCTTCAGATGCCAGCCAACTTTCAACCTTATTCTAAATGGTGCAAGTGTAGTCGTAGCACGAAGACTGTTCCTGTTGTCTCCTCTCATCGTTTGATATGCGTATGTTGGATGACGAGCCTCCCGTCTCCCAGAGACCGGGTGTCTCTATGATCTAGAGGGAAAAGGATGGAAATAAGAAATCGTGTAGGTAAAACAAAGAAAGTATGTGTTTCGGTGATATTCGTGTTTCTGAATTAGCACGAACGAACGTCACGCTTATTTATCAGCCTTGGCGCCATATAATTAATGTAATTTAGTAGTTATTTTCTTACCTATTATTTTTTATTATTCAGGCAAGCGAGTGATTAAAGGGAGGAATATACACAAGACTATTGTGAAATATTTTATTTATAATAATAATAATATAGTGTACAACATACAATAATCACACTTTGTTAATTCTATGTACAAAAGCAGACAGAGATATCACATCACCTTCGTTGGCGCACATCTGAAGATGACACCATTTTGAAAACTTTTGCTAAAATAAAGCTAACATTTATTATTAATTTAATAAGATAAGCTAGAACGGAAAACCATTGAGACTTCTTTCGTTTTACCACAAAAAGATAAAAAAAGAAAAAAAATGAACGCTTGTCTAAAAAAATATAACTGTAAAACGACTTTATATCAACTTGAAATATCGTTTAGAAGTTGACAGTTTTTTAGACCATTTTTAACAGAATGTTTATCTTTTTGTGGTAAGACTGTATGTCTTTATAAGCATGCCATCATAATAATTTATAGTGTTCATGTTCAATTAATTTGTCATTTTCATAATAAACTAGCAAACCCGGCGAACCCCGTTTCGCCACCAGATGGCTTCGTTTTTAGGGTTCCGTAGTCAACAAGGAACCCTTATAGTTTCGCCATGTCCGTCCGTCCGTCCGTCCGTCCGTCCGTCCGTCCGTCTGTCCGCAGTTTAGCTCAGAGACGCGCAGTACTAGAGAGCTGTAATTTGGTGTAAATATACGGATTTGTTGTGCCGAAAAAGTGGTAAAATAAAATCTCGTAAAATATTTTTTTTTAGGGTACCTCCAGTACTTACACGTAAAGTGAGGATTTTTTTTTTCTCGCGTACCCCTTAGTGTGGGGTATCATTAAATAGGCCTTTAAAAAATAATGATAGTTTCCTTTAACAATTTTTTGATAAATAAATTCGTTTGTGAAATATTAAGCTTTAAAGTGCTAAATTTTGCTCCATTCGAGTGTCCCCCCCCCTCTACCAGCTAAACGGTTATGTTTGGGGATGTGAAAAAATTCACAATAGTAGTATATATAACGAAGTTTAAAAGAAAATTATCATGACTAAGAAGGCTTTACAACTTTACGAGTAATAGTCGACCAACTTATAAAATGTACTTGGATTCATATTTTCTTAAACAAAATGTATCGGAGAAAACTGCAAATGTAAGTTTGTCAACTTTATTTTACAGCTTTTATAGGTATGTTTTTTGGGGATATGTAGGTTTTTATCGTCAAATATTTTTAACTAAATTCAAAAAAAGGAGGAGGTTCTAAATTCGTCGTAATCTTTTTTCTTATGCATTTTCCCCGATTTCTCAAAGACTCCTGGACCGATTTTGAAAATTCTTCTTTTTAAAATTAAATTCAGCGAATCAGTTTAGTTAGTTCGCATAAGTATTTTGATGGGCAACTACGGAACCCTACACTGTGCGTGGCCCGACACGCACTTGGCCGGTTTTTTCTTTGCTATAAACTTCACGGAGCCCGAGACCTTTCCAACGAATTCAAAACCGTGGAAATCGGTTCGTGCGTTCTGGAGTTATAGCGTCAGGAAGGAAAAGCCGACTTATTTTTATATAGTAGACGATGATACACTTGATCAAAATCATCAATGGCCTTGGCCTTGATAACGAATTATATTTATTTCATCGTTTTGTGATCGCTTGATGAAATATATTAAGTATGGTGCATGCCTTAGTTGTTGAGAAAGTAGTAGATAGTAGGTTTAAACCTATGATATACAATCTTTGTTGAACTTAAATACAATCCAAAAGATAATAAATTAATAAAATAAGATAAATAAAATGTAAAAGTAATATTATTACCATATTTGGACCCATGCAATATCGTTCCACTGTTTTGTAAATGGCAATAAAATATTTCAGATTTAATTTTGTCTATGACTTTTTGACATCATAATAATTGTCTATCGCTTTCTATTCCGTTATCGATACATATTATACTATTAGTCCTAGGTTGAGCCCATACTAATCCCATCAATATTTTAATACAACTAAGCGGTAACTTTTAAATCACAAAATCTACATTCACATCATGAAAAAAAAACAGATTTAGAATCCGTCACTTTGTCGATTTAGAATAAGTATTTATTTTTTATTTTATGAATACTTTAATTGTACATTTAGAATAGATTTCTTATTTTATAAAAGAGTTTTTTTCTATAAAATTCATTTCTGATAAGATTCTTTGGAAGAAAAATCATCTTTCCCGATGTTAAATTATCATAATTAGCACATTATTTTAGTCATGGTCTAAAAAAACAAGGTCTGGCACTCCCGCAGTGACACATGTTGACGTCACTTTCCAGTTGCCACTTAATTGCAACAAAATACGAAAATAAGGAAACATTTTCACCTATATTTTGTTTAAAAAAAAATTAATAAAACATTTAAATTGTATTTAGCATAGCAAACGAAACAATTCAATACGTATACCAACAGAATTGTAAAATAAAACCACAGCGTTTTATCGTATTCGCTTAAGTAATAAATGCACTTAGGGAGTTATAACCACACACTACTGGTAACACAGAAACGGGCTGTGTCATTGTCATGCCGCCATTTTGTCCTGTATCGCTATCCTTGTTTTATGCGTATGCCTGTCTCGCTCAGTGACTGTGTAACAGCGGCACTCAAACATTTTTATTTGTGAACGTCGAAAAGTTTCTTTGTTATCTTTTATCCTAGGATGGATAAATAATGCTTTTTGTCACTGAAAATCTACTACGATGAGGTAGGGGATGGAAGCCACGTGCAAAAGTTAGCAGTAATGTAATAATTAGGTCAATGTTTTATTAGGTTAAATTTCCCCAAACTGTAAAGTTTGAGAACCAGCAGATAGCGATGATGACGTAGGCTTGTGTCACCCACGTGACCACTGTGTTTCGGAGTGCCATACCTTGTTTTATTATACCATGATTTTAGTGTACTGGGTTTAGCTGTTAGAAGATATCATACTAGTGAAGACGAAACACTAAGCGCTTTCGTACACAAGGCGACACAGGCGATTATCGTAATACAAAGAGGTTAGTATAAAGGTACTCGTCAATGGATACCAAAGTCGTCAGGTATTAAAGGAGACTTGCTTTACGTTGTGTATGAAGGGCCTAAGATTTTGGTCTCGAAGTTAGCGGCTCGGAGGCAGCCTATGACATTCACTGGGAACAATACCTATAGTTGTTTTTGTTGGATATTGTTGGTGTTGGATTCCTAACTCTGGACTCAGCGCCGAAAGCTGGAATTTGCACTAAGGCCCCGTTGCTATTTGACTGACAAATATTTTTGATACAAAATAGCATCGTATTTTTATTATAGTGTAAGGTCACATTCGATACGAGAGAAGAATATGAACCCTATTTTCTAAATAATAAGGTCTAATTTGCGATGCCTTTGGCAGCAATCTAGCTAGCCTGTTCTAACAGCTTAAAAGGTGTAAAAAGTAGAAAAAATCTTCAGATGCCAGCCAACTTTCAACCTTATTCTAAATGGTGCAAGTGTAGTCGTAGCACGAAGACTGTTCCTGTTGTCTCCTCTCATCGTTTGATATGCGTATGTTGGATGACGAGCCTCCCGTCTCCCAGAGACCGGGTGTCTCTATGATCTAGAGGGAAAAGGATGGAAATAAGAAATCGTGTAGGTAAAACAAAGAAAGTATGTGTTTCGGTGATATTCGTGTTTCTGAATTAGCACGAACGAACGTCACGCTTATTTATCAGCCTTGGCGCCATAAATTAATGTAATTTACGTTTTATTTCTTACCTATTATTTTTTATTATTCAGGCAAGCGAGTGATTAAAGGGAGGAATATACACAAGACTATTGTGAAATATTTTATTTATAATAATAATAATATAGTGTACAACATACAATAATCACACTTTGTTAATTCTATGTACAAAAGCAGACAGAGATATCACATCACCTTCGTTGGCGTACATCTGAAGATAACACCATTTTGAAAACTTTTGCTAAAATAAAGCTAACATTTATTATTAATTTAATAAGATAAGCTAGAACGGAAAACCATTGAGACTTCTTCCGTTTTACCACAAAAAGATAAAAAAAGGAAAAAAGTTGAACGCTTTTCTTAAAAAAAGTGTAACTGTAAAACGGCCCGTAAAACAACGTGAAACATCGTTTTGACGTTGACAGTTTTTTAAGACAAGCGTTCAACCAACGACGATATAATACTAGACTCGTAATAACAGGCGACCGATGTCTGTCAACACATTCGGCAAGAAGTCTTATATTCGTCTCATTTCGACCAATCCTGTGAGCCGTAAACATACGTTGAGACAGAACAGACCTTGACTTAGCCAATCACAACGCAGTAACCCGTCCCCCTCGCTTACGTAGTACCTCAGCGAGTTGACAGAATAGTTTTTGTTCCTTAGATCGTGCATGCGGTGTCTAGTATTATATCGTCGTTGCGTTCAACAGATATTTTCCTTTTTGTGGTAAGACTGTATGTGTCTATTTATGCATGCTATCATAATACAGTGTTCATGTTCAATTAATTTGTCATTTTCATAATTAAATAGGTACACTTGATAAAAATCATCAATGTCTTGGCCTTAATCAAAACGAATTATATTTATTTCATCGTTTTGTGATCGCTAGATGAAATATTTATGGTGCATGCCTTAGTTGTTGAGAAAGTAGTAGATCGTAGGTTTAAACCTATGTTATACAATCTTAGTTGAACTTAAATACATCCAAACGATAATAAATTTATAAAAATAATAAATAAAATGTGAAAGTAATATTATTACCATATTTGGATTGGACCCATGCAATGTCGTTCCACTGTTTTGTAAATGGCAATAAAATATTTCAGATTTCATTTTGTCTATGACTTTTTGACATCATAATAATTGTCTATCGCTTTCTATTCCGTTATCGATACATATTATACTATTAGTCCTAGGTTGAGCCCATACTAATCCCATCAATATTTTAATACAACTAAGCGGTAACTTTTAAATCACAAAATCTACATTCACATCATGAAAAAAAAACAGATTTAGAATCCGTCACTTTGTCGATTTAGAATATTTATTTTTACCCGACTGCGCGACGCAAAGGAGGGTAATGTGTTTATCAGTCTATGTATGTATGTATGTATGTATGTTTGTTTCTATGTGGCGTTCTAGAGACCAAACGCGTGGGCCGATTTTGATAATTCTTACGTCAATCGATTCGTCTTAACCTTGCGAGTGTCACTAAAGACATGACAGTAATCAATATTCACCACAGCGACAACCAGACGCCATATTGTCAAAATGAAAAAAAAAAAGTCGATGAACTATATCATGTGGGGTATCGTTGAATAGGTATTTTAAAATCATCTTTAGGTTCCCTTAATCGTTTTTCATTTTAAATAATAGTTTAGGATATATGACGATTTAAAGTTTTAACAAAACAATAATTTTCGCTCATTTTCTTACTGATTGATTTAAGTTTTTATTTCTAGTACTCGTAAATAAACGGTTTTCCAACCAAAAAAGAAACGTAGTGAATAAGCATGACGAACAAATATTTTTGGTAAAAATAATCTAAGTATACACAAGCACCAAGGAACTACTTTGGACCGAGCTGTGGCTGACTTAAATTCACGCATTTTTGCTAAAGGGACTAATTCACACTAATATTATAAACTAAAAAGTATGAAATAAAAAAAATAATTTAACGAAAAACAAAAAACCCGACTGCGTTAAAAATACACTAAAAAGAAAGAAACAAGCCCAGTAGTTTAGAATTCACTCATTCACACTCACAGTCGGGGCCCATTCAAATTATACCAATCAAATCTTCCCAAGGGGCCCCGACTGTGAGTGTGAATGAGTGAATTCTAAACTACTGGGCTTGTTTCTTTCTTTTTAGTGTATTTTTAACGCAGTCGGGTTTTTTGTTTTTCGTTAAATTATTTTTTTTTATTTTATGAATACTTTAATTGTAGATTTAGAATAGATTTCTTATTTTATAAAAGAGTTTTTTTCTATAAAATTCATTTCTGATAAGATTCTTTGGAAGGGAAATCATGTTTCCCTATGTTAAATTATCATAATTAGCACATTATTTTAGTGTACTGGGTTTAGCTATTAGAAGATATCATGCTAGTGAAGACGAAACACTAAGCCCTTTCGTACACAAGGCGACACAGGCGACTATCGTATTTTCATAATACAAGGAGGTTAGTATAAAGGTACGCGTCAATGGATACCAAAGTCGTCAAGTATTATAGGACACTTGCGTTAGGTTGTGTATGAAGGGCTTAAAATTTTGGACTCGAAGTTAGTGGCTCGGAGGCAGCCTTTATCATTCACTGGGGACAATACCTACAGTTGTTTTTGTTGGATATTGTTGGTGTTGGATTCCTAACTCTGGACTCAGCGCCGAAAGCTGGAATTTGCACTAAGGCCCCGTTGCTATTTGACTGACAAATATTTTTGATACAAAATAGCATATTTATGTAAGGTCACATTCGATACGAGAGAAGAATATGAACCCTATTTTCTAAATAATAAGGTCTAATTCGCGATGCCTTTAGCAGCAATCTAGCTAGCCTGTTCTAACAGCTGAAAAGGTGTAAAAAGTAGAAAAAATCTTCAGATGCCAGCCAACTTTCAACCTTATTCTAAATGGTGCAAGTGTAGTCGTAGCACGAAGACTGTTCCTGTTGTCTCCTCTCATCGTTTGATATGCGTATGTTGGATGACGAGCCTCCCGTCTCCCAGAGACCGGGTGTCTCTATGATCTAGAGGGAAAAGGATGGAAATAAGAAAAACGTATAGGTAAAACAAAGAAAGTATGTGTTTTGGTGATATTCGTGTTTCCGAATTAGCACGAACGAACTTCACGCTAAGGGGGCAAAGGTCTACGTTTTATTTAAATTGATTTTATTTTAAAAGTTCTTTAAGTGATTTAATCATGGCGTCACAAATGTCGCGAAAGATGTACTGAATCCGGAGGTCTTAGGTTCAAATCCTGGTAGCGGTTTGAAGTTTTCTTTCCATAGAAAATCTTAAATCATAGCGTGTTCGTTTTTACGAAGATAAACGATGAATAAGCGCATAATTTTTCAAGGAGATTTGTCACAACTTTAGTGAATTGTACGGTTATATAACAGACCTTCAGGAATATAATTGACTCTACTTCAATTCATTTTTGTTATAATTACACAATTAATTTAAGAATTGAATGTGATAGAATGTTGAAAATTAACATGCGTTTAAAATTAACATACCATAATCGGTAACTCAACAGCTTAATCGCCGGAACCAAATTATGCGATAATATTGACTTAACAATTAATAATATACTACGATTGTAACTCACTTCGGAAATCTGTACCAAAGTGCAAAAGAAATAGAAGCTAGTTTTAAATGCTCACCTTTTGTACGAGCTCTTCAAAAGCCAAGCTGATGCCCTCCTGTGTCTTAGCACTGCTCTCAATGAACAGCATCCTGTGTTTCTGTGCGAATGCCTGGCCTTGTTCCCGTTGTACCGCACGATTTTGCTAAAAAAAAATACTTATATTTTTCTAGTTTACTTTTTGAAAGGCTTTCTTGCAAGAAAGAAAAAAAAGATGCCTAAGGCCCATATTCATTCACACCTCAAAATTCAAGTGCTACTTAAAACTAGTTTTAACCAATCAAATGCCTTCTTGTTTTAAGTAATGCTTGAGTATTGACGTGACGTTTTGTAATACGGGCCCTAAGGTAAGATTCACACCAACCGGCCGGACTTGGCGGGATTTTACAATGCGGTAAAGAAGATAGAAATCTATCAACGGTAAATACAGTTCATATTTGCATGCAACTTACGGGACACGTCGCTACGTGTCGAGGAATGCCGACGGAGATAACTTTGCAAACAAATATGAACTGTATTTACTATTGATAGATTTTAATGTTCTTTACCGCATTGTAAAATGCCGCCGGATCCGGCCGGTTGGTGTGAATCTTACCTAAGACTTGTCTTGATTGCAAGAAATCCTTAATTTGTTTTTGGCTAAATGACTACAGTTTCAACTGAGGTATAAATATCCTATTTGAGCGGTTCAAGAGCGTTGCTAATGTATGAAACTGATATAATTCTGACGAAATACGATACAGTAGTGTGTATGCTTTTCAACCTTGATCTGACCGATACGCCACACTTTACACGCAACGCGCAGTTACCGGGCAATACCTAAGTTAGACTAGGTTAGCATATCATACCTAGCTGAAACGTTTTTTTTTTATTCAGGCATAGGCTCAGGTTTTAACGTTAATCTCGCCTGATGTTAAGCGATGATGAAAGATTAAAGCAAGCGAATTAAAAATAAATACGGCGATTTATGGAATATTTTAGTGATTTTTACATCCGAATGTAACAGTAACAGTATTACAAATAAATATTGATAATAAAAACATTAGACAAAGAAATTGTGTAAAAGTAAACGACTTTATCAATTTAATAAATTATGGGATTTTCTGTTCTTTAAAAGTACATAATTTCAGGAGTTGGGGCATATCCAATTTATTCTTTCGCTGTATGAAATCAGTGTAAGACACTACGATGATGTACGACCTATGATGATGTACATTTGAATAATACTATTCCAACTTACTTTATCAATCTTGTTGCCCACAACTAGGCAGACTATGTTCTTCTTTGTGGAGTACACTTGAAGTTCTTCGACCCACTCGTTGAGCTTCGCTAAGGACTTTGGGTCTGACACATCGTAAACTAAAATAGCACCGTGAGCATCTCTGTAACAAGGGTTTTATATTAAAATTGTAGTTTCTTATTTTTTATTTACCAAAAGTAATGAGTAGGGGTGCGAACTCAGCTATGCGCATTACGTAATTTATTTCATCACCACTGCTCTCAAAACGATGAAGAAAACATCGTGAGGAAACCGGGATGTCCTAGAACCAAAACTTCGAAGACATGTGTCAACTACCAACCCGCACTGGTCCTGCGTGGTGGATTATGGCCCGCTCCGTTTCACAGAGAGAAGGCCTGTGTCCCAGCAGTGGGAACATTACAGGCTGATGATGCTGACTTTTAATGTTCAGACCAAAATAGGAAGAAAGAGCGTGCAAATTATTGTGCAAATTACTGCACATTATTGTTAAGACCTCCTTTTTTATGAGACCTAAAAAGGTACATGGCCATAGATGGCTTACAAACTGAAATATGGGTCTTAAAGTTAAGTCACTTCTTTGGGTTGTGAAAGCAGATTTTTTTCCTACAGCTCTGAGCAGAGCACAAGGGACTGTCAGAACTGACGGACAAAGAGCCAACATCTGCCTTCAATTGTGAAATACGTTTCAGAGCCGCGGTGCACTTTAATGACAGTCACGGGATCCCGATAAACAATTTTGACCAATAGTAACTCTCCCGTAATTTTTCTGACAGCTCCTTGAAGCCTATGAAAAGCAGATAATGATTTTATGTTTAGTTTTATTTTTGTCCACATAATGGACACTTCAACTTCTTTTGTGCTCAAATGTGAGCCTGTCAAGTATAATAAGAAAAACCTCCTTTGTTTCAATAGCAGTAAAACTGAAACAATATTGAACCAACATGCAACACAATAGCAAATACCTACTATACCTACTGAAGGTGAATCATTTGACTCGGTAAGGGCAACAAATATTCACAATGAGATGTGTCTAAAATTATTTTTAAAAGTGAAAATAATTATAATTAATAGTCTAATTTAATAAAATTTCAACATGATTCATTCATTGTGAGTTTTATTAAAAATATCATTTGAACCAGCAGTATAATTTATTGTCTTCTTTTATTGTTTTCTTTTATTCTAACAAAGGAATTTGCTGCATATTCTGTTAGAATAGAAATATAAATTAAAATTTGCTTTGTTATATTAACATTTAAATGCATGTACATCAATGTTAACAATTTACAGGAGCCCCGGCCTCCTTAGAGGGTCAAAGCCTGCCGGGGTCGCGGGACTTTTCTATCAGATAATCAGGATCCTGGAACTTAAAGGTCTATTGAAGGAACACCGGATTTTAGTCAGTACGAAGTCATCTATTGTTGGAGCAACAGCAGCGCTGTTTTAGGAACCGACTTGCAGGTAGTGGGCAGTTTCTTAACTTTGAGGCTTAAGTTATAGCAATAAAGGCTGTTTTATAGTTAAGCTAACTATTGTAAAACTATTACTAAGTATTAAAAAACCCTTTTGTTGTATCATTTAGAAAAACTTAACTTCCATAATAACCCAGATGAGGCTGGTAGAGTAACTAAAAGATTGACATTGCAAAGTGAATTTGGTGCACTTGAAACATCAATTACTATGTTCATGATTTTCTTAGCAAACCTCCACTAGAAATAAAAACAAACCACACATACCTGTAAAAACTGGATGTCAATGTTCTGTATCGTTCCTGTCCAGCGGTATCCCAGATTCCAAGTTTGACTTTGACACCGTTCACATCCATCACTTTACATTTGTAGTCTACTCCGATTGTGGCAGGGAATGAGGCATTGTAGTCTCCCGTAGTGAAGGCTAGGATTATGCTAAAAAATAAATTAATGTTTATATTAAACTAGCTGTGCCTGCGACTATGTTCGCGTGGATGTCGTAATCGGTAGAAACATTCTTTAAATAACTGACAAAGTTTCATACAAGTTTTCATTCCCTATTTTATCTCCTTGGGGATAGAATTCATCAAAATCCTTTCTTAGCAGATGCCTACATCATAAAATCTACCTGCATGCCATGGAATGAGTTTATGGGTATGTACCAGAGCCTGTATACACAAGTCTAGGCAAGTGATAAAACTAACACCAGTAGTCTTTGACATAGACAACTGAGTATAAACAACCTGACTGAACAAAAATCCTTTGTAATCTATAATTGATTAACAACTTTATATGCTTTGTTTTAAAATTGAAAATTCTTTTAAAGACTACTCAGTGTTAAAGTCCATAATTTGCCGCTTATCTAGGAAGGCAGGTTTAACCCAGATTTTATGTTGTGTTCTAATCTCAAAAAGTTTGTATTCAAATGCTGATAATGAGCAATTTTTGTATATCAATGTGCTACGAGACAGTCTCCCAAACGACTCGCCCCTGTCAAGCATAATTAAATGCTTTGTTAGTTAATTACTCCAATAATTAATTACTGATACTCGTGTAAGTTGATCCTCAAGTTATAAATTATGCCCCATAATCAAGTTATGAGTATTTGGGTTGTTGAGGTCAAAGTGCAGTGTCCGTATAAGACATTGATAACACCCTGTTAACAATGAAAGCAAGCCCAAAAATATCTCAAACTGACACAAAAAGCAAGATATACCTTGTATGATAGAAACTTGATCTGTTAGTAGAATAGAAGTTAGATAAAATTACACTTTATTGAGTAACGTAAAGTTATTGGTTTTACTCTAAGTAATAATACTAACGCCTGCAAAAACTACGCAATAACGTAATCTAGATAATTGTATTCAACACAGTAGTAGATTAATCATGTTAAAATAAGTCAAGGCTGAAAAATGCAAAGGTTTCTTGAAAATTTGTTTTGGCACTTCAAAATTTCGAATCTACAGGTACGTCATTACCTGTTACTTCCGTAAACTAATCACACTTGGTGTAAATGATAGTTAAGTTATAGTACTTAATCAGGCGACATGACTCAATAGTTTTTTTTTAAGAAAAAGGTGGGACACTTTGATAAGCTAATTCAAGTTTTTTATAAGAGATCCTTACCTGGATTTACCGACACCACTCTCCCCAATAACCAGGATCTTTAGCGTAGCAACATAATCCCCACTCGCCATAGTTTACAACAGAAATTACGACGATTTCTGAAAAATTACAAGCGATCTCTTTGTTGCGCACTGGTGAATTCAAAATGTTATTTAAACTTTCCAAATGTACACGTACACAACAATATATTTCTGACTAACACGGTTTTGAAATAAAGACTAAATATTGTACAATAGTTAGCAAATAAATTCACAATTCCTCAATGAAAAAAATACGAAAACAATTCTTGACTTATCAGTTTGACAGTGACATTACTCGTGATGGTGATTTCCTGTGCCGTCATGAGTAACGTTTTGTTATTGCATCGGTTCTGAGTATTTTGACAACGGTATGTTATTATAGTGTTTTTTTTAGTTCGGTACATTTTTTAAACCGATTTCTAAAAAAGGAGGTTACTCAATTCGACCGTATTATTATAATTATGTTTATTTTTTTCTGTTTGTTCGCGCTGAACTTCGTCGTTTATGAACCGGTTTTGATGATTATTTCTTTGATATTTTTAAATTATTACCTATAGGAGTGGAGTTACTGAATGTCCTGTTAGATATTCAATTTATAATATTTTTAGTTGGTATCAATGGCCGTTCTTCCACTTTCATAACTTTTATTAAATTTCTGTCTTCACTGGATAAAATTGGTAGGTACAGGAACTTATTTTGTTGGTGTGTAGGTAGGTATCCACCGCCCGGGAGGACGCGGCAAGGCATAGGGTTTCTGCCTCGCTTGGGTATAGCGCCGCTATGACCTTAGGGAGATGATAGGCGAAAGCGTCCAAGTGAGGAGGCAAGAAAAGTGATGGTCATCTCCATCTGCGCGCGAAGGAAGAATGTAAACAGGTGATGACTCGCACCTCAGCCGCTGTCACCAGAGGGGGATAGGGATTTTAGTCAGAACAAGTCTAATAGTCTCCTAACTCTCAGAGGGCTTATTTGATGATTTCAAAAAAAAAAAGTAGGAAAGTGAAACTATTTTTTTTTTAAAGTGAATAAACATTATAATATTGTGTACAAGGATTTGCATAAATCTTAGCTCACATTTTAAAGTGAAGATAGGTATTCTAGTACTTATTTATCTACCTATTGATTTTCAGCAGTGAAATAAAGAGAAAGTTGCGTGGCTTCCAGAGAGAGTTCTCACCGACTTCGCTTATTTAATAACAAAAAGTCGCTCCGACATCAACGCAGTGAAACTGAATTGAAATTTCATTTTTCAGACAGGTACCTACTTCTCTGAGTTGGTCAGGCGAGTTGGAGTTTAAAAGTAAAGTTTATATTGCTTTCTGAATAAAATAACGTTGTTGTGAAGTTTATTACGGCACTGTCAATGTTTTTAGGAGCGGTAAGAGTAGCTTATTTGAAGTGTTTGTGTTGTCTTTTAAAAAAAGTATTAGCAGTTAAGCAATAGTGATAAATAGTCTCAAACTATCTTCTGAAAATAATTTGAACTTCATAATCACAGCATCTCATACAGCTATAATTCCGGAAAGGTTGGGCAGAAGAATAGAAAAACTTAGTGTCATAATAATCTACATCCACGTTTTGTAACTTAGGTTTAACTCCAATGGAATAGTAGAAAGCGTTTCCATTGCTTAATTTGATCTTCTAGTGAAAGCAAAGAGGGCAAACTTCACCTTCACAGCCAACATAAATACGAAAAACTTTACATTCACACACCTACTAAAAAAATCTACGATATCAACAGATAGTGCAGTGAATAGCTCTGCATAGACCCCATTCACCAGTATTTAGGTCTCGACTCAATGCAGGCCGGGACAAAACGTTTCTTTATTTCATTAGAATGCATTCATAGCGGGGTCTATTGTACCATAGAGTCCACAGACTATCGCTGCAGCTTATTCGGAAGTTGGCAACGTCGCATAAAAGCAGTCAAATATTTTAAATAGTTTTAATTAATTTGTGAATTTTTCTGTTGAAAACGAAATATCGCTGTTGTGCACTGAGAAAAATTTGATATAGTACAATATCAATTAAAACACTGAATTTGATTGTTGTAACAGTACTTCAGTGTATAAAAATGGAAAGTTTCCAAATGCTTTTTTACATCTCCAAAAAAACGGGTCATCACATATATTCGGTGCCATCCTTATGAATATTTTATTGCATTTTATCAGATTTTTTAGTGCACTATAGATCTCTAAATTTCTTATTCATTCAGTAACATTTTTTATGATTGTTTTTTTATATTAATAATAAAACTTTCTTTATATTTGATTACCATTTGCTTACGATTAGGTTGCCAACTTTCGGAATATACGCTCGGGGAACCTGTTTTCTTTATCTTGAAGTGTCCCAGGCGTTGTGTAAGTCCGGTCTTATAAAAAGTTATTAGCAGTTAAGCAAGTAAATATGGCGGTGGGGAGTGATAGTCTCAAGCCTCCATCTTCTGAAAATACATTTGAACTTCCATAATCACAGCGTCTTGAATAACCACCTGTGCGGGCCTCAGCAGAAATCCCGAAAGGTACGGGCCCCCAGTAAGAATAGAAAAACGCTTGTATCATAAATGTAATAATACCATAGTATAATCCACATGAATTTAGACTTGTAACTTACGTACCAATCTCCAATGGAAAAGTAGAAAGCGACGTAGGTACATTGCTTAATTTGATTTTCTAGTGAAAGCAAAGAGGGCGCTTTTTTCACCTTCACAGCGAATATTCGTAAATACGAAAACGATTTCGGAAAACTTTCTATCTTCACACATGCCTTTGAAGCTTCAGAAGAGCTCGTGGAGGCAATGCAAAGTATTAAAGGTGGCAAAAAAAAACATCAAATGAGTCTCCCGCCCTGGGTAGGGATTGAAGGGACTGTCAGATTTTTTACTGATTAAAATCTCAATTAACCCGTCTTCCTTCATTATGCCCTTTACGTAGTTCTGGGGCCACCCGTATCCTGGGGTTAAGAAAAAACCCGCGGAATGCCATGCATTTTTGATTTGGCGCGAAACACGACGCGATCACCGATCCCGGGCTTGGTAAATTCGGACGGGGAGCTACCCATCACTCACGCGTCCGTATTTTCCCGCTCCGCCGCTGTGATCCCTCTGCTGATCAGAAAGGACACGCGTTGGAACGTCCACACGATGAGGATATTGGCCGCATACGGGCAAAGAGACCACTTAGGCACACATGTTTTGCTTAAGAAAGTTAGTTTTTGGTTGCATCCCAGGTTTTGCACCGGCCCAAAAACTGGTCTTCCCCCCGGACGTATCCGAGAAGGAACTCCAGTCCACGGGCGCACGTGGAGGTTTCCTGTCATAGCACCCCTCCATTCACACACCTACTAAAAAATCTACGATATCAACAGATAGTACAGTGAAAAGCTCTGCATAGACCCCATTCACCAGTATTTAGGTCTCGACTCAATGCAGGTATTTGATGTTGACAAAATTCGTTTCTTTATTTCATTAGAATGCATTCATAGCGGGGTCTATTGTACCATAGAGTCCACTGCAGACTATCGCTGCAGCCTCCTTTCTAAACAATTGAATTTTATAGCGAAGAAAGTGAAGTATCTTTCCAACGATATCTCTTGGCATATTTCTTGGAGTATCTAAATCAATTGGAGTGCACTCAGGAAATAGTTTGCAGGTGTATTATTCTTGTGCACTTTCGTTTTTATTTACTTGTTGATTTACAATGGGGGCGAGGAATCTTTGATGGCTCTTCCTTTGTTGCTTGTTGAGAAAATTGAAAGTAAATTATTAATAGTAGGTACAATATCTTAGTTGGGAACTAGGGACCTAGAACCTGTTGATTGTTTAAAAATACTGGAACTTGAGTACACAGTATAATAAATAGGTTATTAAATTTTACAGATTGAGTTTGGTTGATGTGCTGGCGTCTGTACCTTTGTTTGAAAATAGATGGAATAGAATACATACACTACGGAATGCAATGAATTTTTGAAAATACCAACACAAACTGCGATCAACGAATCCAATTTTGGAAATTGAAAATACTTTTATATATTTTTTAAATTAAAATAGAAGGGGTTTTGTTTCCAACCCTCGAAACGCGACCGTATTTTTCCATCGATAAACATTGTGATCATTCGTTCGTTCGTTCAACGAAAGTGATTTATTCTCGTATTGAATAATGAAGCGCTTTGTACAGCGGGATGAGCGATGAAATGAATGGCCGAATTTAAATACCTGTATTTATAACCCTTTGTTAGGGTTGTCGGATGTCGCTTTGTGTATTATAGTTAATGTTTTGGGATTAATAGATAAATTTATTGTTATGCGGGTGATATTTTGGGTTGGAGGTTCGACGGTAGTAAAATGTTTTGGTTTTAATTACAGACAAGTTTTGGCCAATAATATTTTGACGTATGAATTTTTTTAAATCAAAATCAGATAGGAACACGTGATGTTTTTAATTCCTGAATTTAACATAAAAGCTTCTACGAACTGTTCCATAATAATAAGCTAACGTAGAAAAAAAAAATCCGTTGATTACTAGTGTAAATATACCTTCCTACTTTTTATCAAGCAAGACGACCCAAAAAATGCCATAACAACGTCGAAAAAATAAAATAAAAGGTAGAATCAAACAGATATTGACAGCTGAGACAACCCTATGATTCAATCTTCCTTCGTAATGAGGGTACTGCCTCTCTTGTAGCTTTATGTTAAACGTTTTGTATTTGATGTTAATATGCTATAGTTAACTCGTACCATGTTTTGTGAGAGATAATTATGGAGAAAGAGGTCATAGGAATCGATAAGTATATGTATAACAACCTAGTACGTAATATACCGTTTAAATTAATTATATAACTCATAAATACTATCAGTTGTTACGATTCTTCTATTTCCCCTTTTGATTAGTCCACATTCATGGATTTAGACAAACACGTTGACTGTTAGGACTCTGGTGCAACTTTTGGCGTTAAGGCCTATGGACACCGCGTCAGTTTTCTGACGGTTAGGGCGTGAGGTGAAGGATTGCCGGAGAGGTAATCACGCATTCCACCTACTCCATCACTAGCATTGCTGTTGCTGCTTACTGAAGGAGTTGACAGCCCACTCAATCTCGCTCTTTAACATTGGGGTCTGAAAAAAGTCTTCTTCACATAATTAAGTATGTGCACCTTCAGGCACTCCTCAAAAAGAGTGTTGAATCTTTACCGTGTTGCGGTGTGCTCAAAGTGACGTACATAATTTATCTTCTCTGACTAAAAAAAATATGTATTTTCGCTTTGTAGGTTGATTACTTTTGTAATTCTTAGTTAATTTGGGTAGGTAATCGGTAAATATTATGAAAGGATTTGACAAAATTTTATTTCGTTTTGAAAGCTGAGAACTGTCCATGCCTGCAGCGTATTCCGCTAATTAGTAAGGCTGGAAAAATTGGAAGTAATAACTAAAAATGTATTCCGTTGAATAAAACAATATAGCATTCAGGTCACAGGTCACAGCTAAAACACGTTATCAAAATCTGATTACGTCTCCAACATAATTAAACGCGTTTATCTGATGTGTCAGCCGATATCAGTAATTACTGCGTCCAATTATATACAACACACAAATTACCTGCGTTCAGACAGGCAGATAGGACACTAGGTCCTGTATTCCGTGGTTATAGGTTATTATTTACATTTCTGGTTTCTGGAATCAAGCGCGGCTTCAGTCAAGGAACGTGAAATTGTACTTATTTTTTTAGCGTGGTAAAATCATCAAATGTGTCCTCCCACCCCGGGCAGGGCGGGAGGGGCTGTCAAATTCGTACTGACTAAAATCCACGGTGTCCTTCAATAGCCATTTATGTGCCTGGGTCACAATAATGAGATATGTTCGGCGACCCCGGTAGGCTTTGGCCCTCTAGAGGAGGGCCCCGTCATCATGCTGACGCTCTTTGAGGCGCGCGTGGAACACAACGTGCCGTCGACCCGAGCATGGTCCATGGTCGGACAGCGAGTTGCCGGGAGTAAGAGGTCTCTATAATTGTTTTATTACAAAATATTTGAACATTGATAGTATATAAGCATTTAGAATATGAAATTTTTTCTTCGAAAGTTCAGATAGAGCCGTACCAGAGTAGTAAGTAGGTAGGTACATATTTAAATCCCGTCAGTTATTTTGAAACGTTTCCTGTTAAGTGGAACTTCAATTCCATTTAACAGGAAACGTTTAAAAATAAAATTCTACGTATCCTAGAAATATATATTATATTCCGAGGCAAAAATATTCAGTTTACGCTGGTATATCACAAATTGCAACTATTCCATTCTATAAAGGACAGAGCCCGCTCATTATCGCGTTCACAGCAATTCATACGTAACAATATAGCCGTACAGCCTATATCCCACCCTATTTGGTGACTCGAAGGAAGATAAATTACGACACAAGATTTATTGGAGAATTCCGTGATGGAAATCTGAGAAAAAACGCGTTATGACAATGGAGGATGGTATTTCATCTACGAGTACTTTAGTATTATTAAAAGTTGTTCAAGGAGAGATTTTTTTATTACGCCACTACTAAGTAAAAAAGTATTAATTTTGTGAAAATAGGTAATTTAGCAAATTTTTTACACGGTTTTAGTATTTTTTTTTTTTTTTTTGAATATAATAATAAATCTCATTAGGTACCGTGACCCCGGAACATACTAAGGCTATTAAAGGACACCGTGGAGTTTTGTTTGTACGATTCTGACAGTCCCTCCCGCCCTGCCCTTGGTGGGAGCTAGGGTCATTGTAGATCTTTGACAGTCGTTACAGTTATTCAGAAGATCTAAAGTCTGACAATCAGTCTTACCATGGGGTATCGTATTATCCAGTTACTGGGTTGTGGAGGTCCGTCAGGCAGTTGCTCCATATAAAATATTAATATCCTGCTGAATCTGGTTCGACTGGAAGCCGACCCCAATATAGTTGGGAAAAGGCTAGGCAGAATGATGATGACACTGTAACGCAAATTTTCCTGTAGGATTAGGTGCATTAGGTGCATTATGTGCCTGTACGACACATTTCGTGGAAAACCAATTATGTAGAAAGGTTGGTAGAGATTATGCTAATAGTAGATCAAAGGTCCACCAGCCTGTTTTACTTCATTTGTAACAAGCGGATAGCTTATTAACATCAAGTGGGCGTTAATCCAGTTATTGAGCTGTGGCTGAAACAAAATTGTTAAATAAAAAAAAACTATAAAATTATAAAAGTAATTAACTTGATATCTGACTCAAATAAAGCAAAACGAACTAAAACTTGTTAATTATAGACTATTATTTTAATATCAGCAAGTAGCAATAACGATTTGTGTAACAATGAAACATAATGTATGCCACTACGAAATTGTATTTCTTGTTTATTATTCTCCTTTATTGCCTCTTAAAACTCAACATAAGGCGAAACTTGCGGAATATGTTTCATAAATTAAAATAATTGCCATGAACCACCTCTATGAGGTCCGTAACATTATGTAAATCGAGAATAAGTCTTTGTTTACTTGAGTTCGCCATAGTTGTAATAATATGAACTTGGAATGAAGAATAGCAAAACTTACTGAATTATTTTGTACTTGACATTGTTGATTTCTACCAAATAGATGAAGAATTGTTTTCTAGTTATTCGAGTAAAGATTACTCTACAACAGTGTTTTTCAAGCTTTTTCATGGCACAGCCCCTTTAATATGAAGAAATAATTGGAGACCGTACCTGTTATTCAAGATGTAAAAGTACTCATAAGTTATTTGATTTTTATGATAATTTGATGCAAATAATTATGTCCTTTAGTTTACATTTTTCCTAATAAATCTTTTTAATCTTTCTTGTCTTTATTTGTTACTGCAGTAGCTTTCCAAACCTTTTAAAACTCCCCTGTAGAAGCTTCGTGATCCTCAGGTTGAGAAATACTGCTCTACAATTACGAACTTAATTCCGTTGATGGGTACTAACTCTCAGATTTCGTATTATATCCTTTTTGATCAAAACTTCAAAAGTACGTGGATTTAAGTACACATTTGAGTGGATAATACAAAGTATTACAATGTAGCCAGTCACAACCTCTTTCTTCTATAGAAAAGCTATCATCAATGAAACCGATTACAATAAACCATCCAGTCATAGTGATCCAACACAATTTCATTTTATTCAATCAAGCGACGTAGGAAAATTCCATAAATAGAATGAATAGAAAACAAACAAGTGAACGAGTCAGCGTTTCAAATTATCCGCCGAATGGGACCGATTGAACGAATGAACGGGACGGGACCGAATGGAATGGCTAGCTCGACGGATCTTTAGGTGCTGCTATTATTTTGATTGGAGGTACGAATGTACCCTGGGAATCTTGTATGGGTTAAGTTAAGAGCAAGTTCTAAGGAATTAAGATAATTTGTTGGTGGGTCAAATAGGTATCGAGTAATAGGATAACTCGTCTTACACTGGCGAGGGAAATTGGGTTAGTGATAAGGTAACTAGGTTTTTTTTTCTGAAAAAGTTAACCTCGCAGCTAAGGCATGGTAGAATTTGAAAACCAGCTCAAAGATTGTTATTAAGTATCCTTAATTAACAGTTTTTTTTTCGTTTGGATGTTTGGATGAATAAATGTTTTTTTACTTAATCACATCAGATTATCTGAACGTAGGTATACTCATTTTGCTTTTTATCTCGATTTCCAGGGACAAATAAAGAAAGAAAAAAGAAAAACATTTATTTGGCGCAAAGGGACCACGACAGACACAGACATTCAAAAAAAAAATAAACACAGAAAATAAAAAAAAGAAATAAAACCTATATCTAACACAAGAAAAAATAAAAGAATATTTTTTGTGTGTCCATCACGGCTGCACTAAAAAGGCCCTGTTCAGCAAAATGGTGCTTGACACAGGTTTTCAACTGGCGATGGCAATAACGAGATCCAAGAGAGCAAAATTAGTGTACAAACCATAAGGTAATTCGTATTTCAAAAGTCCAAGACAAGTCTAAGCAAAATGCTAAAATAAAGCTAATCATTACTAAAGCTCATTCAAAATGAAATTCTATAAGCTTACCCTTAAGCGTCAGTCTAACATACCGTGGGCATTTTATTCTTTCGGGCAGACGACCCCGCTCTTTGTATCTAGAGAAAATAGATTTTACTATCGTACCTAGACTAGCTTGGGTTCATAGTCAAGTTAACTTTTAACCCCGGTTGACTTGATGGCTCTTGATTTCTTTATTTTCATCGTATAAGATCTATTGTTTTGCTCTCTGACTCGATAAGGGATGGGTTAAAAGGTATTGAGGTGTTATGTTACGAATGATATTTTGTTTTTTGAAATCAACTAGGTAAGTATTTCTGTTAAAAAAGTTCGGGCTTTTTTTTATAAAACGTCGAATCCGACTGAATAACGTTAATAGGTTTCTAAGCAGGCTTTGAAGTGCGATTGCATAACAACTTTCAGTAGCCTTTTACACTTTCCGCTCGAACAGGTAGAACTGCTTCGGGCGGTCAGTGAGGCATACACTGACTGCTCGTGCTGTCGACTGCTCGTCCTCAGTTTCCATCGCCCACACTCTTAATTCAATGCCTCTCGCCTGTTCACTTCTTGTTTGAATATGTCGAACAGTGATATTATCTACAGATTGTTGCAGCAGTTGTTAATGGCTTCAAGCATCTAAGACTACTCGAGTAATCCGTGTTCACTTCAAGCTTTCCGTGTATGGACGGCCGTCCTTAGTTTGATGTCAAATATGCTTGCTTCACGGCTTCTTGTAAGGGTCAGCTGCTTACAACTTGTATGATGATTACCTCTATTTACGAGCTATGCTTTGTTTCTTGAGTATTAGTGGTTTCTAGGACTCGTTTACTGTTTTACCTCAAGGAGTTACCTACCTTTACCATTCTTTTTATAATACTTTTACCTATGAGTTTGTTTCACTATCACACCCAAACTTTCAAATTTTTCTTTGTGTTCATTCTTATAGGGTTGCTGATGGGTTGTTCTCAGGGTAAAATAACTGTAAATAAAGCGCTTTAAGCTCACTCCTAAGCACTTCCATAGAAAATGGAAACCGTCATGACGTCAAATAGGTCGTAATTCACCAAATCTATTAAAGTTCCTTACCACTCAGCCGCTGTACCGCTGTTTCAGTCTTAATTTGTCTCAGAACAAGCGCTTTCAGCGATAAACGTCACGGTTACAAATATAATAAAAGTCATTGCACTTGTATCGTAAAATACGATTTTTATGTTACTTTTAAGTATCAGAACTTTGTTTTACGGGGCCGATGTGCAGTCGTTGTCATTTTATCGATTGTAGTGGGTAGTATTCTTTTTGTTATTATTTTAGTTCGTAAAAACTTTGCCATTTGATGGGGTATAGTGGCTGTAAAGATTGGAGATCGTCATTTGTTTTTAGATTCTCTTCGGTCATTGATTGGATGTTTCCGTCTCTATTATTACGTCGGGGATTTGATGGGAGCTTTTGTTTTGCTTTTCTTCTTTCTAATTATTTTTTCTTGTTTTCTAGGATTTGTTATCAAGATTTATCTTCGTGTCTCTCTCGATCTCGATCATGATCCCTTGCCTATAAACGGTCTTTAGGTCATTGGCTATAACGCATTGGCCAACGGTGCGGGAAAAGGTAGACGTCATTCAACCTCTTCCGAAATTTCCAAACTGATAATAGAAACTATAACTTTTAGTTACCCCTCCACATTTTCTTGTAATCGATACCTTCAGTAACGTAACACTCGTACACACTGCAAATTTCCAATTCACACAGCATAAACATTTTGATATGATAGTAAAACACAAGAATATACGTGTTACATGCTCCGCCACAAAACGTGATGACGCTTTGAATGGCAATTTGTACCGTTTAAACTATGCGAACGCCTGAATACAACTATGTTCCAAACTTTAAGATGCACCTTATGAAGAGGCATCAAAGTTTAAAATTGCATGTTTCGTTTACGCCTATAAAACTGCACAGTGTGCCTACAATTTCGTGAGATGCTGTTGATGTGCAGCGTATGTTGTTGCATTAAGGTTTGTTTTTAATAGTGTTTAGAGTTTTTAAGTTTGTAAAGTCCGAAATGCAACGGTTAGACGGACAAAGTTGTGGTGTAGTGTAGATACAAACTTGTAGTTTGGGTCGTAACTCTCTGTATATTGTTTGGATACATTCGTTTTATATACACAGTTACGATTCGAATAATGTATCCACATGCTAGATTGTCTATAAATGCTGAATTTTAGGACCTTTACAAAATTGCATAGGTAGGTGGTAATTCGTGATATTATGGCTAGCGTCAGCGTGTTTTGGAAAAAAGACCACGCGCATTTGTTTTTAATTCTTTTGACTTTTCAATTAGAAATGAAATGCTTTAGAAATCATCAAGATCGAATTTAAGGGTTTCTGAACCATGTAAGTTACTGGGTGAATTATTATTTGACTGATTACTGAATAAACTATAATATTTCATAATCTATGTGTACTAGCCGCATTGGTTAAGTGGCTACAGAGAAAGAGTTCCTGGATTTGATTCTCAGAATTGGTAGTGCTTTTGGCTTTTTCCATCAGGAATTCCTAACTAGCAGTCTTGGGCTCAAGATTTGTGCCTACTTAATCGCAATAAACTCGCCCCAAAACTTAAACATTACTAGCGTTATGTGATCTTATTTTATGTGATTTTTGTTTTTCCTTTGTGTGCAATTTAAAACTTTTGAAAGACAGATAACAAGATGTACCCAAAGTTGGCAAACTGAGATAGACTACTTTATACAAACAAGCAAAGATAGGTGCGCTACAACAAAGCGTGGTAGCACCAAACTTAGAAGCTCTCCTTCTGTGGAACATTCTCTCTTGGTTACTCCGAAGTAAGACATTTGTGTTAATTCGGAAACATTAAGATTACTGAACTAATCAACAACAAGCTCGTTCAGTGACGTATTTAGATGCAAACTTTTAATATCTATTTCATCTATTTACGAGTTGAATTTAAATGTCTTCACGGGCACGCACGCCGCAATCGCGGCGGTAAGACCCCTCTTTGACGAGTGGCTGGAGAGACGTCATGGCATCCTGACCTATAGAATGACGCAGGTCCTCACCGGACACTGTAGTTTCGGGAGGTACCTGTGTCGGATAGGGACGGAAGAGACTCCTGGGTGTGAAGCGATAGGTGGAGACCTCTCACGCCTTTTTTCGATTGGTCGAGGCCATGCTGTGGGGCGAGACGGAGTGGGAAGTGGTCGCCTCCTTCTGCGAAGCATTTATACTCACGAAGGAGGAGGCGGACCGTGAGAGAGAGAAGACAGCGTCCTCCCTCTGCCCCAGCCACAGTGATAGACGCCCATTATAATAATAATAGGTAACTCGCCGCCCGACCATGCCCACCGCCCTGCCCAGGGTGGGAGGACTCATTTGACGATTTGACCACGCTAAAAAAAAAGTAAATGTCTTCAGCATATTAACGACGTTGCACTGCTAGCACTGGCATTCTATGGGGTGCTATGACAGGAAACCTCCACGTGCGCCCGTGGACTGGAGTTCCCTCTCGGATACGTCCGGGGGGAAGACCAGTTTTCCGGGCCGGTGCACCCTGGGATGCGGGTAAAAACTCTTCAGAGACCCGTATTCGAACAGCCTGTCGTGTGGACGCTCCAACGCGTGTCCGTTTGATTAGCAGAGGGCACAGCGGCGGAGCGGGCTTGCGGACGGTGAGCGATGGGTTGCTCGCCGTCCGACTAAGGACCATGCCCGGGGCGGTGGTGCGTCGTTTTTCGCGCCAAATGCCTGCTGGGGTCGCGGGTTTTTTCTTAACCCAGGATACCGTGGCCCCGGAACGTAAAGGGCATAGGAAGGAACACGGGTGTATTTTAGTCAGTATGAGTCTGACAGTCCCTTCCGCCCCACCTAGGGCGGGAGGACTCATTTGATGATTTTACCACCTAAAAAATAAAAAGTAAATGTCTTCAGCATAATAGCGACGTAGCAGTGCGAGCAGTGGCATTCTCTAAGAAGTCTTGTGGGTATCGCTACGCCAGTGTGAAAATACTAGTACAGTCTGTCCTGTCAGTAGCTCAGTGAATGTCTCGTGATCTCGTCGCACCGTACCTACAGCCTTGAAATTGTATATAATTAACTAGATAAGTATGTCCACATAGATTGCCAAAAAGCCCAAGTCGCAAAAATACTCATTTTTATTTACTTACAAGAATTTAATCAAATACTGTTTACCGAAAAATACATTTTGTCGTGCTCAACTAAATAATTTTAAACATAAATCAGCTTCCAAAGTATCAAAATCAGCTAGTTCAACGCTTCACAAGTCTTAATTGCAAAAAGATACCTTCGAGAATTTTTAAATATTCACAAAAGCGCTTGAAAACGGTTACTCTCTTTAGATAATTTAAAGAGGGCAAGAAGGCTAGGCAAACTGAACACTTTATATAAACTTGCCAAGGTAAAATCGACTTTGTATCCAAGCAATATAGTACGAGCAAGGCAGATATTGGCGTAAATCAATGTTTCACTTATCAGGGACGTTTGCCTCTTGGGCTTTAAGCCAGATACGATATATCAAATTCTGGATTGGAATGTGTTAGGTGAATAAGTTAGTGTTAAGGCTTATGTAAGACTTTTCATGTGCACTCTATTTTCAAACTTAAGTTCGAGTTGATAAAGTACACTGTTGTATTTTCTAAGGTCGGCTGAGGGAGACGTCATTCATTCTGATGTTTGTGAAACATTGCGGCCATTAATTTTATAAAGAGGTGAAACAGTGAAAGCAAGTCAATTATAATTTCTTCATTTGAGTCTAGAAAACCCGGCCAAGTGCGTGTCGGGCCACGCACAGTGTAGGGTTCCGTAGTTGCCCATCAAAATAAGAACTAACTAAACTAATTCGCATTTTCAAAATCGGTCCAGGAGTCTTTGAGAAATTTACATAAGGTAAAGATTACGACGAATTTAGAACCTCCTCCTGAATTTAGTTAAAAATAGCTGACGATAAAAACCTACCTATCCCCAAAAAACATACCTATAAAAGCTGTAAAAATAAAGTTGACAAACTTACATTTGCAGTTGTCTCCGATACATTTTGGAGACGTCATTCATTTCGTAAAGTTGTGTTTGTGAAACATTGCGGCCATTCGAGCAAAAACTTTAAAGCTTTATAAAGAATTTTTTCATCAAAAAAGTGAAACAGTGATACCCCACACTAAGGGGTAAGCAAGTCAATTATAATTTACACCAAATTCTTCACTGTTCTCTGAGTCTAGAAACTATAAAAGAACCCTAAAAAGTAGAGAAACAATTTTGCCGTTATAATAATGGCTGAAAATTAACTTCAGATGGTAGTTACAGACCTGCTATGCGAATAATTGCTTAGTAGATGGTGATTTGTGTATTTTTCACTAGGTACTAAACTTATGAAATACTAGCTATTGCCAGCAGCTTTACCTGCGTGAAACTCAATAATATAGTACGGATACAGTCAGCTTCAGAAAAAACTCATCCCCTTTTGTAGTGATGTCGCTAACAAAGGGGGTGAGATTTATCTAAAACTTACCCATGTGGCAAATGTCATCAAAATACGCTCAGCCTTTCAGACGTGATTGAGTAACAATCAAAAACAAAATTACTTACTAGGTAAATTAGTGACAATTTTTGTGTTGAAGGCATCACTCACCCTTAAAAGTTGGTAGTGATGTGTGGTATGATCTTTAGGGAAGTTCTTTAATACGAGTAATATCCCAATAATTTCCAACTATCCCGTATTCACTCTGAATATGTATTCCCAGAAACCATGTAACTACGGTTAATATTTAACCACGTGATTAGTTCAAAAGCTGTCCAATAAGATACAAACTGGGAAGCTTGATCTGTATTATACAAGTTTTATACTGGTCGCAGTAAAAATACAAAAAGTAATTTGGTAAAACCCTAGAAAGTCTGAAACGTATTCATGGAAATAAGTTTTTTATTTGCTGTGAGTATTACGAGCAGGAATGATTCAGGTATTTCATTTATTTACATACATTAATTACACATATACAACTATAACAAAATTATTATATAAAAAATACCTATATATACATACTATATATATTTTGAATAAATCTGTATTTTATATTTGATAAGTTGCAAACAACTACGATGAGAATGAACACTAAATTGATTTATACAAATGATTTTCACTGAAGAGTATGTTGTATTGTTTCATGCAACTAAATAAGTTCACATATTCCTAAATACACGGGTTTTTAACAAAGCTCCTTATATAAGCTCTTCTATGCATGTTTAAACCAATAAATGATTTGGTTTTGATTTGATTTGATTATTATTACATTTCTTTTGGACCAATCCCTTCTTTTAAGTGGGAAAAAAGTAATTTGGATTATGCCATTTTAATAGTTATAGATGACAACAAATGTAATAGAGATTTGTTGCAAATATTGCAATGAAATAGAGAATTGGTACAATTTCGGAATAATGTCCAATTTTTTTATAATTTTCTGATACCCAATTCACATAACTTTTTTCCTCACCGTCATTCGTCGCAGTGTCGATATAATTATATCCATCCTAGTTTTTTCGCAAAACATCGGCTTTTTCAATATTCCTGTGACATACAGACCTGCCTTTTGGGAGTTCGTGTATTGGATTTGTTTCATATCGCTCTCTTACTTATGTATGAAAGTATCTGAAGTGTTGGCTCGGTTCTGAGAACACAGCGAAAGCAGTCAGTTTTATATAAGCTTATTAATTTTAATAACGTTTCTTCAAACATCATTAGTTTATTTTTTCCTGGAAGAAGTGTTACAAGGAAGTGTATTTTGTCTGTCTTTTGTAAATTTTCACTTATTATCAGCTTCGAGATAATGTAACGTTTATTTTTACTGACGGAATAACGCTCCGTCCGGCAGCAAGATTTACATTCATCTGACACCTAAAGTAATTGAAAAACAGTGGCTTATGTCCTTATTTTATCGGAAATATACCATAGTGCTGCTGGACTGGCTATTTGCTGCTGGACAAAGGCCTCTTCTGATACAGAAGACTTTTTGGATGCCAGTGATGTCCAAGAAAAACTTTTACATTTTTAACGCTATTTGCTGCTGGACAAAGGCCTCTTCTGATACAGAAGACTTTTTGGATGCCAGTGACGTCCAAGAAAAACTTTGAAAGTTGAATTGAAAGTCATGTTGCTAGGATTTGAATCCACAACCTCGTGTATTATAAATGAGGTCTTAATCTTAAGGATATTACGCCTAGTAAGTTACAAGAAAAAATATATCCCTTTTTACAAAAAAAACAACTCATTAACTCCTTATTCACTGATAATCCCCCAAAAAAATACTAGGAAAACATGATCGTAAGATGGTGATCAACTTTACATTTCCCGTTCGACTCTGCTATAAACCATAACTTTATGTGATCTACGGGAGTTACCGTTAGGGGGCGAACATCGAATTTTTATATGCCTCCTACACACTGAATACTGATACGAGAGGATTTGGTATCGTAATGTCTGCTAAAGTTATGATTCGAGAAATTATCGAGTGTTCGTAGCGGTGTGTAACTTTCGGGTTTATTTTTTTGTAAGGTTATGGGAGTTTGAGTTTCGACTGGATCAGCTGTTTTTTTATGACGTGTTATCGTGAATTCTCATTTTCTTTTGGAATTTTTTGGTTGTTTATCAAAATTTTACAAATGTAATTGAATTAGATGTAAAAAATTTTGCGATGAATAATTTCATATTTGCAAGTTGAATAATAATTATGATTATTTTATTGTGTTTTTCTGTCAGTGTGGTAAGTAAATACGTCCAAAAATCGGTCACGGTGCTTAAATCGGATCTAGAAATGAGGAACTATTTGTAAACTTTCATAGTCTGCTAGGACGGATTTCTAACACAACAGGATGACTTAAGCAGTAATAAAAAACAGCCTCAATGACTGTCAGCCAACATCACCGTTGTTTCGAATGTCGGGTCCACGATGTGCAAGTGTTACTTATGCCTGCATTAACTCATACTAAACCCTCTAAACCTCTATTGGACTATTCGCTCCTCCTTCCGAATTATCGATGCGCTAAGCTGTACATTGTATATCCACTAGCTCACACCAATATTATAATCCCCAAACTATTAATACTAAGGCGAATGAATACGGAAACAGCAGATGAGTGACAGGCGCACACGTCGTGTAGGTATCAACGCTAAGCCTCGCGACGTCGGCATTGTAGTAAGGATTAATGCTCGCACTACTATGATCTATAACATACTAGTAGGTACGTTTTCAATTCGCTACCCAGCTCTCCGTAATCCGGCTACGAATTGGTACTTCTTTTTATATTTCCAGGAAGTTCTCAAAGCTTTGAATTTATTTTTATTCGAAGGAAATCGTATTTATCGGAAATAAAAAGTACCTGTGTTGGCAATACGATTATTATTTTTGAGGTGGTTCTTGTAAAACAGTTCTAGTTAGAATTTTATGAAACATACGAGTAATACAATTAGGTCTGGTAGTGAAATTAAATTATTCGTGGTTTATTTTCAAAAAACGGTCGCTCCTTGAAAAATACTGATAATCAGCTGCGTGCGGTTCGACTGAAAGCCGACCCTAACAAAGTTGAGAAAAGTCTCGGCAGATGATGATGATTATAATTTTTACAAAACTCTTAGACCCCTTGAAGTTTTATAATTATAACCAAAAAATAATCTAAATCTAGTCAAAATCCTTGATCAAAACAACCACTCTAGTTAACGCAGTACGATCTAAGCCCCTTTCATTAGAAATAAGGATATGTGCAAACGAAGCAAGACTTAGATTAATGTTAGCATTGCAGACGTCGCCGTCGCAGACTGCACGTTGGAGGAGGCGTCCTGTGCTGATGTCATGCGCTAAGCAGGATGGAAGATAACCTTACATAAGGCTGCCTGTATACTTGCGACTGAATTTTGGGAGCTGATGTTTGGAATTGCTAAGACTGGGAGCTGAATGTCAAATATATATTTTTAAAGCTATTGTAACATTGGTTTTCAGGAACTCACGTTTGACCTGTTTATCGTTTTCAAACAGAGAGTAAAATGTAATGTTTCTTATTTTAACAGTTTGGTAGTGTCTTGATTTTGATTTAGAACCTCTCAGCAGTATCGATTAAGCTACTTCAAGACACAAGATACATACATTCATTTATTTACAGTTTTCTGAAAGACCTTTTAATTGTTTCTCTGACTGAAATAAAATTTGAGTTTTCTGTTTACCACTACTTTTTCACCAGGAATACCTCAAGGATGTTAACTGTACTAAACACAATCATTAAAATTGGTACGGGCGTTCCGAACCACATCACATTACGACAAACATGATAAGACACGAATGTTTCAAAAAAGCAGTATCTTGCTCCATTTTTTAGTAGTCGTGTAAAAGGCCATCTTTCTCCATATTATGCTCAAAATCACCCATCAGTTTTTATCATCACTGCTCGGCAAAAGTCTTTCCTTTAAAACTGCCAAACCTCTCTGCCTTTTGTAATTTCTAATCAGCTTCTTAGCCGTTTATATCCCAGTGCTGGGAAAAGACCACCCACATATCCATCCAGATGCCCTTTTTTAGTGCCACTTCAGACCAGCGATCGAGGTACGCGTCTATATCGTCCTACCACCTCTTTTTGGGCCGGCTTATCAGCGGCGTCGTCCATTCTCAGACACCCATTGAGTGCACATTTTTGCCCAGCAACTACTGTGCATGCGAATAACGTGACCCATTACAAAATTAAAGCAATAGAATGAAATCGTACCCCCGTCTAATTCCTTACGTGTATACACGTCACAGGCACAAGTTGAGACCCTATCCAGTACAACGCATGACAAGTTTAATTATTTCAAGCGAATGTTCCCGAACGGTCTGATAATAGAACGCCTTGGAGACACTTTAAGGTATTCGCACGATGTACTGGAAGCACGTTGATTAGTGCTGCAGTAGTAATTAGTTCAGTACAGCTGGGTTATTGGAACTAGCTTGAGAAGGCATAACAGCTGTAAAGTTCGATCTTCTAGGGTAAACATTAAATAACGCTTGTCCAAGTATTTATTAGGATGGGTGACGATCCACTGGGGATCCAGACCTTTCCGTGAACAGGGAAAAATATAGGATTTTAGAAAGTGACAGCAAGCAATTCCAATGAGTATATTTTCAAGGTTCCTGGAACATAAAGGGCAATTAAAGGAATCATGGTGTATTTCAGTAACTTATAATCCCTTCCATACCTACCACCTAGGGCAGGGAGGACCAATGCAATGCCGGGTGTAAGAAAGAGGTCGCCGCCTATCGCCTCCGTGAGAACACGGCGGTGCTACGCCTAATGAGTTTATAGATCTCTATGTAGGTAGGTATGCTTCACAAAAATTACATACTTAGTTCTAAAGCTGCACTCACAGTGGAAGAGTATCCTTACAACAGTTGTACGTTATTTCTCATGTTCCCGCTTAGATACAACAGAGATTTATTAGCGAAAGTACAACATTTCTAGCATTATTACGTTGTTCCAAAGAATTTTCTAATTTAAGAATTTGTCTCTTGTCCCTAGAAGAGGCGTTGTCGTCACTAAAGTCAGGTTTTCTAATTAATATTTGGCAAATCATCTCCATTGAAGCCAGTGAGTACGACCATGGACCATGCCCGGGATGACAGCGCGTTGTTCCACACGCGCCTCAAAGAGCATCAGCAAGATGACGGGACCCCCCTTTAGAGAGCCAAAGCCTGCCGGGGTCGGGAGACTTATCTCATTACCGTGACCCGGGAACGTAAAGGGCTAATGATAGCGTGGATTTTAGTCAGTACGAGTCTGACTGTCCCTCCCGCCCTGCCCGAGGTTTGAGGACTCATTTGATGAAAAAAATCGTAACCAGTGAACATCATCCGACTGATTATGGCGATGATACGCAACATATCTTGTATCATGATACAAGAGAATTCCTAGCGTGGAGACTACGTCTAATTTTTGCCCCATACCTTATAAACTCCTGTAACTAATATCTCATGTATATTTGTTCCGTGCGGAGATCAAACCCGACACACAGCGAAGCAGTCCAATTGCTCATGCAGCCACTGCGCCAAACGTGCCGTCAGTTTTACTACTATCAAGTGTTATTAAAACTTTAAACAAAAGTAAAATAATGCAAACTATCCCAAACACGCAGATAGAGCGCTCAGAACACGCGAGTGGGTCCACTACAGTTAATACAAAATCAAAATCGAATACACAGTCGCGACAGTACCAAGCTACGCGTCGTACCAAGCTGCGCGTCGTTGTTGTGCCGGCCAAAATATTATGCCGGTCTCGTTTCTTTAACCATCGTAAAAGTTGTTCTCAAAAATAAAGAAAACATTATGGAATGTAATTCTATTTCATTTTGTATTAACTTTGGTAGAGACACTCGCGTGTTCTGAACGTTCTATTTGCCTATTTCTTTGATCTGAGCCCAAACATAATTACAGTCAAGGTATAAACCTGTCCAAGCTAACACCTTTAAAATATAGTTCGAACCCAAATCAACGCCCTTGACAAACTCATTAACCCTTAAGATACAGCGTGACAACAATTTACAAATCAAAATATATTATCTACATATAGGATGTGCAGGACATTGTTAACCCTTTAATACCGGGGTCGGATTCTATTACGGCAGGGTCTCGGGAGCCGTTGTGGCAAACCACTATTTTTGGCTGGGATAGGCTTTATTAAGGCCTTTCCTAATAAAGAGAATTTATTCTCAACTAGAACGTACGGATATTCTGAGCGTTTTTTGTCGATTCTACGGTTTGTTTTGTTTTTGGTAGCAGGTGGGTTAAGGAGATAGGAGCAGTTAATGGACATTCGTGCCCGTGTCCCGATGTGTAGGAAAGAGCAATAATGCTGATGGCTTGATCCTTTTCTTTTATCTGTTGTTGTCATTGAAAAGCTAGAAAGGTTATGGTGTTGACTGCAGTTAACAGAATGAAAGGAAAAGTTTTGTAAACAAACAGTGACCGGCGATGGGTTGAATTGAATATAAGTACCTACATAATGTTTTTGGCTTATACAACGTGTAACGTTCTTAGCGCAAAACCTCTCGTGGGGTAACTCAGATAGATAGATAGAATACTCTTTATTATGCATACCATACAACTTAAAGGTAATAACATTACAAATTAATGACTTAAACATAGGGTGACACAATAGGCTGTCTTATCACTAAAAGCCCATGTTACTGAACAATGTTTGTTCCAAGACTTGTGGAAATTCGCAAAAAAAAATAAATTTTCTTTTTCATACAAAATTAGAAATTGATCGGGGCCATCAGTATGAAAAATCATTTTTTGAATTTCCAAAAGTCTTAGAACAAACATTGTTTAGTAACATGGCCTGAGTTACCCTACGAGAGGATTTGCGCTATTAACGTTACACGTTGTATAAAAGAGTCTTCTTAATAAAGTTATTATTGTGTCTGATTCACCTGCTAAAAGAGGATTTTAACCCGAAGGTGGCTTAAAAAAGTCGAAAATTTGGACTAAATGAAAAAAACTCAGGTTCATACGCAAAATAATCGCTGATCCATTCAATTTGGCTTACGTCGTACAGTATAAATAGTAAGAAATATTATACAATCGAAATTAATTAACCGTATTAAAAATCCTTTATTATAAAATTAAATAGTGTCTCTGTAAATAAACCAGCAGAAGAAGGTTAATAACGTCAAAGGTGACATTACCATAATATTTATCGGTACTTGGCGTTGAGATATAAAGCAGCGTGTGCCGACGTGCAGCCGAGCTGGCTACGTCATGTCCGGCCATGACGAAAAGGGATACACAGGGTGTTTCGTAAAAAGATTATCAGCAAGAAGAGAGCACGACAACGAAATAACTATGAAACAGTGTCTATCCTCTTATCTTGCGCCTGGCATTGGTTGCGGCCATGCTGCGGTGCGGCTGGCTGAACGTGGACCATGCCCGGGTCGACGGCGCGTTGTGTCCCACGCGCGCCTCAAAGAGCGTCAGCATACTGACGGGGCTCCCTTCTCAGAGGGCCAAAGCCTGCCGGGGTCGCGGGATTATTTCCTTACCGTGACCCCGGAACATAAAGGGCTATTGAAGGACACCGTGGATTTTAGTCAGTAAAAGTCTGACAGTAAGGGGGTGGGAGGACTCATGTGATGATTTTACCACGTAAAAAAAAAAACCTCTTATGTTCTAAACCATAAGTCAGATTCATAGATTATATTAGGTAAACCTACAAGAAGTCCACAATATTAAATAAAAATCTCCTTTCTGCGTGACCCGACACGCGCTTGGCCAGTTTTTATTTAATACTATTATTAAATTCAAGTTTTTTTATCCGGTATGTGTAAGTAGGTACTAGTTTAGCTACGAACACCGAACTTATAAAACATCTGCGCATATCTCGAACAACTTCCATAAATTGTCCGTAGCAGCCGTAAAGATATTGGATTCAGATTCTTATAATTACTGCTAGCTTGCACGAGGACTTTTTTTTACGTGCTACGCTTGTACGAGGTCTAGCCATATTATTCTTTTTAACCGACTTCAAAAAAAGGAGGAGGTTATCAATTCGACTGTATATTTTTTTTTTTTTTCTTATGTTTGTTACTTCATAACTTGCGACTGGGTGAACCGATTTTCATGATTCTTTTTTTATTCGAAAGCTGGTGCTTCCCGTGTAGTCCCATTGTCACCATTTTAGGATCTGATGATTGGATCTTGGAGAAATCGGGGGCAACCCTCAAATTTTATTGGCTGACACATAGTTTTTCGAAAATCTTATGAAGTAATTCAAGTACTTGCGTATGGAAATCATCATCTCATGTAGCTGAGCTGATGATGGAAGGTACAACTCCTCAAGTAAGAAAATTATGTTTGTGTTCGCATATCTCCGGAACTACAAGTCCGATTTAAATAATTATTTTTTTGTTGTACTAGGTATCGTTCAACTTAGGGAATACTGCAAATTTCATCAAAATCGGTTCAGCAGTTTTTGAGATAGGGAATTAAATTAAAAATGATGTATTTGACGAGAATTTGGTTGAATATTAAAACTAAAAAGAGCAAAATAAAAACTTTTTAAAAAAAAATGTGACCGCCTTCAAAAACAACCACAAAAAAGGGTAAAATAACCTACAAAACTTTTCTTTCAGAAGTCGGTGGCAAAAGAGACAATGAAATTAATAAAAAAAAGTCACCGACTTCCGAAAGAAAAGTTTTGTAGGTTATTTTAGCCTTTTTTGTGGTTGTTTTTGAAGGCGGTCACATTTTTTTTGAAAAAGTTTTTATAACGATTTTCTTTCCTCTGCTCCTCTGAAAATCATTCTTTTTTCACTTGTAAATTTATTTAGAAACTTTTTTTTGGCAGGGGCTGGCCTGGTAAATCATCGATTGAGTAAAATAAAACATCGAAAGCCAAGAAAGAAATACAGATGTTTGACTCCTATATGGGTCTTCCTATAATTTAGTTTCACTTTTAGTTTTAATTTCGCTTTTTCCCGACTGCTCAACTAATCATTTTATTTGGGGACTAAACTACACAAAAACGAAACACTCTGTACAAAACATTTTCAGTCAGTTTTATATTACAGGATATAAAGACCCTGTTATTCATACTCGTCGTATCCGGCGGCGCTAGTTCCCTCGTTTCCGTATGACGTGTCGCACCACTAATGTGTCCCACTATGGCCCACCGTGGCCCGATGTGTCCCACTTTACTCCAAAAGTGCCCCATGCACTTCAACGCATTTAGTCGGAAAGTTCTTTTTTGAAGTTATATTTTTTCATGTTTTCTTTTATGGGTTGGTTTTTTTACACCTGCAGCAGATTCGTGTGTTCTTTCCCTAAGAAACAATTCTGTCTAGCGAAACCAGGATGACCTGGTTTCGCTAGCCAGAATTGGTGCTAGTCATAAAAAAATCCGGCACCAAAACCGATATAATTACGCAGATTCAGAATTTTAGTTTAAATCGGATAGAGGGAAGTGTTTGCAAGATTTGAAACATACACACACGTAGGTAACAGAGAAAATAAAAAAAAAGTAGGGACTTGTAAAAACGAAATATATAAATCTTCCTGAATTCATAACAATCTCATAACAAGACGATCAGAAAATAATCCTGAACTTTTCAGGAAACATTGTAGATGTCACTCAGCAAGCCAAAGTTGCAGGACACCAAATAAACAAAACTTTCCTTTTCATGATATTAATAGTTTTCCATTTACTTTATTAACTTCTAGAACTTTCCTGAGACAGCAGACTTTGTTGTTTGAATAAGAATGTATGAATTGATGCTTCTTTATTAATAAACACAAATACTTTCAGCTATTTTTGTTTGTTCACTCTTATCTGTATGTCTGGCACAGAAACAGTAGACTAAGTTATCTCTATAGAGCTCTTTTTTTTTGCCAAATATTGCACGATTACAGGTGATTAAGAAAAGATTTTTCAATTTCTACGGTGGGTAGATTTTCACATTCTGTAATTTTTTCTATTCTTCCTTCGACAAAATCTGTTTCTACGGCTTCATGCTTTATTTAATGCGTAATGGGGTTTGCTCTTGACCTTAGTCTATGTCAGTAGTGACTAAGACAAGATCGACGATAGAGCGAGCTTACCCAGAAAATGCTATGAATGCTAAGTGTGTAGAATTTATACGTTTACATGAGAATAGAATGAGCTATTCAAAGGGGAATGACAAGAATCGGTCCGATTCATGTTGTGTTCAACAGAATTTGTTAATTAAAGATAATTCATAACATAAAATAATAAAACGTAATGTAATTATGTGAGAATATTATGCAAAAAATAATTAATTTATTTACCCATCTAAAATTTAAACTAATAAAATTATACCATTAAATTCTATGATTGTTTTCCTCCTTATTGATAGTTTATCTTTGTTGGGTTTATCGGCCGAAGCTTGAAGGTAAACTTGGCACTATCTTTCAAATTTTGAGAGTATTATAATCACCCAAAAGCATGGGTACGATCTCGGGCTGTCGGGTCATTCATTTTTAAGCACATTTTTGTTTATTTTTTCTCGCCACTAAACTTTAATCTCCATAATAACAAAAGACGATAAAAATCCTATCTTTTCACCCCCATATCGAACAGGGGAAGTAAAAGATACCGTCATCGCGGGGATGAAAGCGAGTCCCTTAATGTCCCCGTTATCGCAATGTCTTTGTGCTTAATCTGCTAATGCTATTACGTCAGATTGACTGGCCGTTAGTCGCTGTTAATTGTTTAATTACAATTATTAGGGTCACAGGGAGGATTGGGAATGTATCGTTATAATTATTATCGGGTTTTTATGAGATAATCTTTTGAATTAACTCGATTTTCTGTGGTAGAAAATGTGAGCAGTCGCCTTGGTATTAATGGAGCTTATCGAGTCACTTTTAAAATACCTTTGTCATATTATTATAATTCGCCTCAACTAATTTTTGCTCTTAAAGATTGTAATGAGTAATGCTATCAATTATTTAGACTTTAATCTAAATAATTGATAGCTAAGATTGAATTTAGAAAAGCGAGCGGCGATGTTTGCGTGAGACAGTTAAATATTCTGAAGCTTAAATATTCTATCTGACAATAAAGCTCAAAACTGCAACAACAGGAAAGACTTTTCAAATTCAATCACCCAAAAATGAGCTTCACAGCCCAATTTATATTCCGCCACATCTCAATTACATTGAACATTCCTTCCAATCAGATAATGGTAGAAATACTTCCATAGCCCAACTCAGGTAACAATAAAACTTGGTCTGTCACTTCACCCTTTGCAGTTTTGAAGACTTTACTAAAAGGCTCGATTTTCTTGAAAATTGGCTCAAGAAACTTGGTCTCGAGTTTCAATTTTACCGTTTTCTTTATGAAATTGTATGGGCCATTGGAATATCGTTACGATTTGCATTTCACTACAAAAGCGTAAGTACTTTTCAGAGTATACCCGTCTTTTGTTTAATTTCGCTCCATTGTTGCGATGGATTAATGATTTACGTACAAATTATACCTACTTCCGTAATGGTTAATGAGGCACGAAGCTGACTTTCAGCTTCATAAACGTTCACTACAATAAATTGGCCTACCAGTTGGTCTTGTACAGCAATGAATATAGTAAAGTAATAGCAATGTTTATACGAAGCATAGTTTTTAATATTAAAAAACGTTTTAAAATTGAGGGATCCTCACCTCAAGCTGTATAAACCAGGGAATGACATACTTAAACAACTAACTATGCTTCCTTGGTCTCGGAACATAAAGGCCCTTTTGAAGAACGCCGTGGATTATAGTCAGTACAAGTTTGACAGTCCCTTCCATTCTGCCCTGTGTGGGAGGAGTCATTATTTTGATGATTTCGTCACGTAAAAAAAAGCAGAATAATCATCTTTGAAGGAATACATACACAGCAGTCAACTCTCCAAACTACCCATTTTCCTGTAAATAGCGGAAATTTTACCAACAGTAAGTAGTAACGGTTCAATACACAATAATAAAAGGAAAACAAAGTTCCAAAATAAGCTTATTTATCGCCAGTTGTGAGTTGTAAAAGTCGACTTAGAGGGACCTTATTGTAGGGTGGAAGTCAATGGAGCGAGGACCTATCAATTATAATGAGATCTATAAAGGGTGCTTTGTATTTACGAAGAAGCTCGGGAAAAAATGGTCAGCGTCTTGGGACCGGTGGTTTGGAACACCCCACCAGATGGTCCTTCCACGTTTAGTTTCTAACTTGTACAAAACTCTATATAGAATGGGTCTAAAACAGACGCTTGAAGTACCTAATATTCCAAACGATTCACTTCGTCAGTTCCAGTAACGCCATTGGCTGTTCTTCTATTATTTTTTTATGAAGTGAATCGTTAGGAATATTGCTAAGTGACCGGTGCTAGTGCTATTCTGTAACGTACACGACCTCACTTCACCATTCGAGATGATTTACTCATTAATATTGCACTACTTACACTGCTTTTAAGGGAATTATTTTATTTGATTTTGGCTTTACAAAAGTGATAAATTAACGTTATTATTGACAAAATTGCTTTTGTTTTGAGATTTCATAGGCAGAAACTACATACTGGATAAGTAAGTAGGTATTAGTTACATTTTGCAACAAACACAATATTCTAAAGATACCACAACTGTACAGGTTGTCGAACTACTTTGTGTAACAAAGGACCTCTAAAAATAGATCTATAAACAAACACTACGACGCCATGTACGCCATATTATATGCCGTTCCATTATAATACTGACATATCCATAGATACCTACATAAGGCGAAAAGGGGGAAGTCGAAAGTAAAACAATTTAGGTGCGCCATGTCGCGACATATGGCGCGATTCGTCCTCGCGGTACGCCATATCGTATTAGGAGAGATTCCGTGTTTATCGAGCAGGTGATATCACGGATTGAGGTGGGATTGTGACAGATTTACCAACTTGTGATTTGGGTAGGATTGGAAATTAAAGATAACATGGTAGAATAACAGTAATACAGACATCAAATAAAGAGGTTTAATGATGTTTGATCTATTTGTGGCATGGTATCTGAAAAATATTTTACAAGTAATGTTGTGAAGTCAGTTTTGAGAACATGTGGATGAGGAAATCAAACAAGCAATGTATGGAAACTGTGAGAAAGATGATATTACTAGAAAGGAGAAATCTCAGATACCAAACAAATTGGAAAATAAAAAAAACATAATAAAAGACTTCGTATTTTGCACTCTTTAGTTTGACTTCTGGCCTTGGTCTAGCCCGCTCAGAATCTTTAGATGAAGCTTTAGAAGGAACGAGCTCACTAAGAAATCTTGGAACTCCTGCTGCGCCCTGATTGAACACAGTTAAAACTTTTTGTCGCCGGGCTCCTATAACCTGCCTACTGATCGCTCTACCGTCACCGCAGGTTACAGGCAGGTAGCCATTTTTTTATTTTTTTTTTTGTCGTGGTAAAATCATCAAATGAGTCCTCCCACCCCGGGCAGGGCGGGAGGGACTGTCAGACTTGTACTGACTAAAATCCACGGTCTTCAATAGCCCTTTATGTACCGGGGTCACGGTAAGGAAATAATCCCGCGACCCCGGCAGGCTTTGGCCCTCTGAGAGGGGGCCCCGTCATTATGCTGACGCTCTTTGAGGCGCGCGTGGGACACAACGCGCCGTCGACCCGGGCATGGTCCTTGGTCGGGCAGCGAGTTGCCCTTTACTCGCTGCCCGCATGCCCGCGCCTACGGTGGCCGGAGATCGTCTCGCGACGTCCGTCGCCGTGGGCGTCCTACACCGCGGTAGGCAGGTAGCCATGCTGTACCTTTTTTCTTGGGTAAACCTCAAGTTTTATAAAGTTAACTAAAACTGAACAGCAGCTTAAAGTAGGGAGTGAGTGAGACACCAACATGACACGATGAAACGCAATTCGACCGATTTCAACTACAAGAGAAATTCATCCTTATCACTACGACATATGACATAAAACATGCGGCTGTCAACGGATAGATGAAAAACAAACACGCTCGCCACAATGACGTCAAGTCAAACGAATTGCGTCATTATATCGTAGTGGCTCTTTGACTGCTGGCCTTTTAGAGAGACTAAGAGTCACTCAACAAGCAATGGAAAGAGCTATGGTCGGAGTTTCTTTGCGGGATAAAATCCGGAACATGCATATTCGGTGAAGAACCAGAGCTACTGACATAGCTCATAAAATTTGCAAGTTGAAGTGGAAATGACAACTCGTAGAACTAACAACCGATGTGGAAAAAAAGTTCTCGAGTGGCGACCACGGACCGGAACACGCAGCGTAGGCAGGCCTCCCACTAGGTGCACCGACGACATCGTGAGGGTCGCGGGCAACCGAATGGATGTAAGTGGCGAATTGTCGTTCGGCGTGGCAGTCTAAGGGGGAGGCCTATGTTCAGCAGTGGACATCTTCCAGCTGATGATAATGATGATGATGCAAGCACGATTTTCATTTTTAGTTAGTAGAAGTTGCAAATGGCACGACTCGCGTCAGTTACTAACCTACCAAAAAACTAGAATAACATTTTCGGTATCCAGGACTTTACTGCAATATCGTACCGTATCAAAGCTGACTGTGAAACAGGCGACGCACAGCATTAATTGGGTTCATCCATGTACGGAGAATACAATTTCTGGTTATTGTTGACCCACTAGCAACTACCCCGGCTGGGTCGTAGTTTGTAGGTCCAAATCTTGTCTGGCGTATAAAATTGTGCAATTTTTACATCATTATTGCTCTAATAGTGCAGATTTTTTAAATCTTAGGTTTAAAGATGAGAGAAGACACAAAATAGGCCTAAATTACGAGTTGTAGGTAGTCGGTTTGAATCCGACCGGTGGACTAGGTGGACACAAGTCTTAGAAGGGCACCGTAACTCTAGAAAGCAAAGGGAAATAGCAGGAACAGGGTGGAGTTTTAGTTGGTAAGAGATTGGCAGTCCCTCTTTTTACCTCATGGAAAATAAGGTAAATTATCTTCTTAATTCTTTTCCAGCCACTGCTCTAAAACTGTGAAAAATAAAATCGTGACCAACACTTGTACTACGTCATAATAATATAATAATAAATACCCTGACCCCAGAACGTAAAGAGCTATTGAAGGACACCGTGGATATTAGTCAGTACGAGTATGACAGTCCCCACCCGCTCTGCCTTGGGTGGGAGGACTCATTTGATGAATTTAACACGGTGAAAATAAATGTACGCAGAGAAATGTCAAACCTATACGAGAAATTCTGTTTGCAACCGTGACAGCAAGACTTACTAGTTGACTTTACAAAATTTCTAGTAATAAATACTAAGTAAGTAGTAGAGATAACAAGGACTTAGTATTTATTACTAGAAATGTTGTAAAGTCAACTAGTGAGTCTTGCTGTCACGGTTGCAACCAGAAGTTCTCGTATACATTTCTCTGCTTCTGTGTACTATTCGTATCGAATAGTCGCTGCGGTTGAATTGAACTCGCAGCGATTGGTTGCCATATTTGATCGGTCACACTTGGCGACATGACATGAGCTTTAGTTAGAGTCAGTTCCTAGAAGCATTTTCTACCACAAAGGTGCCTTCTAACTTCCCAATAGCACCGTGTGAGGTATGTATTGAATCAAAGCAGAGTGCTGTATCGGAGCGCTAGTCACCCGCACTGATGTCCTCAATCGTACTCAGCGAGCCAATCCATACCGCTCGAACGTTGCTAGTTGCGAATACGTTGTTGCTGTGAAGTCACAAGTTAAAGGCGGTATCGATTGAAAATATTTGTTTAACTAAACTAAGAATCACTAAAACTTGGGGAATACATGCAGAATAATGTCTGGCTACCAATACGAGAACTTCTGGTTGCAACCGTGACAGCAAGACTTACTAGTTGACTTTACAATATTTCTAGTAATAAATACTAAGTAAGTAGTAGAGATAACAAGAACAAGGACACAGAAGTTCTCGTATACATTTCTTTGCGTGTATTATTTCATCATCATCATAATTATCAGCCGCAGAATGTTCTCTGATAAACTTGGGTCACACTAAAGATTACCAATAGGACCCTGTTTGATGAGGCTTGCATCCTGAGGTCCTCATCAGATCGACTATCCATTTTCTTCACTTTTCTTTTCTTTTTGTAGTTTTCGCATCAATGTCAATTATTATTCTTGTACCGCCGAGTTATTGATGAAAATTAAATCAAGAATGAAATTTAATATCAGCTAACGTCTAGTGTTCGCCATCTTGAATTTCTAAAGTGGCTTACTTTATCTTTATCAAAATAAATAATTTATTTTACTCGTGTAAGTAGCTGCTACACGTGGCTTTACCAGTTCATCTCGGTTTTATAGTCTATAACTGTCACCAGGGTCCATAAATTCATCAAAATCAGTTTTGATGAATTTATGGACCCTTCAGCTTCCGCGATTTAGACGTGAAAGCGTAACAAATAAATAAAACATGCCTCGCATTTGGATATTGTGATGGTGATAATTAAATAAAACTATTTGATTTCGAAAAGGGAAAAAGTAATGCAAAAGCAACTATGATTTCTTCCTGGTTTAAAGAGAGAAAATTAAATCAGCCAAAACCCAAAGCACCATTAGAACTGTGGTATATAAATTCAAATGGCAGCACATTACCATTCCAATTGGCAATTTAAGAGCTAAAGGGAACGTCTCCGTATGCAAACCACACCATAAGCCGCTTATGCGACACAAAGTGTCTTGCTCAGCTATACCTACCTGCCATAGCTCCTCTTCAAACGGGGAAACAGTACTTAAACGACAATTTATTTGCTATTAAGTACCTTAAAGAAAACGTTGAAAAAAATATTGCTAGGGAAACTTGAACCCGCAACGCGTCTGGGTGGTGGATTCTTGCCCACTCCGTATGGCAGAAGTGGAAATAAGCCTAACTATTCAATAAATTTGAAACTCTGAAAATAAAACTCTTGGTGTGTAAATGGCATTTTTTGGGCTACGTACCCAAAGGGGCACAAAACAGGACCGTATTGATTCCATTCACTGCACTCTCCGTATGTCTGTCAGCAGAGTGTATGTCTGTAATGGTTAGAAAGTTAAAGTGTTCACAGAATAAAAATAAAACAAACACTTTGAAGCGATTCATTACAAACTGATGTGTTAAGCCATCTAAGCACAACGGAAGAACATTAAAATTGGTGTTTATGTAAGTTTAATATCTACGGAAGCGATAGTTGCGTCATTGCAACCAAAGCAGCTGGAAAGATTTGCCGACGCTTTTTGCAGTTGCTCTTAAAAATACACTTTGAGCTCTCCTAAATGATACCTCGCGGTACTGTTACAAAATGGCAACGCAAAGAACATTTTGTGAAGGAACAGAGTGGTTTTTAATAAGTATGAGTCTTCTGACAGTCCCTCTAATCCACACAGACACTTCATTATTGATGATTTTAACAGCCCAAAAAAGCTTTCTAAGTTGTACTTTTGCCTTTGCTTCTACATGACCATCGAAAAACCTTTTCTTTTCCACCATTGCTCATAAACGTTTACAACATTTCCACCGCCATTTTTATTTATTCCCCAACATATCATACACAATCCGCTACATCCTGCCACTTGCACGTATGAATCGTGTGCCAAGGATGCACCGTAGCTAAATCGTCGTGCATTTGTCCAAGTAACACCTCTATTTATTTTAGAAAACGCTACCAAGCCCTGATCAAAACTGAGATGTTAGTGCTTGACATCGTAATGTGGTGCAATGTATCGTGTCTTTCTTTTACTATTGCAGTAAATGACTTTGAAAAGGGGAGTTCGCTTGATGGGCTTCAGTGGGGTCGTTTAATTGAGGTTCATGTGGGGGACATATATTATGGATTGGAAGATTTACTCATTTTTGTCCGGGGCATTTTTTTTTATTTTTCTACTATTCTTACAACTGGCTCAATACGAGTATTATAAAAGAAAAAGTTGGTTTGGACGGATGTTTTTACCCAAAAAAGTTAAATAAACTGTCCACTCTAATGATGTTTGTGAACAAGCAAAATTGACTAGCACAACCTGACGGCCATTGTTTTCTACAACAATAGTCCAAATATGAATAGGCGTTGATTGTGGCCACGCGAAGGCTTAATTCTGTTTTGAAATGCGGGAGGGGGCCGTCTGGTCGTGTAAAGGGCTAATTTGTCGCATGTGTATCGGAAGAAAGTGAAATGGTTCCCAGGCCCTTTAACCAAATGGCAATCGACAATCGCTAACGTTCAGCAGTCGCTTATATATTTTCAACTTTGTATCCTATTGCATTAAGTTGAAAATCTATTAAAGATTTTCGTTTGTTTCGTTAGCTATCGCTCAGCAGTCTTTAGTAGATTTCCAACTTTATGCGATTGGGTATAAAGTTGAAAATGTATTTGCGACTGCTGAACGTTAACGATTGTCGCTTGCCGTTTGGCTACAGCCCCTGGTTTGCTCATACATCTTCTCTTACCCTCAGGCGATTTACTGATCAAATACTTGGCGATAGCTAAATAAAGTAAACCCTTCGGGAGACCATATTTACCATCATTTATAGAATGACTTAAGTAGAACATTTTTTTAAAAATAATATTGCCCACACTTTTTTTTTTTTTAGCGTGGTAAAATCATCAAATGAGTCCTCCAACCCCGGGCAGGGCGGGAGGGACTGTCAGACTTCTACTGACTAAAATCCACGGTGTCCTTCATAGCCTGTTATGTTCCGGGGTTACGGTAAGGGAACAATCCCGCGACCCCGGCAGGCTTTGGCCCTCTGAGAGGGGGGCCCCGTCATTATGCTGACGCTCTTTGAGGAGCGCGTGGGACACAACGCGCCGTCGACCCGGGCATGGTCCTTGGTCGGGCAGCGAGTTGCCCTTTACTCGCTGCCCGCATGCCCGCGCCTACGGTGGCCGGAGATCATCGAGCGACGTCCGTCGCCGTGGGCGCCTACAACTGCGGCTGGGGCGGAGGGAGGACGCTGTCCTCTCTCGCTCGCGGCCCGCCTCCTCCTTCACGAGCATTACTGCCTCGCAGAAGGAGCTGACCGCTTTCCACTCCGTCTCGCCCCGCAGCATGGCCGCAAGCAATGCCGGGCGCGAGAGGTCTCCGCCTATCGCAGCCGTGAGGACACGTCGGTGCTCTGCCCAAGCTGGGCAGTCTTGCACCGTATGCTCCACCGTGTCCTCCGGGCGATCTTCGCAGTGGTGACACCCAGGCGTCTCCTCCTTTCACATCAGACACAGGTACCTCCCGAAACTTCCGTGTCCGGTGAGGACCTGCTTCAAGCGGTAGGTCTCCTGACCATGACTTCTCTCCAGCCACTCCTCAAAGAGGGGTCTTACCGCCGCAATTGCGGCGTGCCCGGCCTTCGGTCGCGACAGTCGTTCCTTCCATACTGCCCTGAGATCGCGCCGGAGCTCTTCCCGCCGCGCCTCGACTTCTCGAGGCAGCGGGATCACGCCCCGGAATATTGCCCACACTAGGAAAATCTCCGCGGAAATCAAAATAGATAATAATAATTTTTCTGGGACACGTTAAGTGGCATGAAAAAGATGGATAAATAGCCTGTTGTCTGACAAATTGTACCTAGATATTTGTCAGCACTGTGGTCTTGGGTCTTGAATTATGAAAGAGACGTTAATTGTATGGAAAATGGAAAAATGCCTCTAGTTTACGAGGAACAAATTGTATGGAAAATGATAAAAAGCCTCTAGTGTGCAAACAAGAAACACCTTTTATTTATCAAAACCGACAAAACTCCCGATCACTTTATGTCACAAAAAAAAAAGGTGGAATACTTACTGTACAAACAGATACACTATGGCATATTTCACTTCGATTGTTTTATTAAAAAAGTCCATCTATCAAATAACTTCGTTAACTATATTCAATAACCTAAAAGCTCTATCCTTAATCTCGCAAATGAAATGCATCCAGCCATCAATCCATAGAGAATCAAATCTGAAACAATTGCGTTACTCTCCGCAGTCGGTCTCAATCGGTTGGATCAACGCCCGAGCAATTTGAATAACTCGTCTCATCCAGGTATGAACACGAGAGCTGGCATACAAGCTGAACACTGTTTGTCCTGTTTATCATTTTGATATGTCACAGAGATTTAAGCGCCATTTAGACGGAGCAAGAACTCGTATGCGAGTTTCACTACATTGCGGCATTTGTTTCATTAACTGAATTTGTTCTACCTATAAATTCCGCAACGTAACGCAAATCGCGTTCGAGTTCTTGCATCGTCTAAGGCCTTTGTCAAACAGACAGGCGATAGCGAACCGAACCGAATCATGTCATATAAAAATGCGAAAGCGATCCGATATTCTGTGTGACAGGCTTCAAACAATTCCATACATTACAAACAAAAACGCCTCGCTTCGCGTTCGTTCCGCCTGTCTGTTTGACAATAGCTTAAATGAGGCTTAAGTTGCATCAAGTTATCTTTGAGCTAAAATACTTTTAGATTTATTTATTTACGAGTCGCGGGCAACCTTGTTGCAAAATTGTCATTCGGCGCGGCGGTCTAATAGTAGCCATACACCATCCTGCCTATCGAACGATAGATTTGACGCTTGCAATTGTTTCAAATCGGCAGTTCGTCCATATACCCCATACACCATACTGCCTATCGAACGATTGATTTAACACAACTTCAAATCTGCAGCAGCGATGCCAACTTAGCAACTTTATAGCTAGATCTAGCTATTATTCGGTGACCGATAGCGTACAAAGGAGATGGAAAGTTCAAGTATGTGCAAAAATTCAGACAGCTATAGAAATGGGACCTAGCACTGTATAACGCTGAATAGCTCAATATTAATATTTCACATAAAAAAAGTTTCTAAAACTTGTTATATCTTCATAATCATGATAAAAAAAACGTGAACACCTACCATTAAAAGTACCTACTACAAAAATTGCAAATATTGATATTGCTATAAACTTTTACTTAGGCGTTTAGTTTTATGTATCTGCGATTGTATTTATTTTTGATGACCACATTTGTGACCCACTCAGATTAATTAAATATCTTCAAACTACTTACCAAATAATGTGATACGTGCTTAAACTTAAAATAAAGACAGTTTTCACAGACGATATAAGTAGGTAAGTAGTTGTAATGATAAACAAACGATATCGTTTACTTGATTGACATAGTTGAATACAGTATACCTAAACCTGTTTGGAAGAACTAATCTATCTATTAATAATAACCACATTCATAATATGTTAGTTATATCGGTAAAGTCAGATAAACGCGCTGGGCGCCTTCATATTGCAAAAAAACGTGATTGATAAATCCTTTCTGAGCTCGTTGTTGACCCCTCTAATTAGCTAAGGATACATTTAACAATTTCGAAATGAAACAAGAAAAATAGGAAATACTAGGTATGTTTATTCGATAATCTGTGATTCTTATAAATAAAGTCTGAAAGAATACGAAGCGACGGACTGTATTTAAATGTCATTTTATTACGTGATGATGGAAATCTGGGTGTGATGTTGTTAATTTTGGCAACTTTGAACTGTTTCTTTCCACTACATGGCGATGGCCTTGCAATGTTCTCACAGAACGACCACAAGTTAAGCACTCCGTTGAATAGCCGAATAAACGAATTTCACCAGTTGCTCCTGAATGCAGCAGTTCAAAACAAGGATGACAATGTTGGCTGAAAGATCGGCCTGTGTGGTTATAGTGTATATGACGCCGCAGTCTTCGCGTGGATATACCACAGTTTATGCATTGCATGATTCACTGTATACAAGTCAAGTCCGGGTCGAGAAGCGAGAGGTCGTTAGGTTTGCAAGCAGGAAGTCCAATAAACAAGCGGGGGTCAAGGAAAAGCAAAAGGAAGAATCACAACGAACAATAATAATAAGCAGAGAGCAGAGCTTTCAAACGACGTCTGACGTTTGTTTTTTTCTTAAAGATGGGATTGGACTCAAAGTGTCACAGAAGCGATAAAAGAATCGATTGAAATCGTTAGAAAGTAGTATCGATCATACTTCAGTTTTTCTTTTCTCTCCCACTGGCGCCGTAGAAAGGGGTTTTGTCGACGCAAGAATAGACAAAATGACAGAACGTAGAAATATTTTTAGCGTTTTAAGCATGGTAATGTAAAAAATATGGAAAATAAACGTTCTTTTCTTCAGTAGTGTACGAATGTTGTCATATTTGTGCAAAAAAACAGTCGATTTGTGTAGAAATAACGATTAAATAACTTTGTCTTTTCTTGGTAGAATAGACATAGAATCGCCATGCTACGCGTGCTGGGCAATATTCTCTTTCCACTCCTACCTTTCACGATGTTGGGCGTCTTCCTTCCAGTTCGGACGGAACCTGTCCAGTTAATATTATTCTGCACAAAATATGAACTAAGATTAAACTAAGAAGCCCATTCCGAAGCTTTTAACGAAAATAATAAAGTTGAGTTTAGTGGACGAATCACTTTAAAACAATCCGATTTTCCGAATCAAAACGCATGAAAACACAATAAAAAGTAACGATACGACTCTGAATCTATCGATTCCCGCAAAATACTGTTTCAACGCCAATTCTTAATTTCAGAAATCGTTTTAAATCACATTAGTAAAAATCGATTAAATACAGTTTCATTTTAATAATATGGAAAAGCGTTATTACCCTTCCCTAGTTTTCATTCTTTCATCGTGACCAAGTCATGTCAATAAAAAATGAGCGAAAAGCAATTCAGATACTTTTTTATGTTTAACATTTTAAATAAGTCTTAGGAAATTATTAAACATTAAACAATTCTTTAATGAATTTTCAAATACTACGAGTTAAAATGAAATTCTTATAGTCGACTGGGGCACTCATTTAGCCATTTCCTTTATAAAATTGTAGCTGTCGTCACCGAATAACAGCCAAATGCATCACTGCTGCCGATTTGACGTTGTGTCAAATCGATTTGATGACCTATCAAATTGGCATGTCATGCCATCAAATACAACAAAACAATTGCAAGCGTCAAATCGATCGTCGATAGGCAGGATGATGTATGGCTACTATAAAGGAAAAGTCTATATTCAGCAGTGGACGTCGACAGGCAGATGCTGATTACTTGTGATTTTGTCGAAATTTTTGCTGATTTATGAAAGTAAGTAACTATAGCTCAAGTCGATAGTAGGTATTCCCACTGCAGAAATAGCTGGTATTCTATCTATGTAAGGAAAAGAAACATTAACCACGTTAGCAGATGAAACAACCATAATGTATTCTGTTTAATACATAAAGAAAATTTCGGTTCAAGTGAGATTTTTTTTTAGCGTGGTATAATCATCAAATGAGTCTTCCGACAAGTTTCAAGACTGTCAAACTTGTACTAAATAAAATCCACGGTGTCCTTCAATAGCGGTTTACGTTCCAGGGTTACCGTATTTGTTAGTCCCACGACCTCGGTAGTCTTTTGCCCTCTAAAAGAGGGCCCCGTCATCTCAGTGACATTCTTAGAGGCGCGATTCATTTCATATTTTTTGAAATGGTCTTCACTCTAGTCTACATCAGAGGTGACAGAGACAAAATCGACGATGGAGCAATTGTGGGAAGTAGCAAATCAAAGAATAAATAATGTCCATTCACTCGACTAGGTTGTAACTCAAAGACTATTGACCCTAAACATCAGCATCAGTTGGATCTGAGCATTTATCCAATATTAGGGTAACGACACCAATTCTCGGCACGTCTGCAAGGTGCCGGTTGTTGTGTCATTAGTTTACCATGTCAAAGACGGGAATACCATGGGTTAAGTCTAAGATGTCTGGAGAAGCGTTAACAGCATAATTGGAGGTGGTAGCGGTAAATGAACTATTATTTGGTCGGATACCTGAAATGGATCAATTTTGGGATTAGGTTCCATAGTAGACTGGCGGTTCTTCGTGGTTAGGCTCCTCTTGGCCGTAACGTAGTGCTATAGATCCACATCCTGAAATTAGGATCCAATGAAAAAAAATATCGTTAGATCCATCGTGGATCTGGCCAATGGATCTAATTAGAATGAACCATTTAATCCATAGCTTTCCTTGACAAATAAACTATCGAACACAAAAATATTTTTTCGATTGGAACCAGTAGTTACTAAGATTAGCAGCACGTTCCACCAAACAAAAGTGTCACATGTTTGTCGTCGTAGAAGGAAGAGAAGGTTTCTCAGTCAATTCGGCGCTCCATATAGCAGTATTTTTTTAGGTATTGTAAGATGAGTGTATATGTAGCTAATAAGGATGTGTTCAGGTATCACTTACGTTTTCATAGTGTCAAGAAGTGCTACTAGAAACCAAACTTTATGAAGAATTTTAATTTCAGTTTTAGCTTGTCTCCTGTTCTATTGACACTTTGTACTTGCTTTACCCATTCTTGTCATTGCAGAGCTACTTTAACAAGGCTTTTATGAACGACTCACTACCACTAACCAACCATCTAGCTCTATAAAAATTTGACTTTTGGATAAAAAACGGTACGGCTGAGATCATCCTAAAATAAATAATTTTAAAACCAAATACGAAGAAAATACTCGTACCTTATGAACTCTTCCTCTACTCCAAGAGAAGGCAGTAACCTTATCTATATACGTTCTGTACCCTATTGTGTGTTGTCTGCAGTGTAGACCGTTATGATATCGAGTTGCAGAATGCCAAGCGACGGATCGAATCGATTCCGGACCACATTGTTTCGCCTTGTGAGACTCCTGTTACTAAATGTACCAGCGTTATGGCTTGGATTAACAGTGTGTTGAAGGTATTATGTAACTGTGACTCGTCAGGCAACTGTTATCTGAAGAAGGAACAGGTATAAGGAAATAGTACTTTGACGCTTAAGCGCCTTTGTTGTTTATTTCTTGAAGTTGAATTGTTTGTTAATGTAAATAATTATTTAGTTTTAATTATGTGGATTCGGATTGTTAAATTTGTGTTTGATAAATAATTACCTGTATTAAAAGAAATACATTATTTTAGAGTAGAGTAAATATTAAGCTAGCTTGAATTATAATTTAAATTAGTCGATACAATATCTTAGCGCATCAAAAATTCTGGCTAATGCTCATAGATTCATACGCGTTGAGTTTTTTTGCCTCAGATTCAAACTGTCGATGCCGGGTTAAAAAGAGTGTTATTTCGATAATAAACTATGCGTGTGTCAAATAATATCGTAAACTATTCAGTAAGTATGATACGAGTAATATACAACACTTCAATTTTGTTATAAATGTGTTTTGTTTATACTCTTTGCCTATTTTTTGAGTATCACATACATTTTCACAAAATAAAATTCCTAACAAAAGCTAAGAGTTGATTATTCAAGAACTAAAGCCAGTACTAACCTCATCAATACTCTACTCTACTAAATACATCGGACTACTTACACGGGCTGAAGGAGACAACTCAATTTACCAATTACGAAGATGGGGGGAGCGCCCCAAGGCACCGTCATTGGCCCCACTAACGATGTTACGTAAGGAAGAATTGCGTCGCGACTGTCAATATTTAGTGCTGGTAACCCTAACTGTACAAGGTATTTTTTTGGTGTAGAGGTAAGACGAGGCTTCTCAAAATAACAAACAATTTTTTTAAATGATCATCATCTGCCTGAGTTTTCCGCACTATACACCGCGACTTTTTAGTCGTCTTACAAAAGTGGTCCACTTAACGTATCCGACTAAAATATAGGCGAGGTTTTTTTTCTTCTAAATCGTAATAATAATTTTTATTATCAATTAATTAGTATATTAGAAATATGAAACACCCTGTTATAATGTTTACGTAGGTATCAAGGTGGAGTATACCTACCCGGCGCAATAGTCGGCAAGATCATTCCATCTCCATTTTCTTTGAGACAAGGGTGTTTCTAACTACGAAATTTAATTTTGAAATTTTTAAAATCTCTTAAATACCTTTTTTTTTTTATTAAAAAAGTGTACTAGACATTGGATATATGAACTGGGCTGCCGTATAAGATGATTAAAAAGTCACGGTGTATTGGGGTCGGCTTCCAGTTGAACCAGATGCAAATAGTAAATAATATCAATATTTTACATCGTCCATCTGTCCATCTGACCTCTGCGATACTCCTTGCTAACTGGTTTCAAACCTTCAAGCTTCTGACTAACAGTAACAACTGTCTAAGTTGTACAAACGGTAGCCCGAACTCACGTCCTTTCCCAATACATGGAGGTTACACACGCATGGTAGTTACCCATCTACAATCCAACCTAGTCAAGCGCGACCTAATTTTGTGCGTCCTGATCTGTGCTGCTTTTATTATTTTGCCACGAGCTCAGAATCCATCGTTACACCCACGTTTTAATCCATCAAAAGTATTCGTGCCGTCAAAAGTATAGATTTCTAAAGACATCAATATCATGAGAATATTGACCCTCTTAGGCGTCAACGAAAAATGTAATATCGGAATTTTCCCAAAGAAAAATTTTCCCCTGGGTCAACCTTTATAAATGTAGATATAAAAATATGTCGCCGGATTTTGAGTCTCTTTCTTGAAATAATTATGGGATTACGTTTTTATGTAAGGAAAGAATTTCTTAAATAAAAATGGAAGAAAGGTGTCGGGGGCGGAATTCGAGCGTCAGATTCAACGTTCCATTAAGTTGGTTCTGAACACCTCAATTTAATTATTTTAAGTTATTTTGGTATTTCTTTTTCCGTAAACAAGTCGGTAAGTAGGTAGGTAGTAACTGTAGAAGTTGCACAAACACTTCAAATTATTGAATTACATTAAGGGGGATGCTCCAACCAGCCCGCGAAATTCAAATTTTTTTACGTTTTTTGCAATTTGCAGGCCAGTGACATGTTGTAACTTTATAAATATTTGTGTTGCGCAAATAACAAGTATAATTTTAAATATAAAAAATATCAAAAAACTCGCTCCATCAGTTCTCACATAGAAAAGGTGCATCACGTTAAAATCTCCGAAATCTAACTACGATGCACCTTTTCTATGTGAGAGCTGATGGAGCGAATTTTTTGACAATTTTTATATTTAAAATTATACTTGTTATTTGCGCAACACAAATATTTATAAAGTTACAACATGTCACTGGCCTGCAAATTGCAAAAAACGTAAAAAAATTTGAATTTCGCGGGCTACATCGAAGCAATCACCTTAAGAAAAATAAAATTTCGTTTATTTAAATCTGAATTATTTATTAGATGACTACGATGACATTTCACTGTTCTTTTTTTTTACACTTCATTATTAGCTTCAATCGGGGTCCCAGCAGTGGCGAAGTTATTATATGTAGAGCTACTACACATTGGGCGACCGGCGCTGGTTCACATCTTGGGTCTCAAAGCGCGGGTTAGCAAAGCACTTCTTCTTGAACACTTGCTTATAATCTAAGGCGCGGGCCACATAGAAAAGACGAGAACGCATCGCGGACGTGGGAAAATGTATGAGAGCCGCGACGGCCCCGTCTCTTCTATTTTGTATGAAACAGACGCCGAAGAGAGGTATGTCTCTGCCCCGTCTGCGTCTCACATCTTTTCTATGTGGCCCGCGCCTAAAAGTGTATTTGCATGTAAGCATTTATTTTGGTATCATGTTCTACTGAAAACTTATTAAAAACGCGTAAATTGAAACCTAAGCTTTCTGACAGCAAAAACAGCAAACTTTACCAAAAAAGAACACAACAAAGAAAAATATAATTTACAGCATCCATTGCGCTACCAATTTAACGGTATGATAACAAAAAATAACGCCATAATCATGTGTAACCTAAACCTAAACACACACGGTTATAATGGGGCGCCGCCATGTTTGTCCCCGCGGCCGTGTCATACATGACCGGACAGGGATTATCCGGCTACTGGGGGCCGGTTGCGGAAAAAAATTGACCGGAATATATATTGCTGGCGATTTTTAATGTGTTTTGCATTCATTTTTATTAAAATCGTGTTATGTGTTCGGATTATGTTTTGTTATTTTGTGTGGTTAAATGTAATTGCCAGGATTTGATGTGTTTTTATGAAATTACATTTTTTTAACTTCAAAATAATTGAGTCTGTTCTTAGTGATGCTCTTCCTGGTGGTAAAAAAGTTTCAATGTTTTATGAAGTCGTTTATATGAAGGCAACCAAACTAATAATTCGAAACACAATTATATATATTATGTGTTTACTACTTTCAATTTTTCAAAGACGTTTTCCAGCAGCTACAGCATCTGATTCAATCAAAACTTATTATTCAATATCGATAATCTAACCTTTATCAACATGAGTATCCTATCAACTCTCCGATTCCATCTTAAAAGAACCTCAAACAAGCAATACAAGGGTAAATCAAAAACAAATATTAAAACAAAAGTACAGCTCAATCCACTTAGCCCCTCGAGACGCCCACGAAAAGAAACTAAACGAAACTAAACACAAACTGAAACAAACATTTATTAATACCCACTAAAGTCAAAGACAAAACTGCCTTTTTAATTATTAATACCAAATGGATAAAGATTTAGTGGGAGTCGGAGTAAAGCAATCAACTTAGACCCTCTTCTGTAACTGTCATGTACAATCAAATACGAGTGCTTCGGGGAACAAAACCACGATACATCTTCAGGTAGACGCACCTGTATTCTTGCACCTATAAAGTCGAATTTACGTTAAACTAGATGTAAAAGGAAAGGTCAAAGAATTGGCTATTTCTGATGTTACGCTGAACGTTAGAAAACAAAGAAAGTTTCGCGGTAAGTTTGATAGACATGTTCTATTTCCAAGTTTGTGCATTATTATAGTTTGAAGTTCCGCTTGTAACTGGCTCGTGTACCGGATTGAACTGGATTCATCCGGTAGTAACCGGTTATTGTTAGAATTTGTGTTTGTTGGATATTTTTTTGATGGATTTACTTTGTGAAAAATTCTATGAACGGCTTGTTTTGACTTGCAAAGGGGTTTGAACTTTTTTGTATGGGCCGTGTACCAGATGCCATCCGCCATTTTGATTTTTTTTCAAAACAGCGTACACGAATGAAACATTGATAAATCGATAGATCAAATCAATACAAACATAAAATGTAAGCGGCAAAACCTCGTAAAGCGTCACGTTTCCGAGTTATGAGCTGTCAAAAATGTAAAATTAGGGACACATTTTTTCTTTTTTCTTTAATATTTTAATGTTTGTTGATCAAAAAGGTTATTTCCACAATAAAAATAATTGAATATTAGTTTTTCACGCATTTCAAATGCTTTTACATAGGATTATTTCGTTTAACGCAATTTCAGCATTTAAAATGCGTGTAAAAACTAATATTCAATTCGTTTTATCGCGGAAGTAGCCTTTTTGATCAATAAACATCCAAATATTAAAAAAATAAGAAAAAATGTGTCACTAATTTTACATGTTTGACAGCACATAACTCGGAAACGTGACGCTTTACGAGGTTTTGCCGCCTACATTTTATGTTTGTATTGATTTGATCTATCGATTTATCAATGTTTCATTCGTGTACGCTGTTTTGAAAAAAAATCAAAATGGCGGACAAGGAACTGGTACAAAAAGCACAAAGCCCTTTCTGTTTGTGTATTTGTTAAAACTTTGCTTTTGTGAGAAATGTTTTAAATAGTTTTCCTTTTTATTTAAATTCACTTCAAGACACATAAAATATTAAATGGTCATCAAGTATTCGACTATGAGGACCTAGGTAGAGCATTTTTAATATTTTTTATTCAATTACTTTGAAATATACTAACTATGAATTTCATTTTCCTTTCCAGATACTGCTGTCTGCTTACAAGTAAGTCCATTCCCCTTTAATTTGTAACGGAAACCTCTAATAAACGATAGTCCCTACAATTACAATAATATTTGAGAGGGTTTCCTCACATTACCAAAGCAATAAACCCCATAACACAGATGCTGATGTATTACGTCTAATTAGCTGCTATCAGAGGTTTCAAGATGTTTTATTGAAGAAAAGTATTAAGACTGTTTATTATTTTGAAATTTTAAATGTACATTAAGTGTTTTATTGTAAACGATGAAAGGAAAGTCGCAAAAACAAAATCAAAGCACTTATTTCAAGTAGGCCAGTTAAAGGCAGTTTTAATTTGTCAAAAAAAAAACTTCAAAAATAGTTATGTCGCTACAGTCTCAGTCACAAAATATTTAGAACAACGTAAAAAGAGTAAGTGTGGAGTTTCTTGCCCACTCTTCTTTTGTTCTTCATACGAACCTACTCTGGCGACAGGGTGTACAATCAATCCCACTCCATCCCAATTTCTTTAATTTTAATATTCGATGTTCAAAAGTGTATCTTTGTAGGCTTAATTGAAATAAATGATTTGATTTTGAAAACCAGGTGGTTATTTTACCATGACGTCTTAAAGCGGAATTCATTCCACTGTAGAAAAAAGACAGAGCTATAAAAGTCATCTAGTGTCATCTTATTCCCACCAGGGAGGGTATACAATGTCTTAAAACCAGGCTTCTTCCGGAAAGTGAAAGTGACAGAGCTATACAAGTCGTCTAGCGCCATCTCGTTCACTCACAGGAACAAGCCTGGTTTTTACATGCACACTCTTATATCTCATACGACTCAAAATTGTTTATGTTCTGTAGCAATGTATCTCTGTAAAGTTAGGAAATTGTAAATCCATAATTGGCTGTAATAGTTGTACAATAAGTGTTAAAATGTATGTTTAAGAGCTGTGGATTTTGTAATAAAAAATAAATAAATAAATTTAGACGTTGTAATACCCCCCCATAGCTCAAAACTTGGACAAATAATCCATTTAGAATATTCCTTATAAGACGCTTAGCAATCACTTATGAAGCGACGAGTGTTTTATGTACATTTTATAGCCACTATAAAATGTTATCGAGGCATTTACTTGGCCTGATTACAAGTTGATAATTACACTCAGTTTATTGATGATCTAACTTGAATGTCAATCGTGTTTTGCTTGATTGAAATTTGGATTGACGAAGTCATTTTGATTAAGGTCAACGATTTTTTTTTTTAAACGGCGGAAAATGCATTGTGACATAAACTGTTAATATCTGATTGAGCGAGCTTCGCTCGGTTTTTATAATGTCTATATCTTGAGAACCGAGCTTTTATCGAACCTGGGACCTTGATAAATCGATTCCTTGAGCCTAAAAACCCCTAATCTGTAACTTGAAAATATGAAAATCCTTGTAGCCGTTTCCGAGATCCTGATTATATATAAATATACAAGAATTGCTCGTTTAAAGACATAAGATAGATAGATGTTGGATTTGATTGAGGAAATGGTTGGCACAGTGGCTAAGCGTTGGACTGCTCCGCAGCGTGTCGCGGTTCCAATTTTATTCTCGCACGGAACAAATATTTTGTATGACCTATAAGTAGTTTTTCCGCGTCTGGTACGTATGTGAGTTTCTATGTTTGTATACGTACCCACGACACAGGAGACATTCTTAGTATGGGAAAAGCTTTAAAAAAAGACCGATTCAAAACATTTTCCCAAGTAAACACCCTTCCCAAAGATCTCTACAGAAAACTCAACCCCTTTTTAAACGCGCGAGATAACGGAGGCAAAGCATCCATTTTTGCAATCACAATATTCAGTAAAATTATTACGGCGGCCACGTCATAAATATAAGGCTATGTACAGAACTCATTAAAAGTAAAGCTCGTGTGTTGGGAGGTGCTTCCTGCACAATTTATCGTGTGTCCCGGCCTAATGCGCCGATGGGAGAGGCTTTATTGCTAGTCTTTATGGTGAATGTGGAGTTGATGGCTTCATATAGTGCTGGAGGTATAGCAGTTTATGTTTAGATAAACCTGGATTATGAAATGGATTATGGTTTATGAATGAAAATCTTTTTTTTTTTCTTTAAACGATATAAAATATTTATCAGAATACGTAACTATTAAAAATAACTATATAATATTTTGTCATTTTATTTACGTGTTGAAATCATCAATTAATGAGTCCCCTCAGGGCAGGATGGGAGGGACTTTCAGACTTATACTGACTGAAATCCACATTGTCTTTCAATAGCCCTTTGCTTTCCACCACATGACCACGGCTACCTGATAGTCCCGCAACCCCACATTTTTTTGGCTTATTAATTATCATTTTGTTTACCCTGAAGATCTATTCCACCTCACAAAGTTTTTTCATCAACACTACCTATTTAAATGAAATAATGCAAATAAACAAACAACTTAGGTATCGTTAGTATTAAAAGACTTCCAAACAACAATAGTTTACAACAAACTACCTCCTTTAAGACAGTAATGATGACGTCACCACCACAAAATAAAACAGAACAAACCAATCTTCAAAACAAAGCATTTCTTCAAGAAACCCATCTTTATAAACCCAATCAGAACACCCAAGATACTTGGCAGTTGCACATGTTATTAGCTCTGCAGCATTTCACCATATAAATATTCTCGGAGCCAGGAAGTAGGAGGCGACGAGAGCACAATATATTATCGGAACATCGGAAACCATATATAAAGTACCGTCGGCCCCTAATATCGTGTTTTGGGCACATTTTATGGAATATATCAAGCATGTCTAACTGTCCTTATTTAGGTTTCTTTTCGGCCATCTTGTTTTTCCGGTGTGCTGAATTTTAGTCTTTACTATTCAGCTAGTTATGTTTGTGGTCAGCAGTAAACTTAATAGGTCTTAGTACAAAAGCCTGAAAGTCTGACTATCAATCGTAACTAAGTGTATTGTATTACACAGTTACTGGGTTATTGAGGCCAGACTGATAGGCAACTGCTTCAGACCTCTATGGATTTGTATTGCTATAGCCACCTGGATACTAAAATCGTAAGGTATCGGAGATTTGCGTCGCCTAGTGTACGATGGGGCTTAGACTGTAAGGCGACTTTAATTTAGCTAAGTAAAATCTCGACCAGGTAGATGGTTACAGTGATTTGTGACAGATTTTCCTATAAATCTGGAGGATTCAAATTTGTTAGATCTGTCCGTTTTTCGATCTTGAGAAAGACATTATATTGCCACATTAATTTAACTCATGAAACTGCCACATTGCCGTCTAGTGCTTAAGCTGAGCACTAGGTTACTGTTCGGAATATATTTCTGCCTAGTCTTCAAAGAAATACAGGTGTATTGCTATTTTATAGCATAAAAGCTGATTTACGTGTCAGAGAAACGTAAATCAGCTTTTACAAAAGTTTTCACAAACAAAAGTCCGAAGCTTCCGTTTCAGAAAATATGTTTTAAAAACATATTCAGAGCCGTGTAGGCGGCCCAGCAAATCGGCTTTGTAACAGTTTATTATCATTTCAAACATTGTCTTTATTACCTGGCCATAAGGTTTCATTTCATTTGATCACATCCCCAGTACAATTGAATTTTTATCTCTATTTCTTTGAAAGAAGATTGAAAATACTTTGATGCAATGATTTGGGCTTATTGGCGTTGAATTTGAAACTGTAACGTGTTGAAATAAAGTTGGTTATTCAGTGATAGTTTGGTAGGTCGTTTGACACGTATGGTCAGTAAATTTCGGATGGGTCTCTTCCTGACCGGATCAACTATTTCTATGAAAAACGAATGATATTGATAACAGTGAAAGCATATGGTTTCAGGGGTCACGTTTTTATTGCCACACTATTCCTTTTCAGGGATTCTATAGAAAAATGAGTGATAGTATGTTAAGGGATAATTGGATGTTCATTTTATTGGGTGTTTCTATACCGAAATGAACGAAATTTATTTTATACTCTCGTAAGTCCATAAATCGTTCTTCAAAGTGAGCTTTTAAAAGGCATTGTAAATGGGTTATTGAAAAGTGCTGTAGGTACTGGGTATATACGCTTGTCGCAGCTTTAATCTATAATATACATTAAAATCAATGCCACGTTTCGTTGTAATTTTATAACTCAAGAATCACCTATCCAAACCAAATGTTTAAGGCATTGTTCTGACTATTTAGTAGTTTATGTGAAGTTTGCTCAAAATCGGTCGAACTGTTCTTCATTTATCACATTTTTTGTAACAAATGAATTCAATAAAATAATGGCGGATCATTTTGTTAAAGGGGATTTTGCCGTACCGGGCCGCTAGTAAGATAATAATTGTTACTTATAAGACTCATTGTAGGCTATTTATAAAATTCAATCGGTATCGGTATCGGTTATCGGTATCGGTCCCGACTACGAGTTGTAGGTCGTGGGTTCGAACCCCGCCAGGCGCATTACTTTGTGTAATTTATTTCATCACCACTGCTCTCAAAACGGTGAAGGAAAACATCGTGAGGAAACCGGCAAGTCCTAGAACCAAAAATTCGAAGACATGTGACATCTACCAACCCGCACTGGGCCCGCGTGGTGGATTATGGCCCACGGCCCAGCAGTGGGAATATTAAAAAAGGCTGATGATGAATTGATAATGAGCACTATTGAAAATACTTTTGAAATTTATATATATATTTTTTAATAATCACGTTGTAGACTACAAGGAATTTTTATTATAATTAAGCTTGTCGATCCGACCTCTGTCTGTCCGTAGATTAGCTCAGTGACCTTAGTACTAGTGTGAGTTCTCAGCTTTCACTACTTAGGATTGGTAATTAAATGTTTTTCTATTTCATCATTTCTTATTAGCTGATTGATCGTAAAGCAACCTCTAGTGTATTCCACAATAGAACTCCACTTAATCTAGAATCTCTAGACCATTCCTCAAGACCCAACTGAACCAATCCAAAACAGCTAGATCAGCCATTGAAGAACTATCCCCATTACCACTAATTCGCTCGCGATGCGCAAACACACGATTCGTTGCCGTCGAACCTTCGCTGATTTGTCTCGGTAATGGCGGCATTAGTCTCGTGGTACAGAGGCTGATGGCTCGAATCTGTTCTCGTGCCTATTGTCTCATTGTTTATTGGAACAGGTTTTTGGAAAACGATTTCGCGGAGAGCAATTGTTTCTTCTTTTCATGGAGCTTAGGGAGAAAGATTTTCTATTCGATTTCTTTTTAATAGATCGCAACGGTCCGAAAGCAAAAGAGCAATTTAAAGAACTGAGTGGTTTTAGTCAGTCTAGTCTGACAGCTCCTTTCAGCCATTTTGAATTTTCTTTGTGCCAGTATGTTGATGTAGACAGTGTCCTCTGAAAACACCGGAGGCCTATGACATGGTATTTTTTATTTTTGTTTGAACCCACTACAACTCCTGAAAGCCAGAATAAGGGTAGTTCTTCAGAGACAAAATTTTCGATGTCTGTGGGTATATTTCTGTAACCAACTAACAAAACGGTATGTAATATTTTTTTCTGTACAGTTTAACTTTAGCTCTACCTGGGACAAATTATATTTTTTTAATAGTAGCTATCTAGATACAAAATAAAAAATTTTGAAGTCTGTTCTCCTGATTCATATAGGGCGTCCGTTTCCCATTTTCCGGAACAAAATGGTCGATGTCGCATTTTCCTTTTGATTCATCAATATGAATTATAGTTATATCGAAAGGTAATTAATTGACCTCTTACAAAAAAAATACATATTAGATATAACTACGTTAGTGTATTTTTAATTAAGTAAATAAGAAGTGTCCGGCGTAGAATACTGATTCATGTGGAGTAAGCTTTGCTTGACTGTACTTGGTCGAGGAATAATGATGAGAGTCTGGGATCCCACGTGGGGGGAAACCTGTCGTACAACGGACGTGCTAGAAGGCGGACATGAGGCTGGTTGGCTTAGAACCTGGTGAAACAGAGGTAAATGTCTGATTTATCTGTGCTTGGTTTAGGTACCTTGCTGATTACAATGCCTAATTTATTAATTTTATTTTGTTGTTTTAAGACTTTAATCTGAGTTTCGTGTGATGCTTTTGGGTTACAGATTCGTGTAGAAAAATGATAATACTGAAGTCTGTATGAATGATGAGTTAAGCATGATTTTAGGCAAAATCATGATTCATCTGTGCCTGATTCATATGTTCAAAAACCCATATGAATCTGAAAATAAATTAGTTTTCCTGTTTTCCAGCCAGAAAGGAGCACTTTTGTTACGTTATTTTATTTTTTTATGTCAGTAGAGTGTGTGTGACATAATTTTGACATTATTCTTCGGTTTTATTCATTTATAAGTCAAACTCTATCTATTTTATTTTATATTGCTGTTTACAGCAATGCCACTATCAATAGTAGAAAAGATGGAAAAAAAGATATCTATGAGAAAAAGAGACTCACAGAACGTACGAATTTTTCATCCTTCTAAGATGGAAAATAAGAAAAGTTCCAGGCAAGTATGCTGCGTGGAAATTAGAAATGAAAGAATTATATTTGATAAAATAGAGAGAAAAACAAAAGTAAACAGAGAGAATATTATAACGCATCATTAAAATAACTATCTAGTACCTATTTATAACAAAATTCTCGCTTTTCAGTAAGTATTTATTTCTGTAATTGTTTGATTAAATACAAGAATTTTATTGTTGAATTGACCAGTTTTTCCTTGATAATATGATCACTGTTAATAAATTAATTGTTTTATAAAAAAATAATATTGTTGTTATAATATTATGATTATTTTCTTATTACAAAGCCCATTTTTATTTACATCTGTAAAAAATTCTGATTCATCTGGGCACAAAATTTTTAAACGTCTATATCTTAAAAACTACTTTGTAAAAAGAAGTCCCTCAAACAAATAAATGTTATTTGGAATATCTATTTTCATATGAACATGTGTTACTGAGCTGAAAGTGAAATTTAAATTTGACCATATGAATCAGTCAAAGAATCAAATTTCGAAGAACTACCCATAAACAGTGGCAATAACCCGAAAAGTGCTGTGACAATGAAGCTGAACGTATCCCGGAGAATGAATTTAGCTGTCTTAGATCCTGCAACGAAATTTATCAGAAAATAATAGTTGAGGAGTTTGGAAATATTTTTTCCACTTCTCTCCATGTCAAGCAGGAGACAGAAAAAAAACAAGGCCAATAGGCACAATAGGACATTACAACTGGGAGAAGCCCAGTTGCCTAGGCAAGCCACAGGGGGTAAAAATGACTTCTAAAACCTACATTATGACAGTAGTTCCGGGGTTTCGAGAATGCCTTGGTGTGTAATTATAGTGGCAGCGGGGCGGGCAACGGAATCCACTGGCGGGTTAAACACATAGTTTTTGACAGGTGCACCAAGTGCGGGCGGGACAGTTTGAGTGGTTAGTTTGTTTCGTGACCTGCTGCCCGCCCCGCGCCACTGTTATTTATCATACATTTTATCAGGTAACCGTGACGGCAGAACGTAAAAAGCTAGTGAAGGTAACTGTTGATTTTAGTCCTTACAAATCTGACTGTCCCTCTTGTCCTGTCCTGGGTGGGAGGAACCATTGGATGAAAAAAAAAAAAAAAACATAGTAGTTGGATATTAGCGCTCTTGTTAGTCCTAGAGCAGTTTAAAAAAATCAACGGGAGGTTTAAAGTAAAACCCTTTTAATAAACTAAGTAAATAACAACTTTATTTATTTTAAAAGCCCCAGGAGTGTTGATTCTGTATTAAAACTAATTGGAAACTAGTTAAAATATCAAACATCTAACGTGGTTTAAACTAAGTCTTGATAAACAAACTTTCATGTGCACTACTCACTAGAGAGTTAAGTTAAATCCGAGTGACTCAACTTCAGAGAACATTTAATCGTTTTCAATTATTTTTGAGATTTAATTTTTAAAATGTCAACTGGTTAATAAAGTTTTATTAGTTTGAGTTGTGAGCTTTCTTGCTAATTACTATCGATTTGTAATAAGTACAAAAAAGACTTTCTGATGTATTATTTTAAGTAGTATAAATGTCTGGAGCGAGTAAGGTCGACGGCGAGTCGTGTTCCACGCGCGCCTCAAAGAGCGTCAGCAAAAAATGTGACCGCCTTCAAAAACAACCACAAAAAAGGGTAAAATAACCTACAAAACTTTTCTTTCGGAAGTCGGTGACTTTTTTTATTAATTTCATTGTCTTTTTTGCCACCGACTTCCGAAAGAAAGTTTTGTAGGTTATTTTACCCTTTTTTGTGGTTGTTTTTGAAGGCGGTCACATTTTTTTTGAAAAAGTTTTTATTTTACTCTTTTTAGTTTAAATATTCAACCAACATTCTTGTCAAATACATAATTTTCTTACATGTGCACTAGAATTTCGTAATCCGTAGCACCGGTAATAACATCGTTAACATCTCTTTCATTCATTCCCTATCTCAAAAACTACTGAACCGATTTTGATGAAATTTGAAGTATTCCCTAAGTTGAACGATACCTAGTACAACAAAAAAAGAATTACTTAAATCGGACTTGTAGTTCCGGAGATATGCGAACACGAACATAATTTTCTTACTTGAGGAGTTGTACCTTCCATCATCAGCTCAGCTTCATGAGATGATGATTTCCATACGCAAGTACTTGAATTACTTCATAAGATTTGCGAAAAACTATGTGTCAGCTAATAAAATTTGAGGGTTGCCCTCGATTTCTCCAAGATCCAATCATCACATCCTGAAATGTTGACAATGGGACCACACAATTTTCAATCGAAAGCTGGTGGGAAGCACCAGCAAAAAAGAATCATGAAAATCGGTTCACCCAGTCGCAAGTTATGAGGTAACAAACATAAAAAAAAAAAAAAAATGCAGTCGAATTGATAACCTCCTCCTTTTTTTGAAGTCGGTTAAAAATGACGGGAAGGACGGTCTAGAGGGCAAAGACTGCCGGGGTCGCGGGACTTATTTCCTTAACGTGACCCCGGAACATAAGGGCTTTTGAAGAACACCGTGGATTTTAGTCAGTACAAGTCTGACAGTCCCTCCCGCCCTGCCCAGGGTGGGAGGACTCATTTGATGATTTTAACATATTATAACAAAAAAAAAATGAATGTATAATTGGAAAGCTTATTAACCCTATGATTGTGATGACCAATCCTTCACATTCACCATCCACGCCTCGCACGTAGATTACATGCCTCACCTACATTTGCACGAAGAGTCCCAAATAGAACACCTGATACTAATCGAAAGACAACATCAGAAGTGGAAATTGAAGGATCAATTGGAGGCAGTATTAAACATTAAATACCGCAAATAAAGCCACAGTGTGAAGATTAATAATATGAAACGTAAAAATTTTGATAAAGTAAAATAATAGATAATAATTATTGTTAATTCCATGATAGTGGTCAAACCTGAACCTACCATCATCTGCCTCGTCTTATCCCAACTATAGTGAGGTCGGCTTCCAGTCGAACCAGATGCAGCTGAATATCAGTATTTTACAAGGAGTTTGCCGTATATGATTCCCTCCCAGAATTGATCAGTATTAGCGACACTATCGAAACGATTAATCAAAATTAACATCACCTGGTGGCCTACCATGAACTCTTATCGCAATCCAGTTTAGGCTGTGGGAAAGAGATGGCGCTAGATGACTTGTATAGCTCTGTCTCTTTCGCAGAGCCTCTCGCTCTCGTGGTAAGGCTTCTGGTTCGATTATTTATCTATCTAAAATTCAATCATGCAGTTTTTGTAGAAATCGGCCTTGAGACTCCTTTCACTATTTTTCGATATTCCTCATGGTTTTGGATATAGCCCCAGTTGGAAAATGCATCCTGTACATTGTCACGATTGAAGTAAACGATTTCGAAATAAAGTCACAAAGTCAGAAACAAGTCACAAGTCATATTATGTAAGCCTTTTAATTTATCAGCTGCTTACGATAACACATTTACGGGCAAAACTTGCATACTACTTCTAAAACATAATTTAACTCCTTCCATATTCAAAGCCCGAACAGATTTACACAGGGTAAAGGTAACATATTCGTAATTGTATGCAAATCCCTAGCATATTATACATGTATGTATGCCTCGACTTAGTGACGCCATTTTCCTACAGTCTATCAAAGCCAATAATCTTCTATCAGATGTAGGATGTATGGAAAGGCTTTAGACGTATGACCTATATTTCTAGAATAAAAAAGGCCTGATGTGAAAATATTACATTTTATTTTTTTCCTTTTTTTAAGCCGGCCATACACGTACCGATGCAAATATAGAGTTGCACAAACACAGGACAGCGAGAATGTTAGAAATTTGGACACGTTACAGTATACTTGCACAAGTCTGGATTTGCGCAAGTACACTTGAACGTGTGTGGCCGGCACAATGTCTGAAATTGTTCGACCTAAACAAAGCCTCAGACAGTATTGTATGTTTTATAACTTGCTAGCATAACTCTCATTGTTTTAAACACAACAATAATATAAATTCATGAGCCTATTACTCTTTATTTAGCTCGTGTAGAATAGAATATCAAAACAATTTATTCATCACAACAAATACAATAAAACTTTCTGAGTTACACGTCATGAATGTTACTCCCACCTACGCAAATTCTAAATCTAGATGTGTAATTTTAGGATATTGACATTTCGCAACTTTATTCATTTCAAGAAATAATTTAAAAACAGTAATAAGACTTCTTACATTTTCAGATATAAAAGTAATGCCGAAATTAGATGGATGTGCTAATTTTGTTTCTTCAATTTTTACACCAAAGACTCCAAGGAAGTTACTTATAGATCAACGTTTATCTGGATCTCCTGTTCAGTTTTCGAATTTTTCGAAGGTGAGAGAAAGATTGCTTACTACTGAAATCCTATTTATTAATCAATCAAAGCATTTCTTCTAAGCCGACCATTTACACAGGCACTTATGAATTGTCAAAGAAAATACCTAAATAGATCCACATAGTCTGTTCAGATCACTAAAGATTTTTGTTAAATGCTTGGACTAAAACTTTTCGTCACGTGTTCGGTTTCATGACATGCAATGTTTTCGCTTCTCCAGCATGTAAAATGCGCATGTTAGCACTCCATATCTCAGTCTTGATGTTTTCCTACGAAATCAAAATAATATATTTGTTGCATGACATTTTTAAAGATGGATATTCACAATCATAATTTTTTTTTTTATCTTTCCATTATGGCTTTAGACGTCGTGTATCGATTTAATGGAACATGTCAAATGTTGTTTTAAGACACAATAGAACTCTTAAGATCATGTTCTAAGTGTTACTTACTAATGGATGTTAGAAATTGACAGTGGTGAACTTGAAACACAGTAGACGTCTGATTTAGGTACCTGAGTATTTCAGCTGTTTTACCATTTTCTATAGTATAAATAAGTTAGATTTTCCTTTCCCTACTAGAATTTCACATTCACAACAACAACATGAACGATTTTTCCTAAAATAATCACTGAAACAATAAAAACGCTGAAAATGTCTACATCGAAAGGGTTACGAACTTAGCACTTGCTGGGTGAACTCCATGTTTGCTGAGCGAACTCTGTTTTTGCTGAGCGAAGTGACGTAAGTATATTAATTATTTTGTTTTTTTGTCGAATCGTACGTACTCGAGTTACGGTATACAATTCTTCGTTGTACAATCACGAGCAATAACATACACTTAGCAAAATTCGAACGCAATCTCCTCATAAAGTAATAGTTTCTGCTTTGAAATAAGACCTATTTCGTGATAATATGGCTTTCAAAATAGAAGTCTAATAAAAAGGCAAAAGTTTAATCATCATGGTAGCAGAACATTGCTTTAGAATACTGCTTAGTGTATACATAATATTGCTCGTGACTGTACATAAATAGAGCATTTTGAAACCTTCTCCCACACTAAGAATTTCTTCTGTATCGTGAATGTGTTAACAAAAACAAATCATTCAATCGCTCAGCCACATTAAAAATAGCTCCTATTGTTATAAAAAACATACGCAAAAAAAATGTAACCCTTTTAAAGTTCTTTTAATTCTAAATAATACTAGTTCACCACCTGAACTACTTTACCTCTAATTATCACTCTATCTTTCACGATCACATAAACTCGTACAAATCCTACCTTAAAGGTTCCTGGGTAGTTACACATGATAAGAACCTCACCTGCAATGAAAACTGGTCAAGCATTTGATTGCAATTTGTGACGTCAAAGGAGACCTTAATAAACTGTAGCGAGATAGCACTAGGATTAAAATGGCGGCCTAGACAAAGGACGAGCCTTTAAAGGGTGTATGAGCAGACAGATTGGAGATTTATGTAGAAGAGGGTATGGTACCCTTTAATAACTGTCGAATTGATGTTGAAACTGTTTAAACAGACGTAATTGAGAAGAGTATTTTGATGTAGGTTTTTTTTTGTGACCGAAAAAAAAAGAAGGAGGTTCTCAATCTGATAAGTATTTTCCTAAACGTGTTAAACATATTTGATGACGATGGTGATGGTCATGTTATGCTAGCTCGTTACTGAAAAGACGCTGTAAAGTAAAATAGTGAGAACTCGTGATACAGAGACAGAGTACAGAGACAATTTTTTTCAGTTATTGTGACGTAAATTAAACCAGAACTTTAAAATTATTTCGTTCGTACACTAGATGCGTTTTTCCAATTTTCCATACCCAGAAATCTTGTGATAAAGACTCAGGTTAAAAATAAATAATAAAAGTTTCTATCATTCCCTTGCAAGAACGAAAACGTGTAAAAGAAAACAAACCCACAAAATTATTAAAACGGACACACCCACAATACTATAGATTACAATAAAAGTTTACATCATATCGTGAGAAAGGTCATATTATACCGAAGGGAAGCAAAATAAAAGTGTATCCTTCTGAAAGACGATATTAGGACCCTCGCACATAGCCGACATGCGTGCGGAATTTCTATTAGGTACCTAACAGAGCGTTTTGCTTTATGTTCTATCTTGGAGATATACAGGGGAATGTTGTGACGAGCTACATTTAAAAAAACATGCTGTACTGGCCTGTGCTGGTCAGATTGGCAGTACCTTTGAAATACTATCTATTAATTACCATTCACCTGCATGACGTTTGATTGGTCCCGATGCCTTTTTTTATTGGGACAATCTCACCGTACTATCCCATTAATATTAAAACAACGAGACAATGCCAGTTTAGATTTTTGGATCACGAAACAAAATTAATCATAAAATTGTAGCCGAATAGAGGACGCCATGACAACGGAGAGGCTGGCAGTTTCAGTTTAAGTAATAACAACGAAGAGATTACACCGCAAAATCAAGAAAAATAACATAGCCCGCTGTCTTAAATGTCGTGGGCAGGGTGTAATTCTTTCAGAACTTATGCCCAAAAGGATCGACGATTTACAAGGTGGACTGACCAACTGATCAATGCTACAGAATCTGCGGTTTTATCATCAAATGATTCCTGGACCCAGGGCGGGTCGGGAGGGATTGTGAGATTCGTATTGACTAAAATCCACGATGTCCTTCAATAGCTTTTTATAATGTTCGAGGGTTACCTGAAGGGCTTCACACACAGCAGCTATAATGTAAAGATGTACATTATAGCACGATACATCTTTCCATACAGATTCGAGGATGTAAAAATATACATTATAGCTGCTGTGTGTGGTCTCCTGAAGATTTCTATGGAATGATGTAATGATATGTATCGTGCTATAATGTACATTATAGCTGCATTATAGCTGCTGTGTGTGAAGCCCTTTATGAGACAGTCCCGCGTGCGAATGTTCGTGTATGCAAGATTAAATGTATTTTCAAATAAAGTCAGTGTACACTCTTCTGGTTCCACTTCTATTTTAACAAGCTTTCAGAATTTGCTTGCAGATTTGTTGATCCGTATGTTTCTAAAATAGGCTCTCATCCTAGATCACGGTGAGCCGTGGACAACGCAATATGAGATGAAAGGGATTGCTCCACAGTACGCGATAAAAATAACACGAATAACTGTCCTTGTTGCGTATTTATACTAATATTGTGTTTCGCTTGTTATTTTTTTTGGTGTATTATTGTGGTTTCAGTTTGTGAAATTGAATGCGAGGTTCATAAAGTCTTATATTCGGTGGGTAAACTTATATTGCTGTTGGTATAAGATTAACATCATCATCATCTTCCTGCCCTTATCCCATTTTACTTGGGGTCGGCGCAACACGTTTTTTTCTTCCATTCTTCCCTATCACACGTCATAGTATCATCTACTCCTTTTTCTTCCATATAATTCGTTAGACAATCCATCCATCTCTTCTTTGGCCTTCCTCTTCTTTTCCATCCATCAACATTCATACTCATCATTCCCTTAGTCACATGATTGTCATCATGATTGTCATGGTATAAGATTAAGATATTGATGTATTATTATGTGAGCATAAAGTAAATTATTTAAGCCACGCAGGAATTAAGGTCTTAATTGAAGAGGAAGCTCTTTATAAATTCGATAGGAGAATTCTTTTGAAGCAGCAAACTTTAAAATAAAATACAAAAAAAGCAAATTGTGGCATCGTTGCTACGTCGTAGCAAACCCGAAATGACACCGCTACGCGAGCTACGGCGTAGCTCAAACGCTACACATCAAATCAACAGTGTGGCATGAAATGTTAATTGATAAATTATGTGACAGTATAATTTCAGTTGCAAGGTTTAATTAAAACGGTCATTCACAAACGAATGCTTTCTAATTATACCATTCTCTTATAAATACATTTCATCATCCCTTCGTTGTATTTTTGGGTTCACTCTCATGTCCGACCAATTCTCATAATAAATACGACCTTTTCACAACACCAATTGTCTTTCTATATGCGACAGATTAAAATGGATTTTACAGAAAGGGTATACCTGCCGTTCTGAAACAAAAGCTGATGAAATTCATCAGTTTTCAATTAACCCTGGTCCGGCGATCCGTTTGTTTGAAATAGATTATTTCCGGTTGGATGGGTTAAGCCGAAAAAGTTCAATTTCATTGATTACTGTCTATGGTGTATTGTTTTACAAGTTGTCGATGTAGTTTTATTGGAATTTGTGTTGTCGGAGCTTGTGTGGGTGTTGGATTCAAATTGATTGTTTTTCGGAAGGCAAATTCATTTTGGATTTTTGTATTTTTCCTTTTTAATTTGCAGCTTGGTCATCAAGTGAAGAGGGATGTTTTAGAGGTATGTCCACATCCATAGTTCAGCAGTGGACTGCTACAATGTTGATGTTGATGTTTGACTAAATTCCTCATAAAAAATGCATCTTCTGAGTCTAAAATTTAATTTTGTTGAGATTGCTTGCCTTCTTCTGGGAATAGTTTTTTAGTTTCTGCATGTATGTTAATTGTGTGAATAACTTCACGTGGTTGGTGCACTCATTTGGGAGGGATAGGGTCCCGGGAGTCCGAATGAAAATTTAAATTCTTAAAATATGTACCCCATTTTGTCCTGTCCACCCTCAGTCAATTTCCTCTAAACCTACTGATCAGTAAGTTGTTTGGTTTACATAGCAATTCATATAGCCATGTATTTTTAAAGTAAAAATAGTAGTTTCATAGTTATTCAAGAAAAAGACGGCAAATTACCATTCCCTTATCTTCGAAACTACCGGGTCCACATATTTCTGAAAAAAAAAACAGAAAATAATCTTTTGCATATACATTTTTTTATAGCACACCCTTACACACTAGCGTCGTCATCTGTGCACATCCAAGATTTACACAGCCACATTGTATACGCAACCATAACCCCAAGGCATTACGTATTCTATGGTCAACTAGAAGTTAAACTCGTAACATGTTTGCAGTTTGTACCTAGCATGCATAACTTTAAGGCAATTTCCATCAAAACTTTGGAATAACTGGGATTTACAAGTAAAATGTTAAGTTAAAGCGTAAGTTACGAACATTAATTAGTATAAATAAAGCTGAATGGTGCTGCAAGTTTGTAAGCGTCTGCACATTTGATTCGGAAGTATTAATTGTTTAAGAACAAAGCCAACCTGTTTTGACTCTTATTTTTTCTGCGGTCGTATTTTAAGTCTTAAAGCGAAAATATTCCCACTGTGGGGAAGGGACTGAGCTGTACCAGTCGTCTATCGCCATCTCGTTCATACAGTGGAACTATTTTCATAATACGACCGCAGACCTGAAAGTTTGATTGCTGTACCATTATTATATGATGGACAATTTATTCAGTAAAACAGTTTATTTGTCCAAAAAGATTTTTATCGTATCGATAATCTATAATGATAAATAATATAAGCCTGTGATTAGGATTTTATGATCTCATTTCGTTTCTACTACTTTTTATTTTAACCAATTAAAATCCGGATGTTTCTGTAATTATAATCTATTTTCGATTTCATGTCATAATTGTTATGCCAAAATATTTAGTTTTAACAATTTTACCGTGGCATGCATTTTACATTAAATACCATTACTCTAATAACATTTAATGCCATGGATTTCAACAAAATAGAGACTCATTTATTATATTAACTGATTTGTAACGGCCAAAACGTGATAAGAAGGTTTATCTCATATCAAATATGAGACCACGAAAGAACATTGCATATTCAGAGACTGCTTCAACTCAACATCAAACAAATCCTAATAACCTTAATACATTAAACCGGTATTTCGACACAATAACCGATAACCCCCGTCAATCGTAACCAGTCAACTCACGTAACAGTAAAACCGTAGATTCTCAGGAGCTCGTAAAATTATTACTGCCGACTGTCAATACCGGAATTGGGAATTACGAACGAGACGCATTACGAAAGATAAAAAGATTAGGTGATGTTTTTGCGTCACAATTCAGATATTCCGAGGTGCTGAAATTTTTTGGAGCAGTGGTGGCCCAGTGTTACCTATCCGTCCCGACTTACGAGTTGTAGGTCGTGGGTTCGAACCTCGCCAGGCGCATTACTTTGTGTAATTTATTTCATCATCACTGCTCTCAAAACGGTGAAGGAAAACATCGTGAGGAAACCGGCATGTCCTAGAACCAAAAATTCGAAGACATGTGACATCTGCCAACCCGCACTGGGCCCGCGCGGTTATGGCCCACTACCTGGCCCGATTGTTTTGATTGATACCTGGCCTGTTTCCCACCAGTGGGAACATTATAGGCTGATGATGATGATGATGGTATTTTTTGGTGAAAGATTTGTAACTTTTGGCTGTCGGTAGATGGAACGCAGTTTCCTCGAGGTTTAGGGCCCCATTCAAGAATCAGAACTTATATTAATTACTCAACACTTTATAATACCATAGACAAGTCCTTTACCTGAGGTTACCAGCTTCTAATTAAACAGCACAGATAACATGAATATCACATTTGAATATTCAACTAAGGCAACATTTTTAAACATCAAACCCTAAAATTACACCACATTTAAGAAATGTCTTAATGTTAGCCATTTTTATTGACAACCCGTTGACGTGCTTGTTAGCACCAATCAATGGCATAATAAGACTATAATAGATTTCAGTATATACTGTTAACATTCCAATCAAAAAACTGAATCAATTTTTGCCACCATGTTCAGTAGTAGCACTGGCAAGTAATAATCTTACGGAGCATTTTACATTTTTTTTTCCAAATAAACAAACGATTCGAAATAAACAAAAATATCGAAGTCAATCGCCAACACTACTATCAGACAGTCTGTTCCAACTCTAATCCTTTATTCGCTACTGACAACAGCTTAGCACTCCTAACAAAATCCTATCGACGACCTAGCACGAACGTGCGACGTAAACGTAACCTAAATAACGTTTGAAACAAAACAGAAAGAAAATATGTTTGTTCGGCACAATCTAGGGTATACAAAATTTTCACGAAATAAAAGAGGTGTAAGGGAACAAGAAATCTGCTATTGTAAGCGACGTAGCGTTTGCAGTAACAACAATTTACAATCATTTTGTGGCTATCCCAATCTATAGATCTATACAAATATAAATAAAATTGGAATGTCTGTTTGTAATATTGAAATAACCACTTTCTTCTACTTGCATAATTGAATATATTCGGCACATACACCAAAACAACTTTTTTCAATTTTTGTCTGTCTGTCACTTTGTAATGGCTAATCTCTGAAATGGCTGGACCGACTTTGACGAGACTTCTATTGGCAGGTAGCTGATGTAATAATGAGTAACTTAGGCTACTTTTATTCTAGAAAAAATCCTATATTTCAATTGTGTGGATGTCGGAACTGAACAATGTATTTTTTGTTCATTTCCTACATCCACGCGAACGAAGTCGCGGGCACAGCTAGTATTCAACATATCTCTAGTTTTGCTTTACTGGAGATAGAAACACCATTTTTTGTCTCTAGGAAAACATAACCAGAGCCAGAAATGGTTTTTCCGAAATCGTGTTTGAAGTTACCTTTTGGGAAAGGTCAAGCTTTAGTTCAATCATAAAATCACTTTCTTGACATTACGATTGATCATTGGTATCGGCATATTTTTACGGGTTGTACATAGGTATTGACAGACCCTTTAGCCTACTGAGTCCTGTAGAGCCTAGACTAATATTAAAAATGCGAAAGTTTGAGTGAAAGTTATTTGACGCAAAAACTACTGAAGGGTTTTGGATAAAATTAGGTACAGTGATAGTTTATATCCTGGATAAATACACATGATAGTTTTCATTACAATTTTATGTGCGAACTTGCGAAGCCACTGGCAGTAGGCTGTAATTATGGTACGTTAGATTTAGGTCGCACGGTTGTGCTAAGCCCACAGGTTACATCTCTACCATCAGTTTGGGCTAACTATCTTTCACGGTCGAGTGGTCGACTCTATCCCGTAAAGGCTTTACTCTACCAATAGAGTTTGTCGCTAGATACGCAATGGGATATTTCTTTTTTACTATTTTCGCTCCTAGTTAGTCCCGTGTCGGAGTTTTGTGTTTGTTTTTTAAATAGACCTTGTCTGTGTCTTTGTTTGTACATTTTTTTTTGTTTATATTTGTAGTAAACTTTGTGTGGCGTTTTGTACTTTTTTCTCCAGGTGGTAAAATTATCAAATAAGTTCTCCCTTACTGCCAAACTCGTACTGACTAAAAACCCCCTGGTGATCCTTTAATAGCCCTGTACGTTCCAAAGCCTTTACAGTCCCACGACCTCTGTAGGTTTTATTTTTCCATAACTAACTAGACACCACTACCTACCCCTTTCGAGAACCCACCTTTTTTTTCATTTTTGCGAATATTTTGCACAATTCATGTCACAAAATCTTTAAGGCAATCAAGCAGAAAGCGCTCACAGCTACTTATTTTCTCAACCACTACAAAGCATCTACACTATTTCCATACCTTTACAAATCCTCGTTCCGCTCCGCTCGCCCCGCTCCGCGCCCCACTGGATCATTATCTTAAAACTGCGATAATAGCCACAGCAACTCAGTTGAAGTTAGTTAGTTGCCGTTTTAGACGCTTGTATTTAATTTTACTGGAGAAATTCTGAACGGAAATTTTGTATTGCTCGCACTTACTGCGTTTATTGGTTAGGACTTCAGTTGTGTAAGTTAGGACTGCAACTGGTTTGAAGTTTGTACCTTATAGTTTATAGTTTGGTATGTAGAGTGGATGAGATGCTATTTAATTAATTTGAAGATCTACGAACCTTTTAAAATATCATTTATCTAGCTGCACATTCTGTTTTTAACCGACGAAAAAAAAAGGAGGAGGTTCTCAATTCGACATGTATATTTTTTTTTCAATAAAACGAATAAGTTTATTTTAGTTTTTCAGGTGTCTACCACTGAACCGATCATACAGTTTTGTTTCATTCGCTGTTTTGAGAGTAGTGGTTATGAAATAAAATACATAAATTACTTTCCTCTGATGGATGCGAACCCATGAATTACAACTCGTAATTCGAGGCCGTTGCTATTAGGTCACCACTACACGACCAGCTACCGGCCAGTCATGGAACCGTCTCATCAGTTCCTCGTTTTCGTGACCCTGGAAAGTAAAAGGATATCGAAAGATCACCATGCGTTTTAGTCAGTACATGGTCTGATAGCCCGCCCTGGTAGGACTCATTTGATGACTCATTTTACTACAATCAAAAGAGACTACACTAGCAGCTCTGAATAATAATAATTATGTATTTTATGTAGTCAAAAGCTATAAGAAGGTACGAATAAAATATTCAAATACATCTGTCATCTTCAGTACGTCATTGGATAATGTAGTATTTAAGTCAAATCTAAGTGACCATAAAAGCCCGGATTGCGGTTGTCCTCATTCATATAACTAAGTTGATGGTGTCATAAAGGCGACTGGGGACCCTTGGTCATCTTTTATTACATGAAGGTGCATTAAATATGTAAGGCTAAAGGGCTAGACGGAAATCGTAGAAAACCATTACATAAATGTTATGAAAAAGTCCTTCTGCATTCTAGATCCTATAAGCCTGGATTTCTGTCTTGCAGAATTAAATCTAAATTTTTTGAAATTATAATATTTAAAATTTACTAAAGTTTAGAGCCATTTATTGACGAATATAATATGAATTCATAGAACTTTAGGTATAAAATCAAAAGTCATGAAAAGTATAATTGCCGTCCTTATTTCACAGTTACAACATCATTATTTCACAGATTCAAATGCTCCCAGAAACAACCTTAACTAAAAAAGTTTCAAACACAGCCTAGAAAAACTTTCACTTTTAATCCGTATCTCATAAAGTGCGGATAAAAACCAAACATCCCACCAGAGGGCGCTAATTGCGGGATATCGCGAAGTTCCCAACAAGCTTCTCGAACTAATAATTAATAGAACATGCCGCTTCAAGGTAGCTCTTCTGACTTGTTGGCAAACTAAATTCAGCAATGATGTATTTTAGTTCACCTTTTTGTGAAAGGTTTTGCTTTCGAATTAGTAAGTTGTTTTGTTGGTTGTAAGATAAGAACTTCTTAGTTAAAGGACTTGGAGTTGGTTTTGTAACAATTTGTGAACATCCGTTGTTGGGTTTTTGAACTGTGGATACGAGAATCAGAACAATAGTATATTTTAAGCTTTTTGTTCCCGTTACTCCACTCGAAGAGATCGATGAGAATATTGAAAAAGATATTGTGTAATACATACACATTGACAGTAGAGTTTACAGCCTGTTCTTTAACACTGCTAGGCAAAGTTTGTATATCGTTCATCATGTATTGTTAGACATGAAACAGATTGGATTTTTCTTTCCCAGACTTTTATTTAGCAGGAAGTTCCAATTGATTATGACCCTTTATGATTAAAATTAAATGTAAAGAAAAATAGTACGTTTGTCTTTTTAACCGACGAAAAAAAAGGAGGTTCTCAATTCGACATGTATATATATTTTTTTTTTATGTATGACCACGCATAACTTTTCGTAACGTGGTCCGATTTCAAAAATTATTTTTTTGTTGGAAAGAGTATATCTCAAAGTTGTTCCCATTTAAATTTCAAAACTAAAGTCAGCCTCTAAGGGTAGAAAAAAAGGAATTCATTGTCAACTTTCCTACAGAATTTTCAATTATGAACCGATTCTGTTGAAGTAAAGTTAACAATTGTAGTTCTGAGGACATTATTATATAGCAGAGATGTGGAGAACATAACATGATGACGTCACCATCATCAGATCATTCCAGATCCCTGTTATTTTGTGAAGTTAGTCCCAAGAGTTCCTTAACGGTTAACAACAGCTATGACACTCAGCTTGATGAGGACTTTAGACCTAGCTGAGATATCATTGCCATCGAGGGTCTGAGGATGGTGACGGATAGCAGGGGCAAGAGGTCCTCAACAGTTAACAGCACCTTTATCGTGTTTGGGCTCATTTCACTAGTCTTGATGAAAACTTTAGACGTAGCTGGGGTATGAAAATCTTTGAGAGTTTGAGAATGAAGACAGAAAGCAGGTGTAGGAGGTCGTCAATAGTTAACAAAAAAAAATTATAACTCTTAAAAAACTTAATTTTTTTAGTTACAGAAATTGACAAGAGGTAGGAAACTCAAAAGTAAAAAATAAAACCTTTTTAAAAAAAAATCAAACCGACGAAACATCGAACTAAAAAGCAAAAAATAAATTTAGAGGCGGCGCCAAAGAAACAATCAACGAATAGCTTCGACGAGCTATTCAACAACGACAACCTATACAACGAGCTATTCTGCTCTTCAAATAATTAATTTATATGTTTGTTTGTTTGGCGCCGCCTCAAAATTTATTTTTTGCTTTTTAGTTCGATGTTTCGTCGGTTTGATTTTTTTTTTAAAAGGTTTTATAAAATACAACATACACGCAGAAAATAAACTACTTTTTTATCATCCGAAGGAAGCGCTCTTAATGATATCAATTTTCCAAAATACTCCATAATAACTTCTAATAATTCTTCTAATCAAATCCTCATGAAAAGCCACACGATTTAGCTCCAGCCTTATACTATATACCGCTAGGCAGCCGAATTTAACAGCCACTGACCATCTGCAGTTTCGAACTGGAACAAAGTTACCGCCTCTATATAAAGTTCTGGCTAGACCGGTGAATTTAGTCTGCTGCTAAAAGCTAGATGATTACTGCTAGTTATGACTGTTTTATTGAGTTTCAGCGTCGTCTCCTGATAGGATTTGCTACAAATTGCTACAAATTGAAGCGGATATAAAAGCATCTTTTTGACTGAAGAAGTGTTTATTAATTTTTTGTGATAGTTTGCTCGCTAGGCTGATGGTTTCGGATCGCGAGACTGTATAAACAGGATACCGGAACGTAAAAGGCAATCGAAGAAACATAATACTTTTAGTCAGTTAGAGTCTTATAGTCCCTTCCACTCCTCCTGAGGAGAAGAGACCCAGTTGTTATTTGTAAATCTTTGACACATAGTCTGTGACTCGAAATCGGTGTTTCTCATTTTTCGTGCATATTACGCGTCCAGTAGAAAAAAAAAATGTTTTTATTAATTTATCAACATTACTTTTAAAGAAAAACAACACAACAAAGTTATGCTACCTATGCACTTGACATGTACAGATCCATATAACATAATTATTTAATTAAAAATAAAAATCTTTACAGATTCTCATTTCCTTCGGTGTCCATTTACTACTTTATTGTAAACATTTGTATTTTAACCGAAATAATAAATATCAATTGTTAATAAATTAACCGTACCAAGAAACTATATTAAGAACACAACTTTTACACCTAAAATAAATAACGACATTTACCAAAAATAATTAATTTAATTTCGTAAAACTTTTATCATATTTTTTTTCTGATTACCATCGGTTTGTAAAAACATCTAAACAACAGTCTGTACATGAACTTAAACGTGCCTAAAGGGCCGCACCGCGCTCCGCACGCGTCTCAGTCACCCAGCAAACGTCGTGGCAGGCGGACGGTTGGTCGTGGTAAAAAAATACAGTCGTGTAAAGTTTCGCAGGAGGTTATTATTCTGAAACCATTCTCATTCTTATCGTCCGCTTTACTACGTGAGTATTTATAATTTTGTTTAATTTGTAGCTACTTATAATTTCTAATAATTACCTTCGTAGTTTATAATATGCACGAAATTCATAAATCTGTCATTTTTGGAAAAAATACGGATTAACGAATCAAACCTCATTACCTTCTTTCTCACTGCCTTCGTTTACCGTCGTTTTTTTTAAATTGTTTCATTACCCTCTATTATTTCTCATTACCTTCGCAGCTTTATGCCTTCATATTAAGTCTCAGTATCATTCCCTTCGGTAACGGTTCTCATTACCGTCTTATTCCGATTTTTTATTTTGTAATACTTCATTAAATCAAGTATAAACCACAAAATGTTGAAGGATTATCTGTAAATTAATGATATCAGAAAAAAAAACGAAGTTATTCGACAATAAATTTGAATTGTATAAATGTATTGGAATATGCACGAACTACGCGAAACACCCAAATACGGATAACCAGTCTTATTAAGGAGCATTACCCAGTAACTGAGTTGTGTCTATGTTACATGTGTTGACGCTCCATGTAAAATACCAATATTCAAGGACATCCAGTAAAACTGAAACCCGACCCCAATGTAGTTGGGACGAAGGCAAAAAGATCAGAACTGCTTTGTTATTTTTTTTTGTGAGACAACAAAATGGTGGCAGACTATTACGAGGGTATAGGTGGTAGGGTGGTGATCAGTAGTGTAGTATTTTTTATATAAAAACTATAATTTTTACTAACATCGTTTCTTTCAATTCTGAATCCCCGGCCAAAAAGCCTTTAGAACGCCTAAAACAGTCAAAATTATTATGAATGACCGAACCTACTTTAAAATAAAGCGTTACCAAAACATGGCCTCTCACTAAGGCACAGTCCACAGTCCGCATAATACACTGCGCACACACCGGCAAATAAAAGGGTTTTGCTGAACCAGCGCATAATTTCCATGTGTTAACATAATATTTATAACTAGGCCTAAGTAAATATTCTCTGTTTGTTTTGGAAATGTGAAACCATGTATTTTTTCTTCCATTTTATTTTTTATTGCAGTATTTTTTGTGTTAGTTTCTGTTTAAGGTCTTTGTCATCATCAGCTGAATTTCCTTAACTATGTTAGAGCTGCCTTTGAATTTTACAACGCTTTTAAACCGCTGTTATACGTAGGGAATCAGATGATTATGGGGCACCATTATTTATTTTTTTATTTGGAATCGTCGCAATCAATGTACTGCTTTTTTGGGTAGTAAAGATATTTCTTTTTTTTTTCTGTAAATCATGCAATGCAGGTCTTTTTATTCTTACGTATCTTTCTAAATTTTCCTTTTCCTTTATTTTTTGTACAAAACATTTAAAAATACTAGTATTCTGAAAAACTACAAAATTTCATAATAATTGTTCTCAGAATTTTGGGCTACCAGGATTATTTGTAACGACGACTTTCAAAGACATAAAATATCAGACGGGACCGACGCAAACGTGATTTCTATGGCACTGGGGATTTAGGGAAGCTTGGTATGTATTAGACGATCATCCATCCTCTAAAGTATATACCTAGACAAGGGCCTATTATGTATTATCTCTTAGCAGCGAACTTTGATTTTGTTGCAGTATTTTAGGATGTTTGTTTCTGTTATGGCTGAGTTTGTTAAGTTTATGTTGGTAAATTGTTTTTGTTTGAAGTTTGTTGAAACGTTTATGAATATTCAGTTTATTATTAAGCCTAGGTTTAGTAAAATACATGGCCGTGTAAAGGCTACGGCGTAGCTGAAACCGGTGATTGGTGACTATCTAGTTGCTACGGCGTAGCTTGAATCGGTGACTATGTAGCTGCTACGTCGTACCTTAAGTTTGTGACTATGTAGCTGCTACGGCGTAGCTTAAATCGGTGACTATGTAGCTGCTTCGGCGTACCTTAAATCGGTGACTATGTAGCTGCTACGGCGTTGATTAAATCGGTGACTATGTAGCTGCTACGGCGTAACTTAAATCGGTGACTATGTAGCTGCTACGGCGTAGCCTAAATTGGTGACTATGTAGCTGCTACGGCGTAGCTTAAATCGGTGACTATGTAGCTGCTACGGCGTAGCCTAAATTGGTGACTATGTAGCTGCTACGGCGTAGCTTAAATCGGTGACTATGTAGCTGCTACGGCGTACCTTAAATCGGTGACTATGTAGCTGCTACGGTGTATCTTAAATCGGTGACTAAGTAAGCTCCTACGGCGTAGCTTAACCTATATAGTTGGTGTATTATATACGAGTATCTGCTATTCTTAGCTAAAATAAGTACCATAGTTAAAGTACTTCTCTAATGAAAACTTCAGTGACAGTTCCTGAAATCATAGACAACATCTGATCCGCTACGTATAGAAGGTCTGGCATTTTTTTAACCTATGAATAAATAGATTCCAATTAGAAAAAAAAAATACATTTTTGGAGCAATAAATAAGGTAAGCAAACTTTATAAACCATTTTTTTACCATTTAAATTGAATTCGTTCCTTTTATTTAATTTCGTTTCAAATTTCAAATTTCAATTGAAAATGTCACAGTCATATTAAAAGATTTACAATTCATAAAGTTTTCTCTGAACATCTGCGTGTCCATTAATCATTGCATAAGGCATGCAACGTTTTGATATTTTTTCAATCAATCAAAATAAATTAGTTTTATGTTTATCTTAAAATTATTCTAGTGATTGGAGTTGCCATCTGTGAATAACTGATAAGGGCGAATAATAAAAGTAAAAGTTTTATTATTGGTTTTGATATTAATAACATATTTTTTTTTAATCTTAATTTCTTAGCAATAAACATAATTACAATTTTCAAACCTTGTATATTTTAGTTTAACCAAATGTTTTATCAAAACTTTTACATATATTATTATAATGATTATCAGTGTAAAATATGTATACCTACTTATTATCACAGGAAATTATATATTTTTAAATTTCACGAAGCAGACAGTCTAATCTCTAAGCACGAAACCTGTGGTTTCTACTTTATTACGGACATTTCATTCGAGGCCGAACGTAGTACTATTAAGTGTTCTGTGCTCAAACTACGAAAGAATGTTATAAAAATTTGGCAGAACGATCCTTAGAGTCCGAGGTTCCAAAAATCAGAAAAAAATGTGGTACTACATTTTTAAATGTAATGACATAGACACTAGCGCCGCGTCAAAAGGACTTCAGACGTAGCGGTATTATCCGTCCGCAAGATTTTGACGTTGATTATGTTCGTACATCCGTATGCGTTGTCTTCATTCACACACTTACAAAGTAGACCCCCAGGGTCAAACCGCTGAGTTCAAACGTAAAATTGTTGTATTTGGCCACTCTATTGTTCATTACTCTTCAACACAAATACTACGGAACAGATTTAGATTAAATTTTGTACCCAGACAACTTAAAACTTGGATATTTTTTATCTCTGTGGCGTGGGATAATTATCGACCGTCCCATAGCTAGCTAGCTAGTCTATATAATTTCAAAAACCTGTCACGAACTTAATCTTCAATGTTTGAGTCTTACAATAGTCTTACTCAATGTTCAAAGTATTAAAGAAAACAAAGTACATCAATCAAAATTATCATTTTCACACGAAACGGTTTTAACGAAGTTAAACTAAACATTCACCCTTCAGTTACCTTTGAAACTAATATATCAGATACGAGTATTTGACGCGTGGTGTTGGGTCAATACCATATTCATATTCATGTCTTTATTTGCATTCCATAATGTTAGTTTTACAGATCTTATAATAGGCTTAAAGCTAGGTACAATTATGGACCCTGTAGGGCACAGCAAAAGTATAAAAAATTAAACTAAATTAAACATAACTAATAATGTTTGAAAATGTTCTTCATTATTTATAAACTTTAATTTTAATTTTATTACTTAAAAACAAATTTATGTAACGAAGGGTTAAAAACATATCTTTTTCTAAACAATAATCAAATTTAAAATTTTGCCCAACTTTGGGTTTACGGGTATTGTGGTGACAGTTCTTCTATGTTAAATAATTGTTTTGTCGTGCATGTACTCGTCTATGGTGTAATAAGCCTTTTTAACACTTTCACTGTCCGCGCAGCAGACACAATATTTAAACAATGGTCGTGAGTCACATGTGATTCATCGGACAGGGAAGTGGTTAATCAATATTTCCTATCATTCAATGCCTAAATTATAATGTCAAAACCACAGTTTTTTAGTTACTGAAAATATATGCAGTACCTACTTATTACAAGAAAATAATATGTCATTAAAAATGTGTATCTGTCATTTCAATTACAGATAATCTCCAAATTGGCTGGACAGATTTTTATTAATTTTCGTTGTTGTTACGATCCACGAGTCAACACGACACGACATGTCGACAAAAACGTGTCGCATCGCTTGAGGTCGTGAGCGAGACATAACGTTGGGGCTCAATACAAAAGCATTACGTACCAAGCTCCACAAATAAGGCTATCTCCAAACGATCATGGCAGAATAATCAGTCTCATCGTTTCTCAGTCTATTTTTAATACGAAAATCTTCTGATCTCTATTCCGAGCATGTTTGAAGGCTCTGTTCCCCCCGCACCGCCCCACCGTGTCCCCCTGGGCCTCGTCACCAATACCCTATGACAATAAAGTTATAAATCTCATACATTTTTATAACACAATTTCAAATAATTTATATGGTTTTTGTGATAGTTCTCCTCCTTTGAGATTCTTTTGATATTCTTGGGGCTTCGTATGTTTTAGTTGAGTTCGAGATATTGGGTGGGTTTCATTTGGAATGGTCTGTTTTTGATAGTATTAAGATTTTTTTGATCAATGTAAAATATCTGTCGTTAATATTTTATTATGTGTTCCGTTTGACGTCTGAAGTCCATTATGAGAGAGTACACCGTTTCGTTCCGCGAACAGCCGCTAGATGTCGTCACTTTCCGCCTCGTAATCGCGCCACTAGCGACCCCAAACGTCAAACCTGTGAACTACCTTCAAAAACCGCATACAAGCCGCCATGATGAAGTTTTAGATCATTGTTGCGTCGTTTTTCGAACTGTGCGCAGCTCCGCTAGATTGTTAAATCGTTTCGAATAAAATTAACGATATTTTTTAGTTTTAGAACTTTTGAGATTAAAGTAAAAAGTTCATTATATTAGTGTTTTAGATTTTAATAAAATTTAAAACTAACGTTCCGTCTCGTGAGTTGAGTTTATTTTTAAAACAAAATGGACGGTGAAACTATCGTGCCGGAAGAAACTTCGAGGAAAAGGACACGGAGTTCGAGTTCTTCATCGTCATCAAAAGGACACGGTGTCATCGGAGAGCGAGGGGGTGGTCCAGCACCGCGCAAACAGCCCCCACGGTCACGCGGGCGCCCCTTCTCGCTAGACTCCGAACTGGATCGCAGGTTTGATCAACAATTGGTGAGTCATGTCAATAATGTTTTATCGAATTGCATCATGGCAAATAGTGCTCTATTAGCACAAAACCTACCCGCCACGCAAATTATTTTGGCACGGCGCTACCCTCAACATCGACAGCTACCCAAATGCATTTTTAGCGCAAAATGAGGATGTGAACTCGGCATTACAAAACCTTGTTGATTGGTCTGCTAGTTCCAACGCTCAATTATCTTACTCGCAGCGGGCAGTTGGACCCTAAAGCAGGCGCAATGCCTCTAAGGGCTTCTCAACCTTGTGTCCTTCATCACCCACCGGGGAAGGATGCATTGCCGTGCGCTGCAGTGTCACATAAAAGTATCCTCCCGGAGCAGTACAACTGACACAAGATTGGGGGTGTATACAATAACTACCCTCTTTAATAAACTCAAAGAATTGTTTGGTGCTGATTCATAGAACGATATCACATGACATTCTTCAAATGGCGGTATACGAGCTGAAGTTATAGAGACACGCCGCCGATCGTTATTAAAAAACGTAAAAAGCAAATACATACGCGAACAAAGAAAAAAATTCCACCCTCGATCGAATAATATTCAATCCTCAAAATTTATCCAACTACCTACTAAAAATTGGGGGTGTAGATTCTGTAGATAAATTAGAAAAACAAATTAATAGTGCGGGACCAAGTCGCCCGATATCTTAGATCCTTCGACCTCTTTTCAAGAGAACACTTCGTTCGCGACAAAACAAATCGAAGCGTACCTAATAATAAAAAAGACAAACAAATTGACGATTTTTCTTCAAAAAAGAGGGGAGAGGGGAGAAAAGATAACATCAGGAGGCGACCCAGTTTTTGGGGCGGCTGTCTTCAGCAAATTTGGAATAGTTTCAACCAAGACTATTGTAAAAATGATATCGGGAGCTCGTATCCCCTTCAATCAGGCACCGCCCTTAATTCTACCTTTAGGCAACCTGCCAAAATTTCAAACCCTTGTTTCGGAAGAAATGACATTAGGAATTCGGAAAATGGTTCAAGAACGAGTGTTAGAGCCTGCTCCTTTGACCATATATTTCATTTGCCCTCTTTTTATAATTACAAAGAGCAATGGAGCAATGGCAAAAATTGAGTAATTTTCAACTTAAATGCACTAAATTTGTACATCGAGCCAAAGCATTTCCATCTTTTTCCACCATCAACAAATGCCTTCGTTTCTTCAACAAGGTGATTGGATGGTGAAGTAAGACCTCAGTCAGGCCTATAATCACAGTACGCATCTCATAGTACGCACAGAACACAGACGCTTCTTGCGTATCAGTTACGGGGGTCAACTTCTGCAGATGACATGTCTACCATTTGGCTTGGCTGCCGCTCCCAGAATGCTTGCGACTATAGCAAACTGGACGGCAAAATACCTTCGCAAGAAAGGTCTGCGCTTTGGCGTTTTTCTCGACGTTTATTTACTAGTTATCAGTTGTCTAGTGTCCATAACACAAGCTCTGCTTAGCTTGGGACTAAATGGCGTTGTGTGATAGTTGTGGAATATTATTATCAGAACAAGGAAGTACTCAGCACGCATCTAAACATAGCTGTACGCTTCCTGTCGAGTCTGGGCTGGTGTGTAAATTACGAGAATTCGATCAACAGACCAACGAGGTCGATCGAATATCTCGGTATCGATTGGGACACACAAACAAACCGCAAGTCCCTGCCACCAGACAAGGTGAGAAAAATTCAACAGAACCTCTCGACCAGACTCGCAGCGGGCAGTTGGACCCTGAAGCAGGCGCAACGCCTCTTAGGGCTTCTCAACCTTGTGTCCTTCATCACCCACCGGGGAAGGATGCATTGCCGTGCGCTGCAGTGTCACATAAAAGTACTGCGTCAAAATCCTCTCGGAGCAGTACAATTGACACAAGACATTCGCAAGGAATTAGAGTGGTGGATGGAAAATGTAAGTCAAAAGACAGCGATGCACACAAATGTGCTATACACACTTTGTCATCACGGACGCTTCCGACGTTTCATAGGGTGCACTAGTCAACAAGATACAAGGTGCCCATCAGATAAAATGGCATTGCAATCTCAAGGAGATGTGTGATGTGATTGCTCTGTTGTCCCAGAAATCCAGAGCCCTCCGAGACTCCAGCATAACTCTCCAGACCGACAACAAAACAGTGGTCTCGTACATTCTCGTACAAGAAAGGCGGCACAAGATCACGCCGATTGATGGAGTTGACACGGAATTGCTGATTCTGAAGGACGACCTTGGTGTTGTACTGATCCCGGACCACCTACCAGGGGTGTACAACATCGAAGCCGACCACCTGTCGCGAAATCGCGTCGGCAGCGAGTGGCACCTACTGGCAGCTACTTCGAAAATATTTCAGACTTGGGGAAAACTGGACATAGATTTGTTGGCATCCCAAACCACACACGTGGTGACAACTAACGTTTCTCTAGATTCCTCAGACTCCAACGCCTGCTATCACGACGCGTTTAGCAGATACTGGCAATACGACCTAGCATGGGTGTTCCCACCACCGGCGCTGCTTCCACGAGTTCTGTACCACTTTAAATCAGTATTAGGGTGGTACAGTCACGAGCAATAGTATGTATACACTAAGCAGTATTCAAAAGCGTTTATTGGGAGCCATACTTTTACGAAATAGGTCTTATTTCAAGGTGTAAACCAGTAGTTGACGAGTAATTTGCGTTTAAACTTTGTTAAGTGTATGCATGTTATTGCTCGTGACTGTACATTATAGTAGCACCCAAGTGGAATAAACCGTTTTTGGTGACCAGACCTGAGGAGTCGAACCATGCCACGGCCCAAGAAGATCAGAGACCTAAAGACCTTGATAGCCACGGTGACCCGCTTACCACAAGCTCATGTCAACGATCTGAAATTGGAAGCCTGGCTCATTTCGGCTGGGACGCCATGACTAGAAATGGGTCTCCACAAGAGAAAGATCTTTTATCTAGCTGGCGAACTTTGACCCTTAAAATTACACGCCTATTTGGGGTAAGTGGTCTTTGTGGTGTAGCAAAATTAATGTACATTTTCGTACGCCAAATCCGGCAGATATTGCAAAATATCTAGCATATCTATATAGATCTAGATCAAAAGTTAGATTACAGAACCATTCTCGTGTATGAGTCCGTTATTGCATCTATTTGTGAAACTACTTCAAATAATTATTAAAATTTCTTCTTCTTCGTCGGTTCACTCTTGACAGAGTGGTCGTGGTCAGCATGTTACAGCGAGACATCGACCGTGCTGCCATAATGCGCCTCAAAATGAGACGCCATCCTTAGAATTTCTTCTAGTCACACTGTAAATCACATTTTGAAAGCAATTTCAATTGCCAAGCCTTTGCATAAGGTACCCACATGGTACGCCAGGGTATTGATAACTTGTTTACAGGATAATACCCCTTGCATTAATAGTTTACAATGAAGTGTCTAAGCGAACGGTGACTATTTTATTATTTTGGCTCCGCACGGTTAAAAATCTATCAATGGACAGGCGGGGCTCATTAATAAATTTGTTCATAATAACTATTAGAGTTCCTGTTAGAGAAGCAACTCCAACTATAATCGGTGGTTGCATAAAACGTATAATGTATATTCTATCTGGTGTTGAAATACAGGCCCCTCCAGGTAGTTTAGATCGGCTGTCTCATCATTAAATTGATTAGAAAATTATCCTTTAAATGATATTTTATCTAAAGTAAACTGGAGGCATAAATCAACTTTCAGAAAATGTTATCATAAAGAAATCAGATCAAGTAACGAAATGTCCTCGGTGCTTTCGTTATCTTTATTTCAAGTCCCCAATTGATTAACCAACCAATGTTTTCATGACATGATTCAAATAACTATTAAAGATACTGCACAGATTGCAAGTATCCTTATGTTTTTATTTAATAATTCTATATACTGCCAACAATTTGATAGCTAGAATTTGTTTCATATAAAACCTGTTTATATGAATATTATTAAAATTAATATTGGGTTATAATTCACATTGTTGCTTTTAATTCATACAATCCACCAGGAGATAACAAACACGTCTCTCATAATGGACTTCAGACGTCAAACGGAACACATAATATAAAAATTTTACCTTCGAATAAAATTTGTATTATGTTTCCTAAGACGTCTGAAGTCCAGGTAAGGTCTTCCTGGTGCATACCTACCTTTGCATCATTATGAGCCGAACAATGATCTAAAACTTCATCATGGCGGCTTGTATGCGGTTTTTGAAGGTAGTTCACAGGTTTGACGTTTGGGGTCGCTAGTGGCGCGATTACGAGGCGGAAAGTGACGACATCTAGCGGCTGTTCGCGGAACGAAACGGTGTACTCTCTCATAATGGACTTCAGACGTCTTAGGAAACATAATACAAATTTTATTCGAAGGTAAAATTTTTATATTTTATGGATTTCTATAAAGTATTCTAAAGGTAAGTAACGCCTAAACATCGAAGTTGCGTCGGTACCAATCAATTTGTTGTATTGCGCAAGTAAGTTTGTTTTGTTTTTATGCATAAACTACTGGACCGATATTCCTAAAATTTTGGATAGTATCGTTGTCTGATATGCATTTACATTTCATCTCAAGAAAAAGTAATGCACCCCAGAAAAAAAATACAATAAGATATAAGACTCATACATCCGAATTGATTGTCAAGTTCTAAATTAACGCGAGTGAAGACACGTTGCAAAAGCTAGTAATAATAATGTACCCTTTTTTAATTTACCAGAAGTTTTTGATTTGCATAGTTTGTAAAAAAACGTGTGACACTCGGGGACTCCCGCGGTAAAGCTATTGCATTGCATTAGATCACAACTTATCAAGCCACTTCAATCAAGTGAAACTTCAAGAAAAACACACACTCTGCCGAAGCATGCCGAACTGAAACGACGTTCGACCATGAGGGTTGTAAGGTTTGTTTTCGTTACGGAATTTCTTAATTCGGTCGCCGCGCTCAGAGCCCGCGATAAAATCTGTGCAATTGCTTACTATCGAATTTTATTAAGGTTGACAAATACTAGATATTTTAAAAGAACTGTCAACAAATCATACCCGTTCGGTAAACACCTGAAAGTACAAATAAGTATCAGAATTCAGTAATATTTTCATACATTATACACATGATGTTTATTTTCTCCTCCTTATAGACAACTTGGTAAATATATACTCAATGGAAACATATTGACGAATAATAATAATTTATTAAAATATGATGAATACGAAAAATATGTTTACATATTATTTTGTACTAGATTTTGTCCGCAGATTTTTTCTCTGAAATAAGTACCTCCAACTGAAACTTAGTTCTACAATAAAATAAAAATCCTTTTAGACTTGACCCGTGTGGACTTATGGAGGTCAGAAATGAATATAACAGAAACTTAGTTTTAGGATAAAACAGTATTTTATATTCTAACCGTCGTTGTCTGCCTGTTTGACCTGTTTTAAATAAATAATTATAATTGCATATGTTGATGAAAAATGCTATGCCGCGGCAGTCCCCGAGTGCCACACGTGTTTTTTTTAATTACCCTGTTTTGCGACACTTACGGTGCAACTGGATTGAAAGCAAGGTAAACCGACTTTATCGCAGTTTTAAAACTAGCTGAGCCAACAATAACGATTTTCATAACAAATACCTAAACCAAGATATTAACGCCTCGTGCCACTAAAAATCAATACCGTGTCAGTTTCCTTATTTATTTAATTCAAGGAAACATAAACAAAGATATAAAGCTCCTTCCAATTAGCAATGTAACGCAAAATAACTGATATTTTTGCGTTTTTTCCATTTATTTCGCAACACTGTCCAAATGTTCAACATAATCTAACCATCGGCCCGAATTTACCCTGGGATGTTGACTGACTTGACAACATTGCCAGTGTCAACACAATTTGCATTGCCAACACCTTGCCGATCCGAAAATTTCAATATTTAGCTTTACGGCCTTCGAAAATATCGGTTTATTGACATCCTTTGATTGGCTGCGTTGTATTAAAAGAACGCATTATTTAAGATTCAAACTAATAAACGAGAAAGCTTATAAAATAAAAATGTAGTTGACAGTACCTAGTTTGTTTTTATAGACTACCAAATCATATTCCGACTATTTTAATTTCTGTCTTTTATTTAACCTTTGTCATAGTGAAAAGCTTTTGTATCACTGATGGTAGCGAAATAACAGAGATTTTCTAAATGTGTGGGTTTGTTAAGTACCTAATTAACAATAATAAATTCGAGTTGCTTAATTTGAGGTTTGAAGAAAAATAAATTTAGAAATCTTTATTTATTTGAACAAAACACAGAATAATGAATTTGAAAATTCAATTAAATTATTACCTACCTAAACACATAAATGTTTTTTATTTTAAATCCAAAGTCATTCATTTTCTTTTATAAGGTTTTGAACTTTATCTGTACAAAATGATTTATTTATTCTTATTATCATATTCATTCATTTATTTATTTCAATAGATTTTATTTTGTTATTTTATCAAATATTTCAATATTGTAAGATCAACTGATTCAAATATTTAAAAAATGGTCATTATTAATACCACGTTTTGTAATAATACCGTCGGATGCTTGTCTGGTATAATAACGTAGTTCTATAGTACAGTAGTGTGTGCTTGAGACTTCTATTAGCCACTACAATAGAGTGGTAATAACATTGAATGGTGAGGTCGAGGACATCGAAAGCATTTGAAGGTTTTCTGCTTATTATTTTGTGGAATAATTTCAATAGAAAAAAGAGTATGATAAAAGGCGATGAAAAAAGTGAAACGGAAAAGTGATAGGTATTCAATTTTAGTCTCTATTAAAACATTACCATTTGCTTATAAAATTACTTGTATTTTGTAGAATATAATTAAATAGGTATTATTTTACATTTCAATTTTCTTTACAACAGATTCATTTTCTGTCAGTCTACGCATTGCCTGAATGTGGAGTATGCACAAAAATCTGCCTGAAAGGGGGCATTTTTATAGATGTGTGCACTAATGATTCTTTTTTTGAAATTCCTCACACTAAATAGATTTAATAGGAGGTGATAGTCTGAATGAAATGTTCGTCAATTGTACTGATGAGGAGTTATGCTTTTTAAAAATATACAGCGTGTAATCAAAAGGGTTTTTTTCTTTAGCCCGTACTGACCCACTGCTGAGCAAATGCCTCCCCCAATTCCTTCCAGGAACTCTTTTCCTGGGCCGCTTCAAACCAGCCCACAGTGTCTAGGTCGGGTCGTCTCTCCACCTATTTCTGGGCCAGCCTCGGCGGCGCCGTCCATCTCCCGGCACCCAATGTGTGGAGATCTTTACCCAGCGGTCCTCTTGCATACGACAGACGTGACCCGCCCAATTCCATTTCAGCCCAGCAGCTTTTCTGCCAACATCTTCTATACCAGTTTTGTTACAAACAATTAAATTGAAAATTCAACTCTATGTAATCAACGACATAATTGCGAAAATCAACCTGTCAAAGAATAGTTGAGGTTTTTTAGGTTCCATGGAGAAAATTTTAAAATGCCAAACAAATATTTTTTACGATAGACCTGCGCTGATCGTGAGCAACGCAATAGTGAAGTACGCTTGCCTAGTAATCAACTCAAGTTTGACTTAAAATATGGAACAACTCCATGATTATAATGATGTATTCTTATTACTATTAAATATGATAGTCCAAATTATAGTTCTAAAACCATATAACCACACCGTTATGGTACACGCTGTAAATAACGAACTTTCAAGGACTTACAAAAACACTAACAAAACAAATCCCACTTTTTATCCCGCGAACTAAATCTGGGAACTTCCCAGAAGATATCGGAATCTATAAATAAACTAATTAAGGAGAACTTAGTCTGGCAGATAAGGCGTCGAACTTTGCGAAATGGTGCACAGCAAAAACAGGAAGCGCGGGAAAACAAAATGGCGGTCTAAGCTGATGTTCAAGCGTTTTAAACGTTAATGATGAGCTTGTGTGAAAGCAATTTTGATTGAAGGGAATAATTAACGCGAATTTAACGTTTAAATGAAAATAAAAGTATTAATTAATAGATTGTCTTTTATTTTAATACTGGGTTCGAAACTAGCCAGTTGCATTACTTTGTGTAATTTGTTTCATTCATCACCGACCCGGGCATGGTCCATGATTGGACAGCGAGTCGTATTACTCGACGTCCGCATGCCCGAGTCTTATTGACTTACCTCTTTCTTTAGAATCAGTCAAGCTGTTCATCAATGTTAGAATTCACTTTACACTAAACTCGACCCGATATAATTTCGAAAGTCATACAAACTTCCAATAACTCTATTCACACCCGTGAATCAAAGATCGAACGATAACGGTCATTCAAATGAAGAGTTATGTTACTCTTGTACTGGACGCCATGCCTCCTTCCAACTCGACGAAAAACTTCCATGAAAGCCTCATAGTTGCGTCAAACAATTCTTTATCGCGTAACACAATTACAGCTTCGCAAATTCTATCGGCATCGCTAACCTCGTTTCGAGTTTGAGAGCACCGCCAGGAAATAAAAGATTCCTCTTACAAGAGAGTAATCCAAGAGCATGTGCTGCGAATGGCCAGCAAGATAAGGCAGCTAATTTATAGCGTTTCAATACCTCCGTGACGAAGATGTGGTACAAACTGGAAGGAATAAGTGGGTGAGTGTATTTTTTTAAGCTATTGCATAGCTATTATCGCGGGCTCTGAGCACGGTGACCGAATGAAGAAATTCTGTAACGAAAATAAACCTAACACCCCGCATTTTCTAAAGTCGTTTCAGTTCGGCAGACTTCGGCACGGTGTTTGTTTTTCTTGACGTTTCAGTTGATTGATAAAAGCGCTATGTGTGTGTATTGTTTTGTTTTTGAGTGGCATTTCGTTCAATCTAGATGAGGTTGTGAACTGGTTAACCGGACTTTTTTGTGGATGTTTTAAATGAATCAACTAGTCGGTATTTTGACTATGCTGCTTTTAATTACTATAAATTGAAAGAAAAAAAAACTCAAACATTTTAATAATTTAAGCGGATAGTCTCTATACATAATTTAAAGAGACGTTGATTTTCAGTACAGAAGACAGAGGTCTTAGAATTTTTATTTTCGATTTTAGTTCCCCAATTTGGTACCACATCCAGTATCCCTACATCTTTGAACTAAGCCCAGAGGTCAGCATCTGTTGAGAATTTAGTTGTGCTCACGTGTTATTCTTTCTCAAGTTATTTGTGTCTAGAACGAGTCTTCTGCTTGTTTCGTTATTATATTACTTGCTTCTTTACAGTGTGAAACCGATCTGTTTCTGTGTCAGAGCTCCCGATATCATTACTTTGAGTGGAACTAAATAAATATGTTTGTTGTCCTGCGTCTAGACTTAGGTATAAAATGCGTATTGAATCTGTTTTGTCATGTATCTTATAAATATGCCCCACATTAGGAATTTCTCCTTTATCCTGGGTGCGTTTACAAACATAGAAGCTCACATACACAAACACCCAGACCCGGAACAACTATTATTTTGCAGATCATACAAATATTTATTAAGTGGGATCGAAATCGAGTCGCACGTGTGGGCTTACGATGCCCCTAACTTAAGCGAACACAATTGTCACGCATATACGTCATTGGGTGCGTCCACACAGAGCAAGCAGGCATTTGCCGCGCGAGGCAAATGCCTCGCGAGGAAACTGCTCGAGTGCTCGCTCTGTATAGGACGCACCTATTAAATTGTTGAGTACCAGAAAGAGCACCGTCTTTTAACTACTACGCAGTCGCAATTAATTTCACGTTCCCACGACGATTTTAGTCAGGACGCGGCTTTACTATTTATTTGTATAACACTCTATTAAGAACTGTCACAGCTTGTTAATTTACTTACAGTTTCGGCGAATCCGTCTTAATTTCGCCTGCCTCAAACAATTAAGTCCCCTGCCGTCTTTAAAATATGGTTGTAATTTCCGTTTTCCGTATATTTAAGAGCAATTACAAATGATATAAGTGAGTTAGTATTATAATGTGAAATAGAATTTCCTTAGAAATTGTTCTTAATGGATGGTATGTAATGGTCTTTTCAGGAATTAAATGTTTTTGTTTTATGGGTACTTTTGTGTAATTTACTTACTTTACTTTGTCTGAATTCAAATGAAGTTGTTCTAAGAATGATGATGTAACAATAATTATACTGAATTACGAAATTTTATTTCTTTTAAGAACGCTTATCCAGAAGTTAGAATTAAAGCAACGTTGCAAATAGCTGTCAAATATGTACAAGTTATAATTAATTTGGCAATATACTGTATGGAAATAAGAAATGTATGTCTCTGTAGTGCACTAAAAAAATATTAATTATCGTATTCATTTTATTGGTTAAATTAATTAATTGATAATTAATTAATTAATTAATTGTTAATTATTTTACGTTTGTTTTTTTTTTCATTTCCAAAGAGCCAAACACACGCAGGTAAATAAATGTCTATGTAATAATATGCATGAAGTTTATTTCTTCCCTCTACACACGAGAGCCAATACGATGTGACGACACAAAATACAAGATTAATTTAAATTAAAATGGATCGTTATCACCATACCATAATCGCTATAAACTCTAACGATGAAAAACCGTTAATAGCCGTTTCAAAACGCTCACAAGGCAGCGATGCCAACTATATTATTGTACCAACATTATAAAAACTAAGCAGCTGTATTTCATGTTGGTGGCTGTAATCTTTATGACCTAAACGCCAGAGAGTGGGATTAGCCTTAAATTTATGATACATAAGGGTGTGAGCAGACGTACTGGTTTAAGCAGTAGCGTACAGCGATTATTTTTTCGTAAAGTTGATATAAGATATACGAGTAAGCCTTCTTTCTTATGTTGATATGAAAGAAAGATAGTACCACCATTTACATGTTTGGAGAGAACAAGCAGTTGAATCAGTTCAAAATCTATTTAAGGTGCTCCTTCACCGGAAGCATTCGCTAGTAATGTAACATTATAGATTCGACTTTGAACATTACATTACAATACTACCTCCCTGACTGACGAACATTTGCGTACATTTAGTATAGACTAGTGTTTGCCCGCGGCTTCGCTTGCGTTATTTTAGAATTTGAGAAACAATACGGATCGTGTGGCGCCATCTGGAATATGAACGTAATTGTTTTCTCGGCAACAGCTCTCTTCTGTTATTCGGGATGTAAGATACCTTATATCCGTGTCTATACTCCTGACAACGTATATGCTAAATTTTGGGATGATCGATTCAGTAGGTAGTAATGCGTGAAAAGGTAAAAAACAAACATACTTGCATTTTTATTATTAGTTTAGATCAATAATGTTATATCTAGGTACATAGTTTGCATAGGAAACGTCCTTATTTGAGCGACATTAATTTCAAAGAACCGTGTTTATTTTAAACATTAGACTATCATTTTTGGGTTGATTTACAGTATCGCTGCAAATGAACGTACGATAGCATTGCTCTCTCCCTTGCATTCCGCGTGATACCTAAAAAATAACGAATTATCTGACTCGATGAGTACAACTTGTCGTCGTTTAAAACAGAATCTATGCACTGGCTTGAACACCAATTCAAAACATAAATAAACACAATCTTTTCTAATCTTTAAAATTCCACACCTCGAAACAATTACAATTTAAAAAATATCCAACTTACTACCTACAATTTAAATCAGTGTAGATTTATATCCTAGAAAACTATTGAAAAAAAAATAGTAATAATTTAAAATCGCGAATAATATTGAAATAAAAGTATACACATTTTTTTTAATTATTTGAAACTCTTAGGACAAGTATAAGAAAACTCAAAAAGTGAAAAAAAGAAACAGCGAGATTTGATCCAGAGACCCCTTGCACGAAAGTCAAGCAGGATACCAACCAGACTGGCTAGTACGCTGACAGTGTTTTCAAATAGCGGTTCTTATACAAATGTCAACAATGACTGAAAATCAACATATTATAAAATGCTAATCCCCCAAAGGGAATAGCGTAATTATACATATCCTATTTAGAAGAGCAGTTTAAGGAATATTTGGGGCAAAATTGACTAAACAATCCAGTGGTTAGCTTCCAACTAAAAACAAACAGATAAAAACAACAAAATTTAAAATTGCTTATCTCCCAGGAAAAATAGCGTAATGATACATAGCTATCAACAGAAGCATATTATTAGGAATATTTGAGGAAAATTGATCGACAACTTTACAGTAGTTTAAGAGATAGATCAAATCAAAAAAACATAAAAAATTTCGAAAGAAAAAAAAAGCTGATTTGGCATCAGAATCGATCCCTATCTCGAAAAAAATACAAAAAGAAAAAAATATTCAATGTACAGGAATGACAGCTCTACGATTTTATTATATGTAAAGATAAAGATAAAGATAAAGATAAAGATAAAGATTAAAATTTGATACAAGGTGCACATTGTGATGCTCGATTGTTCTCCCTCACTGATGAAATGTTCGAAAATGTAACGTTACATTACAGGTGAATGCTCGCGGATAGCGCTTTTATAAATCAAGTGTATTTTTAGATATTTAAAGTAGACAGCAGTGACTGTATACTGTGTATCGATATCATCGCTTGATTTTGTCGCCGTGGCTGAATTCAGAGGCAATAAGAATGTACCGCGAAATATTTCTCTGGTGTGCACCGGAAAATCGATCGAAATCGATATAAAGCTGCTCAGGGAAGGGGTTCGATTCCCACACGGAACAAATACTTGTGTGACCTACAATGTAGTTGTTTCGGGTCTGCGTGTTTTTTTATGTGATTTCCTATGTTTGTAAAACGCACCCAAGACACAGGAAACATTCTTAGAGAAAAAAGTCATAACATTTTAAAGTCACATGTCTGTAAAGGCCCTAAGCCCTCGGCAGCTTTGTTCTGTTCTGAACAACCTTTAGCCAGGGATTACGGTGAATAACGGTAGTCAACGGTCATGCCACGATAAGTGGTAAAGTAATTAGCAGTTTTGAGAGTTTCCGAATTGATAGGTGGCGCTTTGGTAATTAGTTGAGGGTTTTATTGCCAGGAAATAAGAGGTGTTTGTTGGGATTTATTTTGTTTGTGACTTTTCGTCTATTTTCACTAATACCGGATGACACTTAACAATTGCCTAAATAAATTGCAACTTCATGGAACAGGTTTGATTTTTTATTTAACGGTAGGTTCGCGTTTTTTGTTGCTTGATGTTAAGCGGTGATTTGGTCGACGGTGAAGCACGCTTGTCTAGAAGTCACTTAACTCTTAATTTTAGGATCCCACGATTAATCTATCAGGAAACTCAGACACCGCCAGGTATTTATTCCAATAGTAATAACTCCTTATTTGAGCGCACAATAAAAGTAATGGCAAAATGCTTTGTACGTACCGGAGAATTGTTCACCATGTATCGATGGCTCATTGCCGTACGTCTTGTAGTCGTAAGATACTTCGTTATCAAAGAATAGGCTTTTATTAGGGTAAATATATCTAAGGTGAATGAAAGAGGTGATGACAATTCGAGGTAAGCAAGACCACTATTACTTTATCCAAGGTAAGTTTAATAGATACTTTTTTGGTTACTTCATATCCCTTTTTCAAAAACTCATTGTTTAAACAGTTTGTATAGCCGCAAACTAATAATCGTTTCCCATCTAGATAAAGTTTTAAACTTCAATGACTTTATCATAACTTGTATCTCTCAAAATTAATTAAAACATTTCCTCATATCGCACTGCAAAAGCCGACCCTTTTCAGAAAAGTAATCGCCAATATACAAAAACAAAAAAGAAATTACATCGTAAACCAAAGGCATAAACTGTGAAGCACACCTCCTAACGAAAATATTCCAATGACGAGGGAAAATTTATTGAGCTGTAGAGTAGAGATGAATAGTGATTTTGCCGAATACCGAATAATCGGTTGGGCACTGATTTTGTCGAATGCCGAATATCTGGCGGCAGAATATTCGGCCTCACTCAGAATATTTTGCGGGTAACAGGTTCCGACCTGAAATGCGTGCGGTATTTACCCCGTTGGCATATCTTGTTTCATTTGTGAGTAGGTCGTGGCACAACACGTGTTATGTATTGTGTTTAGTTAGAGTACTGTCTTACAAATAAGAGATTGTATACTATGAGAATACAGGTTTTACGGCAGCAGCAGGTGCCTTGAAATCTTTGAAAAACTTAATACCATTATTTTATTAAAAATACAAATTTTATTCGTTGCTTCCCACGATTACATATAGGTATTTGAACTTGGTCTAGAAATGAATCTAAGCAAAACCAAGTTAATGTCTAACAGCCATAAACGACCAATTGAAATCAAAGGCAACAACATAGAATACGTTCAAGATTATTTATATTTGGGAAATGAGTTTCAATCGAATAACCTACTTCGACTTCACCTGAAAAAAATCGTGTTTGATACATGTCTACTCCCATGCTTACTATACGGATGCCAAACTTGGGTGTTCACAAATAACGCAAAACACAAAATTAAATGTACCCAAACAGCAATGGAAAGAAGTATGTTGAACATCAGGAAAGTACAAAAAGTTAAGAACAAAAGTATCAGACAAAAAACGAAAATCACTGACGCCCTCAAGCACGCTCTCTCACTAAAATGGAAGTGGGCCGGACACATCTCAAGATATATAGTGATAAAAGGTGGACAATAGAAACAACACGATGGAAAGGTCCAGGGGGAAAGAGAAACATTGGTAGACCAAGGAGAAGGTGGGCTGATGACATAACACAGGTAGCCGGTAAAAATTGGCTAATCTTAGGCAAGGACAGAGACTCATGGAAGAAACTGGAGGAGGCCTTTACCCAATAAGGGGTCCATATTTCAAACAAAGAAGACTAACCCTACTTACAATAATATAAGTAATCATACTAACAAATACTAACTACGCGCAAAAACTGTAATTAGAAATATGGAATAAACGGCTTTTTATTTATTATTTTTATTATTTGAACTTAGTTTTCAAAATTCGGTATCAATACCAAATAATAAAAAAAATAATGTTGCCAAATAGGCCGAATATCGAATAGATGCCGAATATACGTGGCATACTATGAAGAATATTCTACTGTAGAGAATTAAATAGACCCCGTATAATCTCTGGCAAACTTACCTACGGTATGTATAGGGAGAATCGATAATGCAAATTTTATGTAAAGAGACTGTGAGAGGGCAAATTTCAGTAGGGGAGCGCCAGCCGATCCAATCAGGGAATCTTAATAATATGTATCGAATGTTTAGTTTTCGCAGGTTTACATTTGCCCCTACTATGGGAGGTTTCTCGATGATGAATATTATTGCATGATTAAGTAGCATTTTTTTCGCGTGATACAGGGGGCCAATTCTCGATTTCCGCGATTTTTCTCGAGTTCTAGATTGTAAGTCGATCTCTATGTCTAACAAAAATATCTCTATCTCTACCAAAAAATTTCGAATTGAGCAGAAATCCGTATTCTCAGTCAAAATAGAAATAAATGTCACGAAAATGTCGAGTCGAGTGAACATAATGTTACCATTATGATGAATCGCACGTTCCGTTTTAGGTAACTATAGGTGAATGAATGATTTTGTTTTAAAACGCTGACTAAATCTAATTATTTTAACATGAAACGAAACGTTTAACGTAAAAATAATCATTTTGACACTTGATTGTCTGTCAGTGTCAGAATTTACGTCTTGTTATGGTTATGTTTACATGGACTCTGTGTTTATAAATCACTAGTGCGCTTTGCTGTTTTACATTTCATGATTTCTTTTATTTTAACATGGAGGGGAATTATTTTTGTGACCTTTGTTTCGCTCAAATCGTAAATATCGACGGCGGGATAAGTACGCTGTTGTCGCCGTGTATTGGCCAGTTGGTCGCTTTCCAACAACTCCGAGATAAAATGCTAATAAACTAGTCCATCTTTAAGTGGTCTCTAGTGCAATCGTGGGTACACGAATTACAGAGTTTGTTAATTGTGCGAAGGTCGTTGTTTCAAGAAAATACAATGCAAAAATCAAGAGTTTATATCGAATTTCCAGTAGGTATGACATGCCAAGCCGTATTTTATTTAAAAACTAAAGAAAAGAAAACAGTGTACAATCCAAAACTCAACAAATTCACTTAGAAATGACGTATCTCTACAATCGACATTACATCTCTACTGCTCAGAAGCACTCGACATGAACTCTAACGTTAGCCTTCGACAAATGTCGAATTCGACATCCCCAGAATAGCAACTGTTAAAATTTGTCGAAAAAATGACGTCATTAGAATTTTTTGTCGAGTTCGACAACATCTCTAAAGTCGAGAATTGGCCCCCTGATCGTTTCGCATGTCGAGTGAAAAGCCATACTTTGGTAGTTCTTACTAGCAGAAGGAAAGTAACACCTTCGTCAAATACTCTTACATGCATGACGCTGCGTTACGTTTTTAAGTGATTATGTTCATGACATCTGTAAGCCATTTTTATATTGACACTAAACTTGTGTGTTGTATACTAAATTATCTTTATATTATTATTTATTTGTGTTATTACTTTAGTCGTAATGGTGCCAAACATGTTGCTATTACAAGAAATTGTGTTAACGATTAAAAAAAACCGAAAGCAGTGATATATCGATAAGTAATTGCTATTTATTGAGCCCGTAACCTGACACACTTATTGCAGTAAAAGAAAAAACAACACAAATAAAAAAAGATAAAGCAAGAAAGCGGAGCGGTGGTGGTGCAGTGGTGTTGGCCCTAACTGACGAGTTACTATTTCATTTATTTCGTCACCACTGGTCTCAAAATGGAAGGAAAACATCATGAGGAAGCCAGCATGTCTTAGAACCTAACCTAGGACTACTACCCTAGGGCCCGCGTGGTGGAATTTGGCCTCTCACTGAAAGGAGACTTGTGTCTCAGCAGTGGGATGAGGCTGGTGAAAGATAAATAGACCTAAATTTTTCAACACATAGTGTTCTAAATGGATTGAAATCAAACAGCAGGTAAATATATCGCAATCGACCAACCCACTCAAATTGAAATTGTCTATTGAAATGAGATGTGGGAGGTATGATGAATGTTTGTTTTACAGCATTTCAATTAACGCAGAAACTACTCCCGTACCTAATAAAAGCCATAACCTCAAAAAAAAAAAAAAATTAAATCAGTTACTGGGCTGTGGAGGTTAAATAGGTAGTCGCTCTTTAAAATACACAGCTGAATTGGTTTGACTAAAAGCCAACCCCAATATATTGGAAACAGGAAAAAAATGCTGAATTTAAATTTTACTTTAGTAATATGTACAGACGTCAGCACGCCAATCGACCTCAATCTGTAAAATTTCTTTAATAGATTTTCAACCCTATCACAGTAGTAGTAAATTAATGTTTGATTGAACTGAAATCATCAATCTATCATATGATGAAACTGAAAATTTACTCAAAGTAATGTCATGAAGTAGGTATAAAAGAAAAATGCTGTTTGCGAATATTCACTTGTTTCTTGTTTTAATTAATAGTATTTTTTTATGTTTATGTACTTGTACGACGATCATATTTAAACTGTTGTATGTCAATGAAATCTTGGGGAACTTCGGCTTCTAAGATACAGGCTTCTTGCCTAGTTTAGGAGTCAGATGTTTCGACTTTAACTATGACACTGTTGTACAACTTAATCTTAAGTCCTTGCCTTGTAAGTACTATTTGGTTTTTGTGTACAAATAAACGATTTATTATTATTGGTAAATTTTCACACATTCGGGTAGGTTGACCTACTGGCGTTTGTACTTGTTGTACGGGAAAATAGTGACATTTTCACATACTACTCCGTATTTTCTCGTCGAAACATATAATTCACTTTATCAATCTAATAAGCGAGGCGAATGCGATCCGAAGCGTTTTTATTTGTAATGTATGGAATTGTTCGAATCCAATCACATTGAAAAACGAAAGCGGTTCGATAGTCTATGTGACTGACTTCAAACAATTTCATACATTACAAACAAAAACGCTTCGATAGTCTATGTGACTGACTTCAAACAATCCATACATTACAAACAAAATCGCTTCGGCACGCATTTGTTTCGCCTGTCAGTTTGACAAAGGCTTTACTGCTTTTTGCTTTATTGGTGTTCAAATTATACATACATTTAGGCACTGCACTAATTCTACTAATTACTAGTGAAAATGTGAACCCCGTTGTAACAATGGTTTATTCAGTGAAATCTAATTTTAGTGAATATACACAGTGAACCGTGTTTCATCAATCTGTGTGTTTATTAATTGATAATACCAGGAATACTATTTTGAATACAGAATTTTGAGCTAGTTGTAAAAGCCCGTTATTTTCAGCAATGCCTATCGGAATTCACTACAACTAGTTTTCCGTGAAAAGGCCGTTCTAGGGAAAAATACTAACAATCCGAGCATGATCAAGCTGAAGCTATGTGGACGCCATATTGTAGCAGCGCTTGTATGCTCTGTAATAAACAATAAATAAATATCATTTAAATATGAAAATGATATTTACAAATAATAATAATAACAAATAACTTGCGAACAATAACAAGTAGTTTGATCCCTGTCTCGGGGCAATTTAAATATTTTTAAATGGTTTTTTTTATGTCATTACGTTTAAAAAGTTATACTTTGTACGAAATATAAATACACAAAAATTGAAAAAACGATAATACAGACGTTTTTGAAAATTATACTTTTTTTTTTAACATTTTTACCTTTTTGTTCATTTTCGATCCCTTCAGAGTTACCCAGACACTTAAGCTGCTTACAATAATAATAGATAATATCTACTTTAGACTTGAACTTGATTTGAGAATAAATTGGTAGATGCCGTTCTATGTAGACAGCACAAGAAGATCTAACGTAATGGCAAATGCACTGACGTGTGGCACGGATTTGTTTCCATACTATCAGATGGTATTAAAACGCAAAAAGATGGTCAAAGAAAAAGAAAGATTAAATCCGATTGCCCTCGAGTTGAGTTCGAGTCGAGTTCTCATAGTAAGTCCCTCGATTAATATATGTAAACGTGGGCGTAACACATTGAATAATGTTTGTGTACGTTTGTTCTGAGGGCATATCAATATCCTCCGTCAGCCCTTTGGCATAGTTCGTCGAGCGGAAAGGTCGCTGGGCCCTTACATTAACTGTTGCGATGTTTAACATTCCTGCCTCGGCTTTGGTGTCAAGGATTCGTGTTCTGCTTTTGGGTCACGAAAATATTCGACACGAGTCTATGACTGTATTAGTGGGAACACACACTTAAATAAAGTCAAGACAACAAGTTTGTGTTACCTACAGAAAATTAAGTAGACACAAAAAAGAGCACTAAAAAATATAAAAAAAAATAACATAGATTAATGACCCTCGTACTAGGTAGAACCTGTGTTATGTGGACATTTCATCTGTTCAATACAACTATTAAAATCAATTAAGTTTTACAAAGTAGGATTCTCATTTTCTTATGATTGAAGGAAATTATATACTATCTCTATCTTGAAGATGGCCAGAAACTACGCCCAATATTATCCTAACTTGAAAATTGAAAATTGTCAATTGTGTCCTGGGAGCCGTGGGAGGAGCGATTAAATACCAACCAGTTTCTTCTGTTGTAATCTAATAACGTGTATACGATTAACTCTCATTACTTTCTTACGTTAGTATGTTTGGATTGATTTGTATATTTTCAATTCACAGAAACGGACTATTATTATTATCACTTTTATCCCTTTTTTATTTTTTTTTATCAGTAGTATGTCAATTTACATGGGACGAGGCGAAACTGCTAGAAACAGCTCATTTGTAATATTATGTTTTCTGTGAATTGATGCTCTTAAATATGCCACCAAAAATATAATATTTACATAGCTCAATCTAGTACCTACCTAGTTCAAAGAGAGAATATTATTCCAGACTTTCAATAATATGATACTCATGTATCACTGTTCACATACCACCAAACAAGTTTATTTAGCGAACCACTCAATGTAAACTAACTTATACCAACGGAATCTTAGTTATAACTTTAGGACACGTAACTGTGTGTTATTGGGTTAGGGCGTGTCAAATTGGTCCTAACTCGGGGCCAAACTTGAGACTTCGCATTTGACAGAAGTGAATTTGTAACTCCACTTGCCCCTTGGCGATGAGTTGTGAATGTAGGTTGATTGTGCATACAGCCTTATAGTCCATAGCGCTTCACCGTTCCTGGATTCCGTATAGAATTTATTAACAGTTTGTCCTGTTCTGTCTAGAGCGCTTCTAATCTGTTTTCAAAATTGAAGAAAATTTTGATGACAGTCGAAAAACGGTATAGGTAGTATTACTTTTCATTATCTTGTCAATTATCCAGTAACTGAAAATGAAATAACGCAAACATTTCAAATAAATTGCCAGAAAAATATTAGAGGACGTAGGTTTTAATCGGATTGACATTCAATCCCAATATTTTTGGATTGGCCTGCGTTCACAAAAACTATAGACGTCGTAATAACTATTTCGGGAAAAACCAATCAAACTAAAATCAATTAAACTGATAGTGCGTTTGAATTGAATGATGGAGGATCCCTAAAAGCATTCCACCACGATATCCATATTTAGGGAACACAAGAGGCGCCTGATTCCGAAACTTCTCGATTTAATTTATACACTTGTTTGGTTTTACTCTTATCGAGTGCGGGGACCAAGTTTGTAGGAATCAGGAGAAATTACCGACGCCATTGTGAGTGCTCACACGGAAAAGTTTTGGAGTCGGAATGATCAAGTTTTGAATAGGACTGTATTTTAGATATTCGATATTCCAATACTCCGAGAATTTTGTAGTAAAGATACCATCAGAGTGGAAGTTATGAGGATATTTTTGAGCAGTTGAGTTTTATTGGCTTTTTATTAGTTAGCAGTTTTATTTATTTATTGAGCTGTAAAGTGATGATATTAATTGTAATTATATTTCTATCATTTGTAAAAATATGCACTCAATGGGTGCCGGAGAATGGACGACGCCGCCGAGGCCGGCCTAAAAAGAGGTGGCAGGACGATCTAGATGCGTACCTCGATGGCTGGTCCGAAGTGGCACTAGAAAAGAGCACTTGGAAGGATATGGGGGAGGCCTTTGCCCAGCACTGGATTGAAAAACGTAGAAGATATCTAACAATGTAGAAACTACATTCGTGAGGTTATTTTGCTAAGACATAAAGCCACGCCTGTTCTCGTAGTTTTGTGTACTTTCAATGTTAACATAAATTATTTATTTCAAGTACCTAGGTCAAGGTTGTGGAATATTATTATTATTATATTATATTACAATCTGGATCGTTGATATCATCCTCTCTGGGAGGTAGGCGCTAATAGCCACGACACAGTCTCTTACTAATGTGGCTATAATTACCGGACACTATAAATTTTGCAACGATTATTTATTTTTGTTTCAATAAAGAATTTTATTATTATTACTATAAATATGGAATCAAAATAGCAAAATCTTGCGAAACACTAAAAGTTTCCTCAACTATTAAGAATTTAACAAGTAATCGGAAGTTACAACTTAGCAGAATTGACTATTGAAGTCAAACAATTGAATTACCAAATCCTAGAAATTTATTCAAAACATCTACAACAGTAGTTGGACTAAACAAACTATTCGTTAAATAGTTTTCGATGAAACTTTCCTTTAACCAAACTCAAAACGTTGCTGTTTAGCATTAAAGTGGAAATCCCATAAGCCGTGTTAGCGATTTACAATCTTGTTAATGCAAATCTGCTGGCTTGATACTGACACTTAAGCTGAAAGTCATAAGGTTGATATTGCCGGTATATTTAACATTGTTTTACAGCGAATCCAAGTGGCAACTTTATTTTCAAGCGACAATTGCCCAACTACGTTTTGCCAACTAATTGTTGAGATTACAGTTCACTTCGCTTAGTAACTTGGCGTTTAGATATTCGGATTTAATCTTGTTTAGGCTTTCTGCTGTACTAGTTCAGTTTCATGGGTGAGCTGTATGTTTCATGGCACTTCGGAGTAAAGTCTGCAGTGTACCTAGGTTATAGTACAAGTTGTGCACTGAAAATGTTGAGATTAGGTAGCTTAATTGTAACCGTATTTGGGCTTCATTGACTTTGTGTGATCTGACAAAATTCACTCTACTCAATCAATACTTAATAACTAGTTAAGAATAATAAAAATGATAGAGCAATTTTTTTAAGGTTTAACTGTTAACTTTAAATTGATGCCAAATTCATTCAAATCACGTCATTATTTAAGGTGTCATCTCAGATCAATTTTAAGTAAGTGATTCCCTACTTTTGTTTTCTTAGTGTATTTTGGTGTTAGCCTTTTTATACGTCAGAATCCTGTTCACCTGCAAAATAATGTAAGCTTTATTATTCATTAAATGTTTGCCACTCAGTTCAAAATTTGCTAGTTTTCGAAATTACCGTTATAAAGTCCTTTTACACTTACTTTACGTCCAATATAACAACAATTTGGTTGTACTAGGGTTTCTATCACTGACAAGTCAGTCTGTTATAAACTTATAATGAATATAATTATAATTTTAATGAACTTCATTATCGAGGAAATACATTTTGCTGTTAGACTGACAAACCATAAAAGAACTATGGTAGGACTATGTCCATTGTAGTGTTTTATCATTTCATACGTATTAATACGATACCCCATGGTAAAACTGTCAGACTTTAGAGCTTCTGACTAGCAGTAACGACTGTTAAGACTCTATGTACAAATGACAGCCGTGACCAACGACTTTACGTGCTTTCTGGTACTAGGTAGATGATAATTTATTACGATACCATTCAAGCAGTATTTCATTTCTGAGTGCATAACTCATTATAATTACAAGAATATTTTCATTTGCAACCAAACATTTCAGAGTACTGAATGTGTGCAATCTGAAATGAAAACCGGCAACGTTTAGTACTTGCATAAAGATATTTCTATGAAGATGAAGTATAAAGGCACGCCAGACGGTAATGCCGTTGATGGAGTAAAACAAATTAAAATGCATTCTTACTGCAGTAATAAATAACTTCACGGACCATTGGGGCGCGGGATTACGTGTGAAAGGTTTTAGCAAATTAGTTTTTTTTTGTTGTTTGATAAATTACAATTTGGTTGATGCAGTGTTAGTGAAGATTTGTAAGTGATTAATGTTTAAAATATTAAGACAAGTAACTTTGAAAATACTTTTATATTTAAAATAAAAAAGTAATCCGTCATTATCTCAATTCTATTTTATAAATTTAATTTCATTTGTACTTGAGGAGCTCGTGGCTTAATAATTACAACCGCACAGGCCGGCTCTCAGCAAGCGCGGCTTAATCTTCCAGGTTAAGCCGCGCTTGCTGAGATTGGTCTGTGGATGGGTGACCATCTGTCATGGCGAGTTTCCTCCGTGCCTCGGAAAGCACGTAAAGCCGTTGGTCCCGGCTGTCATTTGTAGATCTTTGACAGTCGTTAATCACAGTCAGAAGCTCGAAAGTCTGACAACCAGTCTTACCATAGGGTATCGTATTACCCAGTTACTGGGTTGTGGAGGTCCGATAGGCAGTCGCCCCATGTAAAATACCGATATTCAGCTGCATCTGGTTCGACTGGAAGCCGACCCCAATAAAGTTGGGAAAAGGCTAGGCAGATGATGAATTTCATTTGTACTTGTTCTCAACAACGAAACTTAAAAATATAAAATTTTCATAAACATGATTGTCGTTATTTTGTTTATTGTTGTTATTCTGGTTTTCAATAAAGTCTAACTTTTCACAAATACGCTACAGATAAATAATTCATTTTATTAACCGACTTCAAAAAAAGAATTTTATTGAAGTCGATTCGACTGTATTTTTTTTTTTTTTTTTTTTTATGTTTGTTACCTCATAACTTGCGACTGGGTGAACCGATTTTCATGATTCTTTTTTTATTCGAAAGCTGGTGCTTCCCGTGTGGTCCCATTGTCAGGATCTGATGATTGGAACTTGGAGAAATCGAGGGCAATCCTCAAATTTTATTGGCTGACACATAGTTTTTCGCAAATCTTATGATGTAATTCAAGTACTTGCGTATGGAAATCATCATCTCATGAAGCTGAGCTGATGATGGAAGGTACAACACCTCAAGTAAGAAAATTATGCTTGTGTTCGCATATCTCCGGAACTACAAGTCCGATTTAAGTAATTCTTTTTTTGTTGTACTAGGTATCGTTCAACTTAGGGAATACTGCAAATTTCATCAAAATCGGTTCAGTAGTTTTTGAGATAGGGAATGAATGAAAGAGATGTTAACGATGTTATTACCGGTGCTACGGATTACTAAATTCTATACTCGGTGCGTTTTAGCATGGTGCGGGTGACAGATTCAATAACATTTCGTTTCACTCTTCGAAAGTCGCAGCGATTTACAAATTACGACTTAGTACATCAGCTGGAGCACATTAGTAATATACTATTAATTTAAACTCAACCGGAATGTTTTAGTCCTTTGTAATCCTCCATTTAGACAACTGTCACCCGCACCATGCTATAACGCGCAGACTATAGTGCTGAAGGTTGAATATTTAAACTAAAAAGAGTAAAATAAAAACTTTTACAAAAAAAAATGTGACCGCCTTCAAAAACAACCACAAAAAGGGTAAAATAACCTACAAAACTTTTCTTTTGGAAGTCGGTGGCAAAAGAGACAATGAAATTAATAAAAAAAGTCACCGACTTCCGAAAGAAAAGTTTTGTAGGTTATTTTACCCTTTTTTGTGGTTGTTTTTGAAGGCGGTCACATTTTTTTTTTTTGAAAAAGTTTTTTGTGGCCAATTTAGAGAATCATCATAATTTATGGATTCATTTTTAACTGTCAGATTTTTTTTAAATGTCTACCGGGAATTTTGTTTGTATAATGTCAAATTTGAAATAGAAACACATTGAAAATCATGGCAAACTGACGACAAAGGTCAATGCAAATAATTCATTTTAAGAAGATCAAATGGGAATCATTGACAAGAAGAAGAAGAACTGGAAAATATAAAAAATGAACAGCTGTTGATTGTGTTTTTTTTTAAACACTTTATTCCACACTAGGAATTTCTGCCTGTATTTTAGCATTTACAAACATAGAAACTCACATACCCAAACATCCAGACCACCCAGAACAACTTACTGCAGATCATATAAAATATTTGTTCTGTGTGGGTATCGAACCCGCGACACGCTGCGCAGCAGTCGATCGCTCAGCCACTGCGAGATTAGTCCGAGTACTTTAACCCCCTTATTAATATCATCATCATCCTCAGGGCGTTAATCCCGGTTGCCACCGTGGCTTCCACCTCGGTGCCCGGGGTCCGCCTTTCCACCTAACCGCCTCCACTTCGCACGGTCTTGTGCATCTCCTGCCGTGAGCCCGTTAGCACGCATATCGTCCCTTACGACGTCAAGCCAACATTTCTTCGGCCTTCCTCGTTTACCTGGACCCGGCGGAGGCGGCATGGCAAGGCATTTGTTTCCCACGTAATCTGCCGGTTTTCGTAAAACGTGGCCATACCAGCGTAAGCGATTTTCTTGCAGTTTATCTGCAATGACCCCCTTATTAATAAACGTGGACTAAAGTTACGCCATGGTTAAAAAATGTATGGTTAATCCGAAGATTATCCTGGTTGTAACTTTAGTCCACGTTTATTAGTAAGGGGGTAAAAGAATAAACCAGAAGAACACTTATTTTCAAGTCTCTCATTGCGTGCATACACAAAGTCTCATGTTAGCAGTAAAGGGTGAGATTAGTCGCGAGCCGGTCTCATCGCGCGCTTCACGTGACGCGGCGATACCATCAACACTCTAGAGCACAATGTGCAGCCCTAGGGATGGGACCATGTCGATAGAACGTGTTTTGTTTTTAAATTTCTCAGTAGCAATTTTGAGTCAGGATTTGTTGTTGACTACATTCGTGCCTTAACAGATGAGAATATAAAACATCTGGTGAAAATTTTTGTTACAACTTTGTGGTATACTGAGCTTTGACTATTGTTTGTTTCCCATAGAACGAGTACATTTGCAGTATTTTTGCAACATGTTTTTATATTTCCAAAAAATGAAAAAAAACTAAAACACTGATGAATTTTGATTCGTAAAAGTTTAGAGGAAGAGTAAAGAAAGATCATTACGGAAAATACGGATAAATATTGTGAAGCACGATATTTGCGAAGGAGATGCTACGATGACGAAAAATAGAGAAACAGTATGAAAAAAGTAAAATAATATGTTCCAAATCAATTGAAATAAGGCCAGGAGAAAGTCACTGATAAAGATCATCGCCTCAAAATTTATTTCTTGCTTTTTAACCGACTTCAAAAAAAGGAGGAGGTTATCAATTCGACTGTATTTTTTTTTTTTTTATGTTTGTTACCTCATAACTTGCGACTGGGTGAACCGATTTTCATGATTCTTTTTTTATTCGAAAGTTGGTGCTTTCCGTGTAGTCCCATTGTCACCATTTCAGGATCTGATGATTGGATCTTGGAGAAATCGAGGGCAACCCTCAAATTTTATTAGCTGACACATAGTTTTTCGCAAATCTTATGAAGTAATTCAAGTATATGCGTATGGAAATCATCATCTCATGTAGCTGAGCTGATGATGGAAGGTACAACTCCTCAAGTAAGAAAATTATGTTTGTGTTCGTCGTTCGTATCTCCGGAACTATAAGTCCGATTTAAGTAATTCTTTTTTTGTTGTACTAGGTATCGTTCAACTTAGGGAATACTGCAAATTTCATCAAAATCGGTTCAGCCGTTTTTGAGATAGGGAATAAATAAAAGAGATGTTAACGATGTTATTACCGGTGCTACGGATTACAAAATTCTAGTGCACGTGTAAGAAAATGATGTATTTGACAAGAATTTTGGTTGAATATTTAAACTAAAAAGAGTAAAATAAAAAACTTTTTTAAAAAAAATGTGACCGCCTTCAAAAACAACCATAAAAAAGAGTAAAATAACCTACAAAACTTTTCTTTCGGAAGTCGGTGGCAAAAGAGACAATGAATTAATAAAAAAGTCACCGACTTCCGAAAGAAAAGTTTTGTAGGTTATTTTACTCTTTTTTATGGTTGTTTTTGAAGGCGGTCACATTTTTTTTGAAAAAGTTTTTCAGTTCGATGTTTCGTCGGTTTGATTTTTTTTTAAAGGTTTTGTTTTAACTGTGAGAAAATAAACATCCCCTCTTACTTTATCGATAAGCGTTTGGTACAGCACTAGCAGCCGCGCTCAAGGTAAGTGTCGGGGCTATCGCGACGGATCGCTCTAAGCTCTGCTCCGAACAACAGTCAGAGATCTGATTACAAAGAGGGGCACTTCAAGCAGACCATCCATTTACCTTTTATTCTTTGCTTTTTCATTTCATTTTGTTGTCATGCTTTATAAATGGTGTATCGTGTGTTGTTGGGTGTGGGTTTAAATTAGACCTTAAGTTTCGTGATTACGTCTTTGTAACCAGAAAATTTTCTGTGACTAGTATGCTATGTAATTAAATTCGCTTTTATAGCACTTTTAAAATAAAAATAAGAATGCAAAACGAGGGAAGTGAATGAGAAGATAGTAATGAAAGTAATAAGCGAAAATAAAAAATAATACAGTTCATTATATTTGTTTATCATCAATTCATCAGTCAATTACCGTCACTGGACAGAAGGTCACAACCGACGGAACATCTGAAAAACTTCCCTGAAATACAATTTTCTGAAAAGTCAACACGAATTTTCACTACCCAACTCAATATTTATTAAGATCCGATTTTTTAAGATCCGATTTTTTAAATTAAATGATCAATTCGCAAATTGGGAATTCGATATCAGGAGTTGGAATTTTTGGTCGTTAACATTTTCCGAAGACGATTTTTGTAATGATTAATTTATGAATAAAATTCGTCTCTGTAAGAAAAATAAAATAAAACAATCTTCTCACTTTACTTAAGCTTCTAATGTTTACATTCAACCTTCTAAGGTAGGTTATTGAAATTTTTAGGCCGAAAAAAATTCAAGGATCATTACAAAACCCTGACAAAACTCCTTTTTAAACCAATTCACTCAGGAAGCAAAACGTACATACAAAAAAAAAAAAAAACACTCTCGGCATAACAAGAACGATATTTAATTTTGTGCAGCGGTTATGTAGGCCCCTAAGGCTTTACGAAGCTCTCCGTACCACGATACCGCGGAATGTGAAACAACGTGTGCAGAGGATAGAAAAGAGGTAAACCCAAACGTGTGAAAGAATTTCGAGCGAACAAATTTTTATTGAGGATTTTGAAATAGGAATGGGATTTGCGGATTCTGTGTGCGGTCATTTTAATGGGGTTAAATATTTTTGGAATACTTTTGTTATAATTTATCGGTTAATCAAATCGGTTAAAAACGTTATTCTATCTTATTACTTTCGTGTTAGCTGCAATTGTAGAGGAAAGATCTCTCTTTGAAGGAACTGCTGGAAGGCGAGGTCATGTCATACCACCACAAAACTCCTATAGTTGCATTTTCACGTCTTAACGGCTAAACGTATTTCGATGAAATTTGACACATTTTTAGATCATTTACCTAGGTAAGTTTAAAGGGTATTCTTTTATCCTGGTAATAAGTTCCTGGAAGAAAAAAATCGACCTTTCGCGGGAGTCAAACAAATATTACCCTGTGGTTATAATGTAATGAGAAACCAATTACTTACTAAGGTAACATTAATCCACTACAAAAAAGAACCAAAAACAGTGCCAACATCCCAAAAAAATACACCGACCAAAAAGAAAATATACGACAGCGACGACGCAATAAATAAAATCTATCATCTCCAAATACTTTCCGGGTTTCATGTACGGCAATTTGGCTGAAATATGTTTCATAAGCGTGGGACCTGGTGAGAGAAACAAAACTGATGGAGCGTGTTTTTATTAGTGGTCGTGAGTAGAATTTGCTATGGAACTGCATCCTGCAGACTTTTTGTGGCTTGGCCATACAGGTTTCGCAAATTGTACCGCGTGAGAGAATGGAATATGTTGACAAGGGGAGACTTTAATTGAATTTAGAAGTAACTCTGGCTTTTTTTCGGGTTTGTTAGTAGACGTAATTCTATTGGTATATGGGATTGACTTTTAAGGAGTCACACAAGAATAGGAAACCCCGACTTTTAATGTCAAACCGGGATTTGAAAAAAATAATCAAAAGAGGACTTAAAAGAGATACATCATTATTAAATACTTGCATAGTAGGTTTTGTATGTTTAAGAATAGAAAGCAGATTGTCAAGGAAGTCATGATAATTTATTAGAACCATATTTAGATGTGAAAAACATTTATTTACAAAACAAACATAAAAAAATTCAACAATAACATCTTACTAACCTAAAGTAATAATTCGAGTCCTAACAGGCCTCACGAACTTCGTGTAATTCGTTTTTACTCTAGAAATGATCGGTTTGTATTTGAACTGTACTTGTTTTGTCGTTGTGATCACCTTTCCACCTTCAGTAGTCTCTGAGACGTAGTTTTCGTAGTTCTGCATATTATGCCCTTTCTTGTTGAACCCTGACTGCTCCGCCATTTTCCTTAGCCATACTTCAAAGTTTGACAGCTTCATACTCGTCTTCTTTAAAGGTATGTTGTATTTCTTTGACTTTCCTTTCTTCGGTATGTGAGGCTTCGAATGATGTTTTGAATTCATGTTCTTAATCTCTACTTTAACTTTGTATACGACACCCAAGTTCTCTTGCATCGCCACTGACTGGATTTGTTCGAAGTATTTTTGAAATTGGTTGTTTGCATCATAACCTTGCAGTTCAAATGATTTTGGTATTTCTTTGAAATGTGTTCCGATTTTTGAGTCGTGGAGATCTGGAAGAGGGTAGAACGAAATGATTAGTTAAAATATTTGATTTGATGAGCAAATGAACCCTCCGATCCTGGGTAGAGCAAAAGGGATATTGCATAATTCAGATGTTGTTAATACCACTTGTAAGTCTTGTACTGTTATCGTTCCATAATTTTCCTACTTCTGTAAATCAAGTTAATACTTCAAAAAACATGCATTATCGGACATTATCAACTGATAATGCATGATTGTATGAACAGTAACTTGCTATGGCACTCGGAACCCATGCAATTGAACTTTCTTGTCTAACAATCTTTACTTCACTGTTTACGACAGTGATGATATAATTTTCAGAAACAAAAACATTTCAAAATTACTACTTACTTTCAATATATTCCTGAGCGTTTATCCAACTTAAAGTTAGGATGACAACCAATACATTTATTTTGCTACTATGCCCCATCTTGTACCGAATTCAGTGATGCACAGACCAAAGATTGTCGGCGCAGATGGCTTATATCCATCGAGATAAGATTTTTTAACAAAAAGTAGTGAAAAATCCGCAAACATTCGCACTTGTCGCGGCGCTAAGCCTATTAACCCTGCTTACGATGACGTGGTATTTGAAGCCAGGTGTTTCAAAAGATTAGGGTTTTGCTGTCGGAATAATGAATGCTTGGAAAAACGGATTGTGGTGTTTGTTTGTAGAAAATGTAAGCGTTTAAGTTGTAACTTTACTTTTTAAGAATACCAATTAAAATGGAACATCGTTGAACGGTATCTAGCTTTAATTATTTTATTTTTTACTTAATGAACTGTAAAGAATTATGTATTTAAATCAGGGGGGATCAGCAGTACCACTGCTAGCCGAAATACAGGATCATCCTAGTTTGTCTCCAGTTCTATAACTTTTGTAAACATAAAACGAATTTGTTCAAAGTTTATATTGTAAATTCTGTTTGTAAGTTTTTAGAGAAATAAATTTATTATTATCTTTACATATAATAAAATCGTAGAGATGTCATTCCTGTACATTGAATATTTTTTTCTTTTTGTATTTTTTTCGAGATAAGGGATCGATTCTGATGCCAGATCAACTTTTATTTTTTTTCGAATATTTTTATGTTTTTTTGATTTGATCTATCTCCGAAACTACTGTAAAGTTGTCGATCAAATTTTCCTCAAATATTCCTAATAATATGCTTCTGTTAATATGCTATGTATTATTACGCTATTTTTCCTGGGAGATAAGCAATTTTGAATTTTGTTTGTTTTTAGATGTTTGTTGTTAGTTGGCAGCTAAAGCTTTGGATATTATTTAGTCAATTTTTCCTCAAATATTCCTTAAACTGCTCTTCAATTAATAGGATATGTATAATTACGCTATTGCCCTTGGGGGATTAGCAATTTTATAATATGTTGATTTTCAGTCATTGTTGACATTTGTCTAAGAACCGCTATTTGAAAGTGACTGTCAGCGTATTAGCGGTGACCTGCTTGACTTTCGTGCAAGGGGTCTCTGGATTAAATCTTGCAGTTTTTTTTTTCTCTTTTTGAGTTTTTTTTTATTTGTCCTGAGAGTTTTAAATAATTTTTTTTTTTTTCAATACTTCTCTAGGATATAAATCTACACCGATTTAAATTGGATATTTTTTTTTATTGTAATTGTTTCGAGGTGTGGAATTTTAAAGATTAGAAAAAAATCAGGGTTTCTATAATTTGTGTTTATTTATGTTTTGAATTGGTGCTCAAACCAATGCAAAGATTCTGTTTTAAACGACGACAAGTTGTACTCATCGAGTCAGATAATTAGTTATTTTTTAGGTATCACGCGGTATGCTAAATGGAGAAGAGCAATGCTATCGTACGTTGAATTTGCAGCGATACTGTAAATCGATCCAATAATGATAGTCTAATCGGTTCTTTGAAATTAATGTCGCTCAAATAAGGACGTTTCCTATGCAAACTATGTACCTAGATATAACATTATTGATCTAAACTAATAATAAAAATGCAAGTATGTTTGTTTTTTACCTTTTCACGCATTACTACATACTGAATCGATCGTCCCAAAATTTAGCATATAGGTTGTCAGGAGTATAGACACGGATATAAGGTATCTTACATCCCGAATAACAGAAGAGAGCTGTTTCCGAGAAAACAATTACGTTCATATTCCAGATGGCGCCACACGATCCGTATTGTTTCTCAAATTCTAAAATAACGCAAGCGAAGCCGCGGGCAAACACTAGTTTCTCTATAAAAAATGACTTTAACATGACGTCTTTAAAGACTACCCGACATATCCATTCACATTTTTTGAAATAATCACTTTTCATCAAGACCTTATAACCAAGATGCTTGATTGAAACATCTCCTTTGATTCTGTTTCTGATTAATTTAAAGATTCTTTATTTAACATAATTAGGGCCAAAATCTTGGTCATTATTAAAACTCACAATAATTATTTAAAATGCTTTACAATTTAAAACCATTGGTAAAAAAATATGTGGGATCTTAACTAATGGGTGCTTAGCTACGAATCAAGCAAGTGGTTCAAATATAATTATCCTTATATTAAATAATTAATTTCACGGGATCATTGAACTCATGTTGACTTCTGTTACACCAACTGTATTAGAACCTAGTTTACTTTAAGCTACAAACATGAACTTGGCACCTTTCCTAGAAGCCGTACAGATTATAATTATTCTGAGCCATAAAGCTCCCCATAGTTAAATATGCACACAGTAGAAGACAGGTTGCTAACTGCAGTCTACAAACAACTGGGAAATCTGGAGTTGAGTATAAGTTTTGTATAATTATTATTATCAATGTTAACATTACTACGAGTAAATGGATTTGAGAATGTTTTGAAAGGTTTCCTTAGGATACGAATTTAAATTCAGACCATTACAGAATATTTCAAAGTACATAAATATTATAAATAAATTACACCCAGACACAGAACAAAATGATCGTGCTCATCACACAAACATTTGTTCTGGGTGGGAATCGAACTTACGACCTCCGGCGTAGCAGTCAGGGTCACTTACCACTAAACTAGCAGGCCTGTCAAAAGTTGGCCTGTTATAAAAATGTACTTCTGTTGATGACAAGGATATAACCATCGTACAATGGTCCAAAAATCTAAAGTTTCGAAAAAAAAAAAACAAAAAACAGGAACTTTTAGGAAGCCGCCATTTTCAAGCAAAGAGATGATGAAAGCTAACAGTATCAAGTAATTTATACGACATGATTTATGTAATATCACGCCTATTCTATTTTTGTACGCTAACAGAAACTTAAAAAATGTGATATACAGTCTCAACTTCATCATTACATTGTTTATTGATACCACAAAATTGGGTAGTTTCAAAATCATCATCAATATCGGTTGCTGACACGTTAGTAAGCATCTAAATTGCACCAAAATCTCTCCCTTACATATACGTTATAACCAAATCACCCTTTACAGCCAATTCACAATCACGTAAACCGTCTGCGGACACAAATTCAACCATAAAACAACCATCAACTGCCTATAAACCACGTTTAGAACGGCGCCTCATAACTCGAAGCTAATCAATGGGTTTGTGAATGAAATTAGTAGCACTGTTAAGTCGAACAGTAACGAACAGGAATACTGTGGATTTGTATAAACGATTTTATCCTTTATTTTTTATTATTATTATTTATGATAAAATCGTTTATAATGTCTTGTCTTCTTTTCTTTCTCCTTTTATAATCGTTTATATTCGCTTATAATATCCCCACTGATAAGACGCAGGCTTGTCACTCTATGAGAGGATGGGCTGTAATCCAAACTGTGCAACGAATGTACCTCACGATGTTTTCCTTCACCGTTATGAGAGCTTTGGTGATGAAATAGGTAAGTTACACAAAGAAATGCAGATGACTGGGTTCATACTTCTCTCTCTTTCGAATATATTGTGGCCCATTATTTCATAACGCAAGCACAAGTCGATCTGCCTAGTCTGAATTTAAACCATGCACTAATTTTAAGAAGGGTGAATATCAGTCAGTTAACAAGTGAGTCGTACTATTAGTGCATTTTGCCGGCAATTTATGAAGCAGGATGGACTTTAATTCAGTACGTCCCTTAAGGTCAAACAAGTCAACATTTTTTCCATAGAATCTTCGTTCGGGTTTTACTCCACTATTTGACAAAGTACATCCAAAATTAGACATGGTATCGTTTTGTCTCATTATTAATTTTGTCTGTACGGAAGCAGAATTGTAAAATATGAAGCTATTAAAAAGTTACGAGCTTCTAAAGATTCGTTTTTTTTGCTAATTTTAACACAACTTTGGGTGTAAATTTGCAGCAAGAAGCAACTCAATTGGTCCAAATGCACGAAGTCCTTACCGACACAGCAAATTTATCGAAGAAATTAATAAATTTTATTTGAAATTAATTGCGCGCAGCGTTGCCCGGCGAGTGACCGGAGCGCCTGAACCATCCATTGTCATCTTCCTATTTTGCTTGCGTATATTGTTTCGTGCCTCGGTCGAGAAACAACAGTGGCGTGCACAGACGTCCATGCAGCCTCCCGAGGTCGTTTCCTCGCGAGGCAAATGCCTAGCAAGTCTGCTCGCTCTGGACGTCTAATAGGATTTTGATCAAGCTGATCTGCAAAAGAAGCTAAGCAGATGATGAGGTCTTTTGTCAAAATATCCATCTATAAATTTCAGAACATCGCCTTTGAATTTTGGTTAGCATGGCGTAGATAGTTATAAACTAGCCGAGCCGTTCCCGCCCGAACGACTGTAGCGGACCTGGACCGCGTATCATGAATTACAAATGGTCAATATCGCATTACCGTGGTATTACTTCAAGATCTAAACGGCTATTGTCGGTGCTGGGAATCGTAGGTGTTAGCCCTCGCTCGTCCTTGAACTACGAATATGGTAACCTTGGCTTAGGGTTTAAAACAGTTAGAGATGACTCATTTCATGATAAAACATTTATATTAAGCTGTTTTGTTAGAAAGCTAGTTCGGAAAAAGCTAAGTAAAGTGTTTCATCTGTATAGCTTTTAATAGGAATATACAAAGTAACCTTATTAGAAGGTTGCTTTTGTTAGAAAGCTGTTCGTAAAGTGTTTCATTGTATATTAAAAAACGAAGTGGACATTTTTTTTATTAAAATCCGGTCAAAATTCAAACCTTCCAAGAATATTAATCTCAGTGGCATTGAAGTGTTAAAATCTCTTTGAATTAGATTCCTTATCCGACGCTATTGTTCTGAAGCAGCTGAACATTAATGTTTATGAAAAATAGAAGGTCCAAGTGAAAAATTCTCATTCTATACCATTTTATAGATAAGAGTGATCATGGGATAGCTTTGGGATTTAAACATCGGATTATTTATGTCAGGTGTGGTCACAAAACTAGAATTTTTGTTAATTTGTGTTTTATTTTTTAATATTAGTCAGCCATGCATAATAATTAATAACTGTTTTGTTTCCAATAACTCAGTCCAGTATTTTCTATTTATGTTCCGTATTTCTGTGAGGTGAGACAAACATCGAATTATTTGATATTTAGTTATGATCCAAAAAATATTTTTTTTTTTACTCTTTTCATTTCGTCATACACATAACTTTTTTGTTTTCAGTGTTACTCAGTCCATTTCAGTCTCATTTCAGTAAACGTTTTTAATATCGTCGATATTTTGAAAACATTGCAATACGTGGTGATAAACAGAAACTACAAGCTCGCTGTGTGTGTTGTTTGTGTGGTAATAGTTACTTCACTTATTACGAACTAAAACGTAATGTAGGGTTTATTCACTGATTTTATTCATCGCATGGCGATGAATGTTCGTGTTTTCACTGTATGAATATGAGCCTTTGTCCTACTGTGGGGTAGTTGTATATTAAGAATAAATTGGCGCCATGTTTGGTTCAGTGGATGATCAATAGGACTGCTGCCCTCTGTGACGCAGATTCGATCTCCACACGGAACAAAATAATTTTATTTTAGTTGCGGGACAATTGTCTGGGTGTTTGTGAGTTTCTATGTTGGTAAAACACAGCCACGCTGCAGGAGAAATGTGGGACAACGTTTAAAAAAACACACAATTTTACTACTTAATAACAAATGACTTGAAAAAAACCACTAACCGTAATCACGTAGCGTAAAACTACATACTCAAAATCCACAAAACGAATTTTTAACAACATTTTAACAAAAATCCGAACTCCTTTTAAATTCCCAGCAGCCATTACCCTTTCAATTTCGATTCCATATCGACGTGTATCGATATTAGATTTCGATACATTCGATAACAATAGCATTTCACTTGGAGTGTTCGCAATCGGTAAAGTTTAATCGCTTTAATCTACGTGTTGATATGAGAATTCTTGATCTTAAATAACTTCGTGAACGAATAGGAGTTTCGCTTGAGATACGATATATCTCCACTGTGTTATTACTTATTAGATTAGTTCTAGATTTCAGTTGAATATCTTTCTAGGCCGATGTTGCTTGAAAAGTTTATTGACTTAGAGATAGAGGTTTTACTCGTAAATCTTCAAGTGTATTTGTGGTGAGACAGTTACTTACAATTCTTGGGTTTTCTGTAAAAGGATTTTGTTTTAATTGTGTCTTTATTGTCTTTTTTCTTCTTTATTACTTCATGGTTTCTATAACTGTGTCCTTTACTTAACGTAATCCTGTTGATAACATCAAGTTTAAAATTTTCTTGGTCCTTAATAAAATATCTTTGTCGGGTGTTCCAAATAGCGGGTAAATAAGAGTTATATTGACTACGTTTATGAATGCGAAATTTTGTAAGGATGGATGTTTATTTCAATTTGGTATGAAAATAGTTCATATCCAGGTTCTATTCCCAGTTTGTGCAAAGTGTTGTTGGGTTTTTCCACTAGGAATTTGTCAGTAGCAGCCATGGATCACAATCAACTTGCACTGTATTACACCTCAGCCTGATCTTTCCAGAATTACAGGCGTGATGTTGTTATGTCTCTAAACTGAACCAATTAGCAGAAATGAAGATTTATGAAAAGAGTAAAAAATTGAAATATAAATGCCGTAAATGAAGCTCAGTAAGAACTCCAATAAAGTCCATAATCTATCAGAACAAACTGCAAAGTGGCTTCTACAATATTTTCTCCCAGAAATTATGACAGAAAGCAGTGTCCAGTGAGTGTGCAAGTTCCTTCTAAGTTATCACGCTCAATCAATACTTATTGAGAAGTTGCCGCCACTGTTCCCAGTTGCATTCCGTATGATGTGGCGCCCCCTAGAGGCGGCAAATAAAACTTATTTATTGAAGACTTGTTCGGAGTATGGACTGTGTTTGGCTTAAGTTGTTGTGGCCTGTTTTGACGTGTGTCCAGCTATAAAATGAGTGGATAGTGTTACATTTTGTGTTCTGTTGTGTGCATGGATAGTGTTGTATGTTCTATTATGTTGGTGGTGTTTTTTGTTGTGGTAGGTAGTGGTTTTCAAACTGTATAGAAGGCGATGAGTAGAACAACTTTGTAGATCTAAGAGACTTTAAAATTCATCATCATCATCATCTACAAGCCTTTTGCCAACTATATAATAAGGATTGGCTTCCAGTCGAAACAGATGCAGCTGAATATCAATATTTTACATAAAGCGACTGCCTATCGGACCTCCACAACACAGTAACTGGGTATTATGATACCTATCGGTAAGACTGGACTTAGAGACTTTTAAATTAATGTGGGGATATTAATTTAAAAAGCTCTGTGTGCAGCGGAAGGGAGAGTGAAACTTGACTGACTAAAAAGTAAAAACCACTTTTGCATTCCAGGGTCGCGGCCCCATTTTTATATAATATCGCGGCTGTAGAACTAAGCCTTATTACAAAGCTCTTTGCAAATGGCTGTTTCTTACGAGGAGGCACGTTTTGGTGAAGTTGTTAAAAGTTTCAAGTTATTTTCTTTTCTTTTGGGAGATTCAAGGGTATTCCTTTACCTCTTTCGCCATCATAGTCTGTACCGTGTGGATTGGTTATTCCCAGCTGCCTCCAATTGGTTCACTCCAAAGGTTTCCGAATGGAGACCATGCAACGACAAGCGCAGCGTGTGACGTCCACCTACAAGGTGGACAGACGATTGTGATATCACAGGATCATGCTGGATGCAAGCCACTTCTAACCGATCCTTTTGTAAATCTATGAGGGAGGCCTATGTTCAGCAGTGTACGTCCTACGACTGATGTGATGATGATAATGATAAACTGCCTCCAAACGTCTTTGAAAACCCTTTTACGATAAACTTAATGAGCAACTATGTTGTCTGATTGTAACATCTTATGTACCCTGTATCTGCAATCTATGTAAATAAACGTTTACTTACTTACTTACTGATCATAATTAGGTAGATAACTTATTTTTTTTCCTTAAAAAGGTCTTATAATATTTCTGTTGCCAGGGAAAGAAGCCTCCTATTTCTATTTATTTTAAGGTCACATCACGTCGTATCCCTAATTTAATATAAGCTGACCCTTAATTGCCATTTCAAAACCCACACGTGTATACCCAAACTAAACCGGGTCTTAATGAATAATGCCGTATTCATATTAATTACTACTTCAGAGATCCGATTAACGCGTTAATTTACTTTTATTTTAGTTTCGACTTTATTTGTTTATTGTTCAAATTGAATTTCATTTATGTGCTCAAAGCTTTAATATGTTTGCTTATTTTGTTATGGGTAAATGATTTGTGGTATGTGATTTTAAGTGTTTTAAATGTTTCAATTTGTCAATGCAACTTCGATAAATAAAATGAGAGTTTTATTTGCTTTTCCGATCATGGTTGATTAAGCCGGTCCTACAGTTTAACAGATTGTTGTGAAGCAGAGTCGTGTACGCTATAAAAGTTATCTGTTGATATTCATTGTTAAGCAAAACTTGCCTAGGTCAGTCATTCCGATGGGTGATGACCGTGGTCAGAGCCTCGAAAAATACGTTGGAAATTTAATAGGTGCCCGCATGCCAGTTGTAAAGATCTTGATACCGTCTTTAGAGGCACATTGAAGCTGGATAGTCTGACACCCTAGTCTTACCAATGATTTAGTGTATCGTATTTACTCGGTTACTGTTGTTTATTCATCTTCTAGATGAGATTGAATCTCTTATGGATTTATTGCTCAACAGTGATCAGCGAGCAGGTTTTAACTTAAACCTACATGCAGAACTAACACCATCCTTAAGAAAGGATTGCACTCTAAAGTAATGATGTAGCACCTTTATTTTGACTTAAAAGTATAAAGCTTTATTTGATTTACTGGTTATTTATTTAATATCACGGCCCTAGAACTAAGCCTTATTACAAAACTCAGCAAGCAAGCAAGCAAGCGTCAAAAGTTTCGAAGTTATTTTCTTTTCTTTTGGGAGATTCAAGGGTATGCCTTTACCACTTCTGCCATCATAGTCTGTTCCATGTGGAATGGTTATTCCCAGCTGCCTCCAATTGGTTCACTCAAAAGGTTCCCGAATGGAGACCACGCTCCGGCGCAGCGTGTGACGTCACACCTACAAGGTGGACAGACGATAGTGCTGGATGCAAGCCACTTTTAACCGATCCTATTGTAAATCGTAGGACGTCCACTGCTGAACATAGGCCTCCTTATGTTCAGCAGTGGACGTCCAACGACTGATGTGGTGATGATAATGATGAACAACCTCCAATCGTCTTTGAAAACCCTTTTACGATAAACTTAATGAGCAACAATGTTGTCTCATTGTTACGTCTTATGTACTGTACCTGCAATCTATGCAAATAAATGTTTACTTACTTACTAATCATAAATTTGTTATGTAGATAACATAAATTTTTACTTAAAAAAGGGCTTAAAATATTTCTGTCGCCAGGGAAAGAAGCCTCCTATTTCTATACATTTTAAGGTCACATCACGTCGTATCCCTAATTTAATATAAGCTGACCCTTAATTGCCATTTCAAAACCCACACGTGTATACCCAAACTAAACCGGGTCTTAATGAATAATGCCGTATTCATATTAATTACTACTTCAGAGATCCGATTAACGCGTTAATTTACTTTTATTTTAGTTTCGACTTTATTTGTTTACTGTTCAAATTGAATTTCATTTATGTGCTTAAAGCTTTAATATGTTTGCTTATTTTGTTATGGGTAAATGATTTGTGCTATGTGATTTTAAGTGTTTTAAATGTTTCAATTTGTCAATGAAACTTCGATAAATAAATGAGAGTTTATTTGCTTTTCAGATCATGGTTGATTAAGTATACAGTTTAACAGTATTGTGACGCAGAGTCGTGTAATAAAAGTTATCCATTGATCTTCATTGTTAAGCAAAGCTTGCCTACGTCAGTATTCCGATGGATGACCATGGTCAGAGCCTCGAAAAATACGTTAAGCCATAGGTGCCCGCTGTGAGTCGTAGATCTTGAACTGTCTTTAGAGGCAGATTGAAGCTGGATAGTCTGACACCCAGTGTTACCAAAGTGTTTCGTATTACTCGGTTACTGGATTACAGAGAGAGAATTCTGGAGAATTCTTCTTCTCAGACAATCAGTGTGCTTACTTTGATGGATAAAATCCGGAAGGAGCACCAAAGTTGATGTGACTACTGGTTACATTTTTCGCAGGACGGACAACCATTGGAGGCTCAAGATCAGGCTCAGTGGCGCATACTGAGAGAAGCCTATGTTCAACAATGTGATGAATACAGGCTGATGAAATGATGAGTATGATGGACTTGAAGCTGGCTTCAATACAGTTGGCAGCATTTTCATAAATATTAAACGTATTGACGCATGTGTTGCGACCTTTCGAAGATGTTCTTTGGAAAGTCAAATTGGAACTTGAACCCTCGAAATTTAAGATTAGGCAGCATGTTAGGCAGATAATGTCGTTGTTGATTTCAGTAAACACACTAATAAAAACCTTAGTTTATATTTACCAGGCCCTATATAAATAAAAGAGATACATAATAATTTCCCACCCCTCCGCCACAGAAATCAAAAACATCATTATTTTCATGAAACTTTAACATAAACACGATAACTATCCATCATTTTGTATAGGCTTGTTTTCAACTGCCCCTAAATGTGAATAGTTGATTCGAAATGGCTGAACTCCAGCCATTATCCATCGGCAAACAAATAACCCGATGATATTCGGTGAAGTCGATCGAGAAATGAATGTGTATTACTAAAGTTTGCCAATTATTATTTTTATGTTAAAGTGGGGTAGATGTTAATGATGCTTTAAGTCGTGTATGTGGATGTAATTACGGTAATTTATGATGTTTTGTGGTATACATATTGGTAATCTCCGGTATTGTATAAATATTGACTCTTTACGTCTGATTCTATATGACCGCAGCGGCAAACTGCAGCGACGTAGCGTCAGCAGATGACGGCAATGTCAATAAATTTTATTGTCGCCGTTTTTGTTGATTCTATGAAAATGGTGATAGGTCATTATCATCTGTGGAAGCGTTTGAATTCGGCTTTTATAGGCATGGACATTTAGCCATTCGGGTATGTCGTCGCATTGTCGATTCTGTGGCAGCACTGTTAATCATCTTGGCGGTAAGTAATGTATAATAGAAGCCATTACTTTAAAAGCAGTATTTTGCCGTGGTCTGTTAAAGCGTTTGGTCTCTGATTGCAGTTGCGGTTAGCTTCGAAAATGTACTTTTATATGGAACAAGTTGTTGCAGACTGCAAATGTATGTGTTTTCTTCTTTCCGCCATTTTGAAAGTGTTGTTCTGTCGTTGCGGTTTGCAGCCACCTTCAGAATTGTACCGCAATCAATTAGACCGTAAAACTACAGACAAAAGGCTTACTTAAATGCTACAATTCTTGAAGTAAAATTGCCATAATATTCTCAATAATTTACAATGCAAACGAGATCACAAAATTACCAAAAGTCTCGTCCGACAACGGCCTAAGTTGTGATACAATGTTCCGTGAATAACTCTGTTGCCGTTCAGAATGTTTCTGAATCATTAATGTTTTTCGAGTTTCAATGTCAGAGGAACTTTTCTTTGCTATCTACTAGATAGATAATGTTATTACTGCTTTGGATACACGTGCCTTGGTAAAGTGTACTAATAATATTATTACTTCGGATACATGTGTCCACATATGGCTAAATGGCTATTGATTGACCGGACCTGTGACTGAATTAATAATGTATCTTATGATATAATACGTTTAGCACCTCGTTTCTCAATGATGAGGTTGCTATCGTTTAAACTCAGGGAAGTACCAATTAATGTGCCTTTTTCAATCCAGATTTACTTTTTGAGTTTGTCTTGGACACCACTTTCTTTTTACGTCATAAATTCCAACGAAAGCTATCATTGGAATTTATGACTTAAAAAGAAAGTAGTCAATTATCTTGAACATCATCATAATCAAGATCAGCCCATAACGTTCCTACTGCTAGTATACAGAGACTTCACTCCGTAGGAAATAGCTAGCACGATTTTATGACCCCATAATTCGAAGTCGATTGTACAAAAGAAAGGCCTTCATAATTATATTCGTATTTTTGTTTTGCTGGGACACAAGAACGTGCGCGGGCTTGGGGATTGGGCGATGTCACATTAAAATTTTTGGTTCTAACATGCCGGTTTCCTCACAATGTTTTCCTTCACCGTTTTGAGAGCATGATGAAATAATGTACACATAATCTGGATCGAGCCCATAACTCGTAAGTCCGATACTGCCACCATCTGATGATGATATTATTATTTATTAATCTATTTCCTTTGTATCTTGTAGGAAAAGTCACATAACTTATTTTCCCTTCACTATCTTGCAAGCAACATCCTGATTACACAATAAACAGCTTTTTCAAGTCCTGTTAGTTCTTCTTTATGATTAAGTTTGCTCTTGCAACACAGTTTAACTTTCCAAAGGACACTCCGGCGCGACATTTTGAATTTTAATATTAGTTTTATAAGAGTCATAGTGGAAATAACTGGGTTATAAGTTCATTGAATTTTACTATCATTATAAATGCGAAAGTTTTTGAAGATGGATGGATGGATGTTTAACTCAAGGGATACTGTAAACAGTATTCCTGGTATTGTTCCCATGAAATATGTTGCATGTGGACGAAGCTGCGGGCTAGATATTCTAACAGATACATAGAAATATAAATTGTTATATACCTATAACTAGTATCTACACAAAATAAGTTCACCGGGCGCGTATTGTCTCGCGTCGTATGAACTCTTTGTGATACGAGTATTATAACTACCTTTATGGCTTAAGGCTCGTCTTCTTTTGCAAAAAATTGAACGCGTTCGGAGTCGATTTACGTCAAATTTCGGGCTCCCTTCGCAATGCATACATTGCCCACTGAATTATTATAAAACAATTTTGATGCGGTATGAACATTGCTCTACTAAGGATTATTTAAAAGGAGTTATAGTATTTTTGCTTAATAAGGATTTTAATATGACTTGGTTTCAGGGTTGGAAAAAAAAAACAGTTTTTTTTAAATTTATAAAACAAACTAACAATTCAAAATGTTTTAGAAAGTGTTTTTTTTTTAGTTTCTGGTTCTTTTTTTAAATTAATTCCACCTTGTTTGTTGATGTCTAAACGTATATATATCAATTATGTTTCATTTCTAGACTACATCTTTTCAAATTCACCCTTTGTAATGAATTTTTTACGAAAAATGATCAATGGAATAAAAACATGTGATGTTTTTTTCTAAAAATTTTAAGCATTATTTCATTACAGTGTCAATAAAAGTTAAAAATATGGCATAACAATGGCATTAAACTCAAAAGGTTTTATGTCAAACTAATTTAGACTCCTGAATATTAATTTGTTTTCATTTTATATGCATTCATCTGCCTTAAAAAGTAGTTGAAACGGGTAATAAAAAACACTGTTTAATTTCAAACTTTTTTAAACAGGTGTTTTAAAACAACTTGTTTTCATCATGCCAACCCTGTTTGGTTTGTAATAATACGAGTATCACACAAGTGTTTTAATACTATTTAAATATTCTCATAGGTTAAATTCTGTTAGGTTTAATTTGTTAAACACAATCGTGTTTAACTAATTAAACCTAAAAAAAGGTCAGTGCAGCAGTCATGTTGGCCAAGGAAGAGGCGGGACGCGTGAGAGAGGACAGCGTAAACCTTACATCCCAGCCGCAGTGGTAAACCCAGAACATAAAAGGCTATTAAAGAACGCCGTGAATTTAAGTCAGTAAAAGTCTGACAGTATCTCCCGCATGGCCTGGGGAGGACTCATTTGATGATTTTATCATGAAAAAAAAGTCATGGGCCATGCCCGGGTCGACAGCGCGTTGTGTCCTACGAGCGCCTCAAATAGCGTCAGCATGATGACGGGGTCCCCCTCTAGAGGGCTAAAGCCTGCTGTCGTCGCGGTACTCATTACCGTGACCCCGGAACATTAAGGGCTATTTGAAGGACACCGTGGATTTTAGTCAGTACAAATCTGACAGTCCCATCCAAGGACTGCACTCCTTGTCATAGGCACAGTCCATTACCACCGGGAGACATAGAAACCAACGGTTTTGTTACTTGCTGGATTTTAATGAAGGAGCAATGTTAGCGAACGTGAAAGTGAGAAAAAACAAACTAAATTTTAAATGTCAATAAGGTCGAAAATAGTTTGAACATATTTTTTAAATTGCTTAACGATAGCAAGTTAAAAAACAGCTTCAAGCGATTTTCGACCTTATTGACATTTATGCAAAAACCGGATTTAAATGAAGGAGCAATGTTAGCGAACGTGAAAGTGAGAAAAAACAAACTAAATTTTAAATGTCAATAAGGTCGAAAATAGTTTGAACATGTTTTTTAAATTGCTTAACGATAGCAAGTTAAAAAAACAGCTTCAAGCGATTTTCGACCTTATTGACATTTATGCAAAAACCGGATTTTAATGAAGGAGCAATGTTAGCGAACGTGAAAGTGAGAAAAAACAAACTAAATTTTAAATGTCAATAAGGTCGAAAATAGTTTGAACATGTTTTTTAAATTGCTTAACAATAGCAAGTTAAAAAAACAGCTTCAAGCGATTTTCGACCTTATTGACATTTATGCAAAAACCGGATTTTAATGAAGGAGCAATGTTAGCGAACGTGAAAGTGAGAAAAAACAAACTAAGTTTTAAATGTCAATAAGGTCGAAAATAGTTTGAACATGTTTTTTAAATTGCTTAACGATAGCAAGTTAAAAAAACAGCTTCAAGCGATTTTCGACCTTATTGACATTTATGCAAAAACCGGATTTTAATGAAGGAGCAATGTTAGCGAACGTGAAAGTGAGAAAAAACAAACTAAATTTAAATGTCAATAAGGGCGAAAAGCTTCTGGAAAAAACTTGCTATCGTTAAGCAATTTAAAAACATGTTCAAACTATTTTCGACCTTACTGACATTTATGCAAACACCGGACTTAATGCGAGCAATTTAGCGATCGTGAAAGTGAGAAAAAACAAACTAAATTTAAATGTCAATAAGGGCGAAAATCGCTTGAAGCTGTTTTTTAACTTGCTATCGTTAAGCAATTTAAAAACATGTTCAAACTATTTTCGACCTTACTGACATTTATGCAAACACCGGATTTTAATGAAGGAGCAATGTTAGCGATCGTGAAAGTGAGAAAAAACAAACTAAATTTTAAATGTCAATAAGGTCGGAGTTTAATTTTGATATTTAAATGGGACCAACTTTCAGATAAACTCTGTCCAACAAAAAAACTGATTTTTTGATATTGGACCACCTTAGAGAAAGTAAAGAATGGTCATAAATAAAAAAAAAAAATATATATATACATGTCGAATTGAGAACCTCCTTTTTTTCCGTCGGTTAAAAAATATATTTTAACATAATAAAGTAGAGCAACCTGAGATGCGTAACTGCGCGTCATCACCGTTAGAGCGAGAGAAGGTGCGAGCGAGAGGGACCAACAAAAATTCGTCGTGGACCTCACGTCCGATCGCTCCGGCCGTCCACCGGCCACTAAGGAATTTCTCTTGCAATTCTCGTTTATAAACACTTTTTGAGAGGTTATTTGAGATATTTTTTATTGTTAAAAAAAAGCGCTTTAGGTACAATTTTTTTTTTTGAATTTGCTTTATTGATCTGTTGACATCAAGATAATGTAATATTACATACCTACGATGCATAGTTCCTATGAAAAAAAACCATTTATTAAGAGATGAAATCCGAGAATTTTGATGATATTCTGCCATCTTAATTAAGAAAATGGAAGATAAATATAAAAAACTAATCAGCGCAGTTTGAAGACGAGGATATTGCGGTCATTATGCGCTGATCAGATTTTTAAATGAATTCTTCATTGTCTCAGATTGAGTGCACCAACGTAACTCGAAATGACGTTGGGCAGGAAAGAGCTGTTTTGAACGCTTGATTTACCTAATATAATCTACTTAAATCAACTTTAAAAAAATAACTAGCTGTTACTTATATTATGGTTATTTATGTGCAATAATAATATTTCAAGCTATTGCACTATTTTGTTCAAAAATCACAAACAAAGTTACGCAAATAATTCGGCGCGCGTGAATTTTACAAGACCTGCCCCTTAAGAAATGTAAACTTAATACAAAAATGAACATCATATCGTAACGGTTTTATGGATAACTCTTCCAATCAATCAAGGGTGGTGTTCCACCCGTTCTTCGAGCAGCTGTCGGAAAACAGATTGTTATAGGGCCAATTGCCTTCAGTGGTAGCGGGACTATCTTCTAAGGAAAGTGTTTAACTGGAACGCAAAAGGGATATCAAAGGAACAAGTTCAGATTAGAGAACAGTCCTTTTGCTCAAGAGAGGACATAATTTTGATGATTATTACCATCTCCATGAAAAAAGCCATTCTTGTACTACCAAATCAATACAAGAAATATTAAACGCACACAATGAACGCTACATAATATATTTGACATCTCACGTAAGTGTAAATCTTGGGGGAGTAGGGGGAGTTATGTAACAACCCTTGAGCAATGGACTTCCAAGGGGAGAAAAGGGTGAGAATAAATACTTCAAAGTTAGCTTGATGAATCAAATAAGTAATATTGGAAAAAGCTTCAACTTTTGCCTCGGAGCCCAGTTTTTTTACAGAGTTATTTTCGAGTTTTCTGGATAAGGGATTGATATAAATATAGGAAAATAATAAATCTGTATTTTCCAACATCTGTAACTTTGGGGTCTTCAAGTCAAAAGTGAATAGGTTACTTCTAGGCAAGCGTGCTTCACCATCGACCACATCTTCGTTTACCATCAGGCGAGATAGTGGTCGAACGCGAACCTTTAATTAAATAAATAAAAAAAAGAATACAGAAGATCTTTCGTAATTCGTACAAGCTATCAGGATGTACCATGATTCTCAGTAATTTAGAGGTGGAGGTAAGACATTTTGTCAACCTCCTTTGGCTAGAAGGGAGATTCGTAGATTCAATTTATCGACTTCATCATCGTCATTTAAACCAGGGATCATTCACTATTCGGTTTAGTCCTCCCCATGTTTGTAGAATAATTGTTAATTTTAGGGGTTCGTCTCCACTACATTTTTTTTTGTGTCGGAAACGGATCACTGTATCGGTGAAAACAAGTCGCCGTGATCCGTGGCTAATTCAATCCGATACCGGGATCCGTGGAGACAAACCCAATTTTAAGGTTCCTCATCAATTTGTCGCATGAATTCCAGACGAAAAAAAACCATGTCTTGTGTGCAAAAGAAACTAGGGCAAAGTATTGTAATCAGTACGCACAGGTGAAGCTAAATTTATCAACCAACTATTGAACAATGCATGACGCAGTGGACAAGCGTTATCGCTATGAATAAAATGAACAGAATGCAAGCGATTTCACTTTCATTGTTACTTCAGAATTCAATTGACGAGTTGCTTTTAAAATTATACAGTATTATTGGATGAATTGGGATACAATTTCGAAGATTTTTATAGTCAACTTCATTTATTAGTGGCATGGACTTCATATCAGCACGCGTCGCATGGCTATTCTATCTCTATTCTACCAAGAAAAGAAAAAGTTATTTCTACAGAAATCGAATGTTTTTTTTTGCACAAATATGACACCATTCTTACGCTATTAAAGAAAACAACGTTTATTTTTTTCCGTATTTTTTACATAAACATGCTTAAAACGCTAAAATTATCTCTACGTTCTGTCATTTTGTCTATTCTTGCGTCGACAAAACCCCTTTCTACGGCGCCATGCTACGCCTGCAGGATGATATTTTCAAAGGACATGCCCAGGACTTCGAACATCTAGGGAAGATTTCAGCAATGTGTCGATGGTAAGCTCGCTGTCCGATCAGGGACCAAGCGCTGGTCGACGGCACATAATGTTCCACGAGCACCTCAAAGAGATTTAGAGATTTGCTATATAATATATCATTGGATTTGCTGAGATTTTGGAATGGTTGAGCTGACTGTCATACTTGAAATTACACTTAAAATGTTCGGCATGATTCAAACCAACGTACGTAACTAAAAATAAATAAGTACGTGATTCACGGTGATCAGTTAAAATGTATATGTAGTAAAAATAATTACATGAACATCATTAACAAATTGATGTTTTATTGTAGTCTTTTTTATTACGACTATTATTTCTTTTACTACCAGGCGAGACTACATTAAAATTAGTTACGTAGTTACAATGTAATTACCACCATTAAATTGAAAAGAGTAGTACGAAAAACAACTGAAACAACAAACACTATTTTCAGCTTCCCATTCAATCTGAAATCCGGGTCGTTAATACAAAATTACATTGCATCATAAAAAACAGAAAATGGTACAAAATAATAATAAAAACGTACTAACGAATGAGGCAAATTCAACTTCGTTTCGAAATAAACAGGAAGTGTGTAAAAACGTGACGAAAAAGCCACAATGCTTCGTGACGAGCTCGATAATGAAGAGTAGGCGAAATTGAGTCATAAAACTTTTATAGGTATCCTCTACATAGTATCAAGTAGTGGCCTATAAAGTTTTTTTTATTATTTATTCCATGACTTTGACCGTGAATATTTTTCTTTTGTAGAACCAAAATTAACAGATATGAGGAAGATGGAACTTGGAATCGTAAGGGTCGATTCACATCGAGACGCTACGCATCGCAACGCAATGTGTTGACCTAGTAGCACCTTTTAATATAAAGACTCGAAATCTAACTTTTTTTCTACATGTAAATATAGCATTGCAGTTTCATATCGGACAGTCAGTCGCGTCACGTCTTCGTGTGCATTGACCATAAGTTTATTTATTTACACTTTCATGTACAATTGTGGTACATAAGGCAGACTTAATGCCGCAAGACATTATCTACCAGTCAACCTTTGGGTCAAAAGGAGAAGCAATTGGAATAGGTACAGCACATCAAGCTACCACAAGCTGTCAGGTTTCTTGGATAGAATTTCAACTTTATCACAAGATTATAAGGTTAATATTTGAATTTGGTAAAATCTGACAGATTCAGGTAGGTTTACCTGCTGGCTGCTGGCGTCTGTGCAATCAAAAATCATGACCCATTTTGACTATAAATCGTTTGACACCATCAAAATAACAAAGTCGTTACCATGGAAACGTAATGTTGCATTGATTAGAAGTAAAATAAGATAGGGGCAGGAAGATGATGATGACTAAGATTCTCAAAACAATTAAGAACATCATTAAAGAAATCCGGCATGTCCTAGAACATGGAACTGCCTTACTGAACCCGCATGGTGGATTACAGCCCGCTCCCTCTCCTAGAGTCGACTTTATTCCAGCAGATGGGAACATTATGGTCTCAATAAGCTAATGCAATGTGTGGTTCTGTTCTATAAAACGTCAACAAGAACGTCTAAAAGAACCGGTGCCCAACCAAAATAAAAATATCGCTATTCTATTATCTTCTGACAAAATGTCACTTGTAAAACTAAAATGTTTGTTTTTCCAAGGAAGGTTAGGTATCAACTTGTAAATCTCATCCCCTACAAATATTAACAGGACGATTTTTCCTCTTAACTTTTATACAAAAAAACAAGAACCAAAAATAATAATTCGAGACCAATTGGAATCGAGTTCACAACTTGTTCGCAAGTTTCGAACTTGTCAAAATAACAAAGAACTAATGAAAAGACCGCTATCGAGTGTCAACAGAGCGTATCGATAACCGATAGTACAGTCACGGCCACCACTACAAAGCATTTTTTTTTATATATGTATATGGGCACACACTCCAAACCCAATTTATTTGGATTCCAACGCAAAATGTTCTTTTTCTTCCATTTCTTATAAATGTTTCCACAGTTGGGACTCAGGCCTCCTCTCTGTGAGAGGGAGTGGGCCATAATCCACCAGGCGGTTCCAGTGCGGGTTGGTAGATGTCACATGTCTTGTCAATTTTTGGTTCTAAGACATGCCGGTTTCCTCACGATGTTTTTCTTCACCGTTTAGAGAGCAGTGGCGATGAAATAAATTTTACAAAGTAATGTTCCTGGCGGGGTTCGAACCCATGAGCTACAACTTGTAAGTCGAGACCGATACCACTGGGCCACCACTGCTCACTTTTCTTGCATACTTTTCTATTATTCGTCGTCTTTGAAAACACCTTCTTTTTAGTAATAGCTGCTGATGGAATTTAGTTATGATTTTCGCTTTGTTGAAAGCAAAGGATAAATTGTTGACGGAGCTTGTCACGGCGTATAAACGCATAAACGTACGGCAATTAGCAGACGACTAGTTAGAGAATCGACGTTTAAAGCAAGTAGCAGAGATACCAAGTGTAATAAAAATGTTACATATTCGTGTTTGTGACTGTACCTATCGACAGTCGAACGGCTTTTGCTCGAGAAAAATATCGTTTGTTGGGAGTTCTTGTTTAGAGTTAGAAGGTGTCTATCGGGTTGTAGATAACGTGTGCTGTTAGAGTGGTCTTTGCGATTGTCATTTATCTCTTCTACGTTTACCGTTTACTAACGCAGAATGAAATAACGCTTTTGATTTATCTTCAAGTTTTAAAATTGTGTAAAAATGAATATTTTTTTTGAGCATACTATAAGTCTCATATTCTTTTGAGTGTATTCTTTGGTAAAACGAACGCAATATTATGTTGGAAACTGTTCAGACTACCTACATCTGGATTTATTAAACGGACCTTGTGGAAACTCGAACTCGTGCGTTCAAGTGTTTTTGCTATACCTATTATTGGAATCAAATATAGCAGCTCACAATTTAGGACACATTCATATCAGTAGTCATTTTATACCCGTGGTGCAACTGGGCTTCTCCCAGTTGTTATGTCCCTTTGCGCCTATTGGCCTTGTTTTGTTCTGTCTCTTGCTCGCATGGAGAGAAGTAGAAACATATTTTTCCTACTCCTCCACTATTCTTTTCTGATTAATTTCGTTGCAGGATCCAAGACAGGTAAATTCATTCTCCGGGACACGTCGAGCTTCATTGTGTCGGCGCTTTTCTGGTGGTTGCCACTGTTGGTTCTGGCTCTCAGGAGTTGCAGTGGTTAGGGAGTAGTGAGGTGGGGTGGCCCGAAAAAAAAAAGTTTAAAACGAATAAAACGTTTAAATGAACTAACGTAAATGATGACATGGTTGGTGCTGTGTTGAGCCAATCGACTGCCGCACAGGGAGTCGCGGGTAGGATCCCTGCACGGAACGAGTGTTTGTATGATCTGCAAGTAGTTGTTCCGGGTCTGGGTGTTTGTGTATGTGAGTTTCCATATTTGTAAACGGTCTTACGGCGCAGGAGAAAATTTTAGTGCGGGGCAAGTTTAAAAAAAAAAAGAAAGAAAAAGAATAATTTGAATAAACAAACCCGACTTGGTTCCGATTGTGGGTAAGCGTTTAACAACTTATTAACCTACAAAAGGGTACTTTGATCTCTGAAATATAAAACCTATAGAAGACTATATTGATTACACTATTTCAAAAAACTAGACATAGAACGATGGTAAAATAGATATCCCTAACTACCTCTTTCCATCAAAAAATACTTTTCACATCTCTCAGCAACAACGTTGTCTAGCGTCAAAAACTTGTTCGTCCATAAAACAGCGGTTACCCGGTTACCGGGTACCCGGTACCCGGTATTCATACGAGGGAGTTGATGGACCGTCAAGTTGCTTGGAAAACATGGCGCCCAAGTTTCGTCCCCGCTTCACTAGCGACGTCTAATGACGTCATAATATCAGTGTGTGTTTTGATGTGGAGATGTGTGGTTCCTAGCTAAAATGAGGTGAATATTTCAGTACTAGAGTGTGAATTTGTTAGTACCTACGTATGTTTATTCCATTTATTTGAAGTTTCTCAGGTTCACAGGTTTTAAATAAGGCTATGTGGTACATTGTTATTGCGTTTGTCTATTTATTTATTTATTCTGGTTTTATTTCCTTGAATTGTTTTTGATGCACTAAATCTTATTAATTTATTTTCCTTACGTAAAATGTTTTTCACTAGGTACACATTTATTCTATTATACTTACACACTTTTTGATTACACACTGACTCGGTAACTATATTTAATCTACGTATTTGTTTTTCGAGCGTATGGCACTCGTGGGCTGCAGCTGAAAATCAGCGTCAGGCGGCAATTTTTGTGTTGCCACTGGCATATGCTGAGCTGAGGCCCTTTGGCATTAATTTGTTAAGTTTTTATTTAATCTATTTTTACTATGTACTCTGTCTTTATAACATTATTTGTATTGTTTAGTTTTAAGTTTGTGCCAATAAACACAGTTTTCTTTCTTTCTTCTTTCTTTCTTTCTTTTTTTAGCGAGGTAAAATCATCAAATGAGTCCTCCCTGGGCAGGGCGGGAGAGACTGTTAGACCTGATACTGACTAAAATCCACAGTGTCTTTCAATAGTAATTCATTAGTCCCGCAACTCCGGCAGGCTTTGCTGACAACGAAAGAATTAAAAAAGTTTGAAAGAGTATGTTCAGACCTTTCTCAACAGTGAGACACAATGCCTTTAGTAGATCAGCAGACGAATTTTAATTCATTGGGAATTTTCTTCAAAATTGCTGATGAACTAATATTGATATTTACAAGTTATAGAAGCCAGGAAAAAGTTATTAGTTACGGAAGTCTCGCACTTCACCGTTTTTTTAACCGACTTCAAAAAGAAGGAGGTTATCAATTCGACGGTATTTTTTACTTTTTAATTAACTTCATTCATTTCAAAATCAATTACGTGTTTTCTCAAATTATAATTACATTTCCAGATTATCAATTAACTCGAGCCTTTGTCTCAGCTCCTCAATGATCTAGCTTATCATTGATCAAATACAATGGCCTACATCACATTATCGATACCTATCCGAAAGATTAATCGGTTTGGAATCGATTCAAATTCGTATGTGACAGCGTGTAATCGATTAGAGCAAGCATCTTTATGGAATTTGAAATAGATTCACATTTAGAGTTTGAGATAGAAAATGATCTCAATCTTTTTTCTTCAACCATTGTTCATTTTTTAAAACTTTAGTATCAAGCTATTGCACAGCTTTTATCGCGGGCTCTGAGCGCGGCGCGGCGCGGCGCGGCGTGGTGACCGAATCAAGAATTTTTCCAAAAACCCTAACACCCCGCATTCAACTCACCCACGATAGAAGAAAAATTTCAGGTGTGGGCCAATCTCAGTAACGCGTAGACGATACCTCTCTGGCTTTGCAGGCATCTATAGACTTGTTGGAATCCCAACACTAAAATTCATTAGTCAATTGAAGACGTTCGCATCACTAGCGCCTTTCTAGGCTCATAGACGCGTAAAACAAATCAGTGGCAATCTAGCTATCGTTCGGGCCACACGAATAGAAACTTTGTTAGGAACTTGTTCTCACATGATTGTAAAATTGTACGAATGCAAAGGGTGTGTGTCCGCAATAAAGTGCCTTTAATCTACAAAGTTTAGTGCATTATTCAAGGCTCCTACTCCAAGACTGCAGTGACCGCTTTCCATCATACGGGCTTATTGTGATTGCCACCTTTGCGGTACAAAAAATACAAATTTTTAAGATCCTACACGAAGATATTTAGCAAAAATATCAAAGCAGAAGTAAATGGATGGCACGTCAGAAACGGTACTAAATCACTTACGAAAGGAATTTGTCTCTTGAATTTATATGCGAGGAATAAATCTAAGTTGGTACGTATGACATAGTGAAGGCTGTTCGGCAGGATATATTTGATATTATTATTGTTTTTAGTATTACATACTCGTTACTTATCATCATGCTTGTAATATCCAAAGAGGAGAAAAAGGTATACCTAATCAGTAAATGCCAACATTACGGCAATTATGTTTAGACTACATGTGGCTACTATTGAATAATTCTGAATGGAAAATCCAATAACACACTGTCCGACTTGGCAATCGAACCCGGAATCTCACGCTCAGTTGTCGCGCTTGCGACCGAGGCCTTTCCCTTTCATGTTTTAATAATCAGCATGTCCTAGAACAAAAAAAAAATACTTTTGATAATTAAAAACCGGAGACTGTGGTCATATTGTGCATTCAGTGGATATGAATGCAATGCCTCGCAAAAAAGCCCAGCGTCCCAGCAGTGGGAGGATTACAGGCTGATTATTATGATGAAAGGCTGTTGCTAAGCTTTTAACAGCCTCATAAATGCGATAAAGTAACTTTAGTGTGTTTCTCATTTGACCTTTATTCTTTTCCTGTTAAATCTATTCCAGAAGACGACTGTAACTCACTTTATTGAATAACTCAATTTATAAACATCTTCATAATTTCACTCGCGTCTGAAAACAGTAACTTTACTCATTAAAATTTCGCTGCTATGACAAAATCCTATCTGTTTATGAGCACAACGATTTCGCAAACAATTACAGTGAATTACAACCATCCATCTCACTTTACATCGTCAGAAAATGTACAGTCAAAATACTTAATCATGCAGCTCAACAATTTGTCTGACTAGTCGCTTTTACTTTATATACTCGTACGATATCATAAGCAGTATGCTGCTGAATTTGTAACGTTTCATTAGAGTGATACTACACGAGCATTGCGGGTGCGTTGCGTTGTCTTTACGTAGTGATGACGCTGGGTAATAGTAGTGTTTTTCATTTATTTGGTCTAACAACAACTAATGAATGCAAAAATATGAGACACACGTAATTGACATGACACTCTTCTGCCAATTTCTTGCAGATCTAACATCATTATTACTTTAATATTGTTGATTGTAATTGTATGCCTACTTAAAATCAAATGAGTTTTCATCACCGAAAATAATTAAGTTTTCAACTGAATTAAAAATGAAAATGACAAAACGGATCAAAACCCTTGATTTATTGAACTACTGTTTAATAAATCAATGGACGGTTAAAATATCTTCGATATCAAGCGTTTAGCCACGGCTATGGCTACGGCTATGCAATGCTGCAGAATTTTACTTTTTTTTTCTACGAAAACCACATTTCTGAATACTAGTATCCTACCACTAAATTTCTTTGTCTTAATCTCTAGTTCAAATTTTGCAAGTTGCGTCGACACACGTCGTTTCAACACACGTGTGACATGTCGTTATGATTTATATGCAAAACGAGACGCAGCATCGCCGCTCCGTTACCGCGCCTTGCATCGTGTGGAGTCACTGTTATTTTACTTTGTCTACGTCATATTTAATGTTAAGTGTTAATGTTTGTATGTTTTAATGTAGAGAGTAACCGTCAAAACTACAAAATTCTTAACACTTGATTATGCTGTCTTTGGGAGTCCTGTAGGGTTATAATAAGATCTATTATATCCCTCAGTGTCTGTACTACAAAAAAAGTGTTCCCTAGTGATAATTTCCAACTATAAAAACCGGCCAAGTGCGTGTCGGGCCACGCACAGTGTAGGGTTCCGTAGTTGCCCATCAAAATACGTATGCGAACTAACTAAACTGATTCGCTGAATTTAATTTTAAAAAGAAGAATTTTCAAAATCGGTCCTGGAGTCTTTGAGAAATCGGGGAAAATACATAAGAAAAAAGATTACAACGAATTTAGAACCTCCTCTTTTTTTTGAATTTAGTTAAAAATAGTTGACGATAAAAACCTACCCATCCCCAAAAAACATACCTATAAAAGCTGTAAAAATAAAGTTGACAAACTTACATTTGCAGTTGTCTCCGATACATTTTGTTTAAGAAAATATGATATCAAGTACATTTTATAAGTTGGTCGACTATTACTCGTAAAGTTGTAAAGCCTACTTAGTCATGATAATTTTCTTTTGAACTTCGTTATATGTACTACTATTGTGAATTTTTTCACACCCCCAAACATAACCGTTTAGCTGGTAGAGGGGGGGGACACTCGAATCGAGCAAAATTTAGCACTTTAAAGCTTAAGGGGGATGCTCCAACCAGCCCGCGAAATTCAAATTTTTTTACGTTTTTTGCAATTTGCAGGCCAGTGACATGTTGTAACTTTATAAATATTTGTGTTGCGCAAATAACAAGTATAATTTTAAATATAAAAAATATCAAAAAACTCGCTCCATCAGCTCTCGACATAGAAAAGGTGCATCATGTTAAAATCTCCGAAATCTAACTACGATGCACCTTTTCTATGTGAGAGCTGATGGAGCGAATTTTTTGACAATTTTACGTTTAAAATTATAGGGGAACGGTTATTTGCGCAACACAAATATTTATAAAGTTACAACATGTCACTGGCCTGCAAATTGCAAAAAACGTAAAAAAATTTGAATTTCGCGGGCTACATCGAAGCAATCACCTTAATATTTCACAAACGAATTTTTTTATCAAAAAATTGTTAATGGAAACTATCATTATTTTTAAAGGCCTATTTAATGATACCCCACACTAAGGGGTACGCGAGAAAAAAAAAATCCTCACTTTACGTGTAAGTACTGGAGGTACCCTAAAAAAAAATATTTTACGAGATTTTATTTTACCACTTTTTAGGCACCACAAATCCGTATATTTACACCAAATTACAGCTCTCTAGTACTGTGCGTCTCTGAGCTAAACTGCGGACAGACGGACGGACGGACGGACGGACGGACGGACGGACGGACGGACGGACGGACGGACGGACGGACGGACGGACATAGCGAAACTATAAGGGTTCCTTGTTGACTACGGAACCCTAATAAAACAAGTGAAACCGCGAGCAAAATCCAGTGCGATATAAGCATTGCGACGTTTCATTTGGGGAACGAGCGAATCTTTCAGAGAAGCGATCCGCACGAGATGAATTTGATTTGGTGGTTACTTACATATATTCATTTCTACTCGTGTGAGAACTGCTCATAATTATTATTAAACTCGTTTCAGTTATATTTGATATTTTGCTCTGTTGACTTTGAAGATATCATTCGGTTTTAGTTTTCTCGGTATGGTGGGTATCGATTTTGTCTTCTGTTTATACCACGTGTAACGATAAATGCGCAAAACCTCTCGTGGGGTAACTCAGCCTATGTTACTGAACAATGTTCAGTAACATGGGCTGAGTTACCCCACGAGAGGTTTTGCGCATTTAACGTTACAAGTTGTATAAGGTTTTGGATGGTAAACTTTTTATCGTGGTAAATCATCAAATGAGTCATACTCGTACTGACCTTAATTTTGAAAGTTATGTTGAATAATTCTAGTCTCAGAGTTGCTTTCTCACGTGAACGATCAGATTGTGCAAAGAACGAACGAGCTTTTCTCAATGAACTACAACATCTTTAAATAGTATAAAAAGTTAAATGTGATGGGAAACGAATCTATTGCCATCAAAGTAATCCAGATCTTACCATTATGGGTTTATCTACCAACTCACTGCGCAAATCGGCTTCATGTATTTATAAGATTATAATATTGTATTTTCTCTGTAAGTGATTGTAAATCTTTTGAGAAAATAAATGTCTAAAACCGTAACTATGTCTTTCTCGAAAGCTTTCTACAAAAGTGTACACACAAGCATCCTTACATAAAAAAACATAAAAGCAGATATTTTTAATAAAGCCTAAGAAGTTGCTAAAGGAAATAGAATACCTTTTATGTCCATGAATCTTCTTCCATTTATCTCGTAAGAAAACTTTTACAAACATCTCGGTTTTCGGGATTTTACTGGGAATCGGCTAAATACGTTTTAAGGGAAAAGTACTTTAATATCTGCTTCCTGATTTCCCGTAGGCGTGGTAATTGAGAGACAAAGATGAAAGAAAAGCATGTTATTCCAAAAATACGTGAGCTACTTGGCCGCGGTAGCTTTACCGCGGCAGTTCCCGAATGCCACACGTATTTTTTTTTTGATAGATGAAAATTACGAATGTGTTTTTTATTCTATGTGAGTTCCAGATATATGCACTAACTAGACCATAGTAAGTTATTTAGTTATCTTGCTACACCTACCATGTTTTTCTCAACACCACCCTAAGGTAGACTGGTAGTAAATTCAAAGGCATTAAATTCGCCTTTGTTCTTTGTGCAAAAAGTTTTAATAAATAAAAAATAAATACAGCTAACTGCGATTTTTACATTAGCGAAAGCAGTGATGGCCCAGTTACAGTGCAAGGTATCTTCCCCGACTTACGAGTTGTAGGTGGTGGTTTCGAACCTAGCCTGGCGCATAATTTTGTGTAATTTATTTCATCACCACTGAAGGAAGGAAGGAAAACATCGTGAGGAAACCGGCTTGTCCTAGAACTATCAAAATTCGAAAACATGTGACACTGGGCCCGCGTGGTGGATTATGGCCCAATCTCTCTCACAGAGAAAAGGCCTGTGTCCCAGCAGTGGGAACATTACAGGCTGATGATGATGATGATGAAAGAGTTTACCAATAGATTTCTCAGATTCTATTGGAGCTTTGCTTATATTCTAAACCAAATTACAAACTGAGTTATTCGCTTCATTGATATTTTTCTCAGCGAAATAGCTAAATGAGCGTAAAATTTCAATAATTGGTATTCCTAAGGGGAGAAAACTTTTTGTATATTTAATATATTTCTGGCCCGGTTTCGATATTGGAGATTAATTTATTTCGCTCGAGGGAGGGAACTTAGATTATACTTGAAACCTGGAAGATAAGTAGATAGGCATAAATCTAATTTGCATAAATAACTCTTGCAGTATCAAATTTTTTTTAGAACTATTGCTTCAAGAAATCATAATTATGATTTTTTCTTTTGGAATGCTATTAAAGCATCACCAGGATAAATAAATTTCATCCCAAAATAAACACAGTTCCTGAAAAAACAACAATAACTTTTTTATGATCATTGATTGATATACTTACTGATTGTCAAGTTTTAGAAACTAGTCTTAATTGCTCTATTTCTATGCCTCTTCACATATTTAAACTACTTCTTTCGTATTATAAACAATTCTATAGACGTTAAACAACTTTTTACTTGATCCTATAAAAAAAAATCAACAACACATTCCATTGTCAACGGATTCAAAAACAAAAGTTAACTTTCAAACAAACGACACAAATGAATTCCGAATCGAACACCCAAAAACAGAACAAGCACTTAACCCTCGCATGATCGAGGAAAGTTTTTAATACAATCCAACGGTTTATTGGATCTAGTAATTGTAACGAACGCCAGTCACCGTCTCCAAGGGACTGGCTCCATTCAGTTCCATTAGAAAAATGGAAATTTATCCGCTTTTCCCGTTCCAGAAAGTAATTTTCGATAAAACAATTTGTCGCCGGCACCGTTCCACACATCTGTGCTGTGCGAGCCTCAATTTTTCCGTTTGCTACATTTGTGTGCGCTAAGTTTTTACGTATTTTTATTATTTTTCTTGTTGGTGATGAAATTGGTTGGGTTGCAGATGGGGGTTGGCAATTGCAGGAATTGGGTTATCAGCTGGGTTTGGACTTTTTTATAGTTGCGACATCTTACAAGTCAATCTGAATGTGACGACAACTTAATTATACATAGCACTACGGTTGAGCACCGAATACAAAATACATAGGTACTGTAGTCTAATCAAGGAATTAAATTACCTTTTAATTTATCGTTCAATATAAGAGAACATGAGGTTCATGAGGACTCTTATTGCCTATGTCTTTGTGAATAAGTTTTAATAGTTAAAAAAAAAATGTTAACTGCGAATAAACTGTCCCTTCCGCTCCACTAAGAGAGCGGCAAGGAAGTGAAGCGAGTTGACTGAATAAAAATCACCATTTTTTTTTTTTTCATCGGGGGCTGTAAAACTATTAAGATATCCGAACGAGTAGATCAAAGTAATTAGATACCATATGAGGCATAAACTACTATAAAGAGTAAATGTAGGCAAATCGCGAGGGCAACGACATCAGACTTAAAAATTCAAAAACATTATTATGACTTCTACCAACCCACATTGGACCATTGTGGCGGGTTATAAACCATTCTCATTCTAAGAGATTAAACTTGAATCCCAGTTGTGGGCACATCACAGGCTGATCCATTGTGATAGTCAATAGAGAAAAGAAGTCAGGAGAAGAGAAAGAGTCAGGGAGCGAGATGTCGCTAGGCTTGTATTGCTCTGTCTTTTTCGCACAGACTAAACTGGATCGCATTAAGAGCTCGTGGTAAGACTCCTGATGACCTAATCTGATGTATAATTAACTCAATATAATTTAGTTCAGCAGACCTGTACTCTTAGCACAAATTTTCAGTATTTGAGACGTAAAGTAAACTGGAACTTTAACAATTTCAAATTGACAATTTTCAAGGAAAAACTTAGTTCCTCCTTCGCACACCAGAGGCGCTGTTCCATTTTTCATACAAGAAACGCTGTAAATACTGTAAAGTAAAAGAGTGAAAATTCGTGCTAAGGGTACAGGTTTCCGCAGTGCAGTCCGCGGCGTCGGACGTCAGCAGATGATCTCCGGCCACCGTAGGCACGGGCATGCGGGCAGCGAGTTGCCCTTTACTCGCGACCAAGGACCATGCCCGGGTTTACGGCGCGTTGTGTCCCACGCGCGCCTCAAAGAGCGTCAGCATAATGACGGGGCCCCCCTCTCAGAGGGCCAAAGCCTGCTGGGGTCGCGGGATTATTCCCTTGCCATGACCCCGGAACATAACAGGCTATTGAAGGACACCGTGGATTTTAGTCAGTAGAAGGCTGACAGTCCCTTCCGCCCTGCCCGGGGTGGGAGGACTCATTGGATGATTTTACCACGCTAAAAAAAAAGGGTACAGGTTTGAACAAGAGCACCGAGGTATTATATACAGTATTAAAGAAGGTAATATATACAGTATTAAAACAACAACATGTAAATAACCCAAAGGTTGTCAGTATTTGGATTGTGGATATCTAACTTGTAACACAAACACGTGTTATTGTTTAGGTTAGTTCTGAGTACAAACCAGAATATTACGCAACACAAATATTGTGTAGCCACGGGTTTTGGAATACTGAGTTAGTTAATACAGTGAAAATTTTAATGGCTAGGTAGATTTTAAAAAGTTTATAAGTACCTTTTGTGTATACCAAGATAAATGTATTGGACTTGAGGAGTTCGATAATATAAAAACAAAAATACAGAATGATTGTTTTGGGCGTGGACGGCCAAATCCGAAACTATGAGGAATAGCAAAAAAATCTGATAAAGGCATTTTTTGATTTTTAAAAATCAATATTCTTTACCACAAGAATAAAAAAGAATAGGATTGGATCGAAACATAGATGTTTATCGTGGATGTGGTAAAAGCAGCGGCACTCGAATCAGACCTGTCTTAAAATGGCTGCCGCTACGTCAACCGTCGCGTTGCCGTCGCTGCGATACTCTGCGACATTGGGAGATACCAGCCAGTGTCACTTGTGTTCTGTCTTCTTCAGAACTTCCTTATTAAGTTCTTAGTGAATCCTCTTACTGTATACCTACCTATGTCTTCGGCCGATTGTTGAATTATGTCGATTCGCCACATTTTTACTGGTCACATTGTCATAAGGTTTAAGTTGTGTTATGATTGGGGTCGGGAAAAATAACTATAAACTTTAATTTGCAGCGATTTTTATTTTCTATCGTCTATTTTTCCATAGTAACATCAAAAGGTTTTTTCTTTTAATTTAACAATCTGACTCATCTCTAAAAGAAGTATCTATATCCACAACATCTTGGTTCATTTTTCAGATCATATTTTATTTGGTGATGTGCCTACATTTCACGGTATGACTCATCTACAGACCTGTGACATAATTATTTGAATATGGACTTACGGTACAGCGTCGAGAATTCATTTTTTATTTTTTCTAAAACATTTATTGGACTCGTAAAGTAATAATTACTTCCCAAGTATTTTAACCCTATGATACCATTTCTAAAACCGTATCATACCCCATCTCCATACCCCTTAACCCACCAAACGCTAAACATCAATAATCTCCCACAGAAAAAAAAATTGCCCAACCCTTCTACACTTCATTAGACTTGGGCGATAGATCTTGTGAAAAAACTGAGGCTAAAAGGCCACGGTAATCGGCCAACTTAAACGAGTCCTTGTCATCGAGCCGACAGCGAGTTGAGTGATTCCTAAGATCCCGATAAGCTCGGAATTCGGGGTAGGCGGCAGCGGGTTGGTTGGTTATTTTACCCTAGAATGTTTGTGGGTTCAAATCGGGGAAGATAGTATTGTTTGTAATTAATTTATCTTTACTTGTGATAGAAGAGTTTGTTTGATTGAATGCGCTAATCTCAGGAACTGCGGGTTGAAATTGAAAAAATATGCTCGTGTTGGATATCTAATATCTTTAAACGAGCAATTCTTGTATATTTATTTATATCTAATCAGGATCTCGGAAACGGCTCCAAGAATTTTCATGAAAGTACAGAATAGGGTTTTTTCGGCTCAAGGAATCGATTTATCAAGGTCCCAGTTTCGAGAAAAGCTCGGTTCCCAAGATATAGACATTTTAAAAACCGAGCGAAGCTCGGTCAACTAGATATTTCCATTTAACAAGGATGACTATTAGGCTACATAACATCAAGTTACTGCTAACGGAACCGTATAGCAGTGATAAAACCACGTGGAATATTCATGATATCTATATTTTATTTGAAACGATAAAAAAAAAGATAAAGAAGTCAAAATTTAATTATTCCTTAGCTTTAGTATGTATCTAGCTAGATCTTTTTATGTTGTGAACTTATAAGGGAACATTCAATTATCAAAACTTAAAATAATGTTCTTATTTAAATAGACCTGACTCTGAGTAACTAAGTTAAAAAGAACAGTTTGGGCCCAGATAATAAGCATTTTTTTTCGAACATAGTTTTTTTTTCACGCTGCCCGTTTTCCGCTACCCCAACTGTGTTACTTACTTTAATTTCAAAGCTGCCAACTCTCTAAAAGAGTTGAATTCAGTTAGCAACTTCGCAATTAATGACAATGATCGAAAGTCATGAGCCCGATGAAATTGACTTGGATCTTCGGTAACGAACTCCTGAAACGGAGAGGCTTAAAAATGGAACCACTTAAATTGATTGCGTTCTCTGATAGGTCGAAGTCTTAATTTTTAATCGAGCTTTGAATATTTTTGATTGCCGCTATGTTGATTGGGGTTTCAATTTTCGAAGTTAAGTGAGATGTTTGATTTACGGAAATATTGTATTGGTAAAGGGATGTGAGATGTGAAGTCCGAAGTCTATTCAACAAGATTTATATTTAGAATTATATTAAGATATATTATATTAAGAATTATATTTTTATAGATATCAACTCAAACCTCTTATAACAACGTGTAACGTTAAATGCGCAAAACCCCTCGTGGGGTAACTCAGCCCATGTTACTGAACAATGTGTGTTCTAAGACTTTTGAAAATTAAAGAAATAAAAAAGATTTTCCATACAGCTGATGGGCCCGATCAATTTCACATTTTGTATGAAAAACCATTTTTACTGCGAATTTCCAAAAGTCTTAGAACAAACATTGTTCAGTAACATGGACTAAGTTACCCCACGATAGGTTTTGCGCATTTAACAATACACGTTGTATAAGAAAATGTTCAAACCTAGTTATACATATCTAAGTAGCCGGTATCAGTGAAAAGGCATGAGGCGCAATATGGGCGGGACACATTTTGATTGAATATTTGTCAATTAGGTCCTCGTCTTAGGTCATTACAATCATTATTATTTTGCTTTTATTAATTTTAGGTACAACATTTATACATGCTAACCCGTTTCAATAAATTATTCTATGTGTACCAGTCGACTAAAAGTCCATAACAGATTTGAATCTGCAATGGACTTTTATGGAACATATTCATTCCCCTATGCATATAACATGATACTCGTATATTATTTTGACGGTTGTACATAAAATTAACGGCGGAAAAAATACTGTTAACAGACGAAACTGCACAAACCGGTGTGCCGTTTAAAATTTCGAGTTGTTCATCAAAACTGCAGCATGATTTCACCCCCAATTAAGCTCGTTATTTATGCATTCGGTTAAATTTAGCAAGCCCGCGGCAGCTGTATTCTGGGGTTACCGAACGAGAGATGTACAATGCGTAAAGGTCGGATCACGTAGTGTTTGTGTGCTTACCAAGGCACTAGCGTGATATACAAACGTTACAGAAAACTACATGAAACTACAAACATTTTGTGATTTGAAAGCGAAAAGAATACGCCACGGCCACGCCCCATGCGAATATTATGTTTTCTTTTAGGCGCGACTGAGGATTAGATTGCCTTCCATTGTAACCACAGTCTATTGTAACCGTTTGTTTTTGTAATTGGTGTTGTAACCTCTCAGTTCTATTACATGTTATTTACAAGATATTTTGTATAAAAATAATATTAAACTAAAAATTTGTGACGACTAGCTGTGCCCGCGACTTTGTTCGCGTGGATGTCGGAACTTAACAATGTATGTATTTATTTTTTATAAAATTGACAAAGTTTCATACAAACTTTTATCCTCTTCGGGGCAGAATTGATCAAATTGCCTACGTCATAAAATGTACCTGCATACCAAATTTCAGCCTGATCCGTCCAGTGGTTTGGGCTGTGCGTTGATAGATCACTATGTCAGTCAGTCACCTTTGAGTTGTAAGAATTTAGATAAACTAAACACCAAAACTAATAAACTTGCGAATTTCAGTCACAAAGGATAGTGAGATAGTCACTATTTTCTGTTAAAGTGCTCAAAATAGAAGGCTTGATTAGATCAGCACTAGAAATTCTATCGACTCAAAGTACTGAAGGCCCGTTGATTGAATTTATGAAATCTCCCGAACCCTTCACAATCCATTAACACTTATCTGGCCCAACAATTCTGCCGAAAATCGGTTACAGACGATCTAACCAATCATTAAGGTTTATTTACTCGGGTAAAGGAACTTTCTCGAAGCAAAGACGTCCATGTAAAATGTTGATAAGAGATACGTAAGATAGCCAGGAGACTATCACACTCATTTGTTTTCACTTGAATGTGAAACTATGGTAGCCATACACCATACTGCCTATTTGTCAATTCGGCATAAAACTGCCAATTTGCTCAAATAGAATTGAAACGTGTATGGGGGTGGAATGCCAATTTGATGGCATGACATGCCAATTTTGATAGGTCATCAAATCGTTTTTGACACAACGTCAAATCGGCAGCAGTGATGCCATCTTAGCAACTTTATAGATAGTTAGCTAATTTTATAAAGGTGCTAGAAAAAAAGCTAAAAAGTGTAACTTGTGGCTAAACTTTTTAGCTACTTTTCTACAGGGACGGTTAGGCCACGTTCACACGGCGATTATTTTCCCGTATACCGTACACGAGATTTTATCGAATAGAGTTGACCAGTTTTAGGACAACTTTGCACGGTACACGGTAAAATATTATATTTCTCAAACACGGGATTTTCCCGTATGAACGCCGTTTAAACTATTTTTAAGTTTTCATTTGTGAACTGTTATTACTGCTCTATTCGATAAAATCTTGTATACAGTATACGGGAAAATAATCGCCATGTGAACGTGGCCATACCAGGAAAACTGAGGCTTTTCGCACACACATGGATCGCACGCGGAATGAAAAGGTTCGTCATTTTTCAAATTGATTCGTTTAACGTATCGCGAGCACATATTACCTTTTGGATCTGTGTTACAGAAGAGACTCGAGTTACAGAAAATAATGTATAAATGTTCGTCAATTAAGTTCAAAATTATTCAGCTCAAAGTTGTTTGACTATTTATCTTGTCAACAAGATCTCTGAAGAGGTCAATGTTTGAAGAACCAAAACCTTCTTGTTGGTTCAACCTGCCATTATTATTAATTCAAATAAAACTATTGTCAATCTGTCAAAGCCATCATTGTAAAATTTTTTATTTTCTCCTCAAAATAACTATCATATAATACAATGCCAAGACCTTTGAGTGTTGAAGAAAGAGCAGCAATTATTTCCGAACATGAAGCTGGTTACAACATCACCGAGATATCGCGCCGTCTTAATGTGACCAGGGATAGTGTGAGATTCTGGATAAGGAGACATGGCGAAGAAGGTGCACTTGTTGATCATCGTCAAAATAATTCTGGTCGCCGTCCTATTCTTAACGCCGCACAAAAATCAGACATGAGAAGGCAATATGAAGAAAACGGCTTTGTATCAACAAATCATTTCGCCCAATTATATGATGTTTGTCCAAGAGTGATAAGAAATGCATTACATTCAATGGGATTACATTATAGATGACACGTAAAAAAAGTTGCTCTGACAACGGCTCATAAAGAAGCTCGCTTAAGATTTGCGCAGGCATATTTAAACTTCGATTGGAGTACCACTATATTTACCGACGAAAAATGTTTTAAGTCAAGCCAACATGGGAGGCTTAATTTGTGGAGATATAATAATACGAGACATACAGAAGACCATGTAGTGCCCAATTTCAGTTCTGGACGAATCTCAGCCAATATATGGGGGTGGATGTCAGCGGATGGAGTAGGCGAGCTCGTTCTTCTTCCTTCAAGAGCAAACGCAACACACTATCTGTCTGTTTTAGAAGATAGTATGCTACCAAGTGTCCGTACTGTGTATCCAGCTGATGAGCTACTTGAGGTCAGCTATGTCCAGGACAATGCTCGCACGCACACTGCTCGTATAGTGAATGAATGGTTCAACCGGCATAGCGATATAGTGGTGATACCCTGGCCAGCAAGATCTGCAGATTTAAATCCGATAGAAAACTTATGGGGTTTAATGGTACAGCGATGGGAAAATAGAAATGAAAGGACCAAAGAGGCTATAGAAAACCACTGCCGAATTATTTGGGAAGATATTAGAGGCACGGATCTATGCTTTCGTCTTGTGTGTTCCATGAGAAATAGGTTACAGTGTGTGATCGAAGCTAATGGTGGTTATACCCGTTATTAAAAATAAATGCTACTATGCTTACCTAATCGTAGTTTTAATTAACTTTTATTTGTTATTTTATAGTTGTCATTTTACTGTTGTTTTATTACATTTTGCAAAACCTTATTCAAGCAAAACCTTATTCGATAGGAAACGTCATTTTTATTCAAATGTTAGCAGCACTGTTTCTTACGCTGGTATGTTGGCACTGTTCTTGCAGTACTAGTGCAAGCGAAAACGGACTCTAAGGTGACGAACCTTTTCATTCCGTGACTGTACACTCGAAAAAAAAAGAGTTATTCATTTTATTTTAAACCAAAATACGATTGAAAACTTGAGAGGTGTCAAGGGACCACCAAAGCAAGTTAAAAAAAGGTTCATGCTATTTTCGACCTTATTGACATTTATGCAAACACCTGATTTTAATGAAGGAGCAATGTTAACGAATGAGAATGTGAGAAAAACAAACTAAATTTTAAATGTCGATAAGGTCGAAAATCGCTTGCACCACTTTTTTTAACTTGCAATCCTTAAGCAAATGTTTTCCGACCTTCAAGCGATTTTCGACCTTATTGACAACGATGCAAACACCGGATTTTAATGAAGAAGCAATGTTAACGAATGAGAATGTGAGAAAAACAAACTAAATTTTAAATGTCGATAAGGTCGAAAATCGCTTGCACCACTTTTTTTAACTTGCAATCCTTAAGCAAATGTTTTCCGACCTTCAAGCGATTTTCGACCTTATTGACAACCATGCAAACACCGGATTTTAATGAAGAAGCAATGTTAACGAATGAGAATGTGAGAAAAACAAACTAAATTTTTAATGTCGATAAGGTCGAAAATCGCTTGCACCACTTTTTTTAATCTAATTCGATAGTCTCATGATGAAATGAAAAGGTGCTAGAAATTGTAGCTGTCGTCACCGAATAATAGCCAGATCTAGTTGCTGAGTTGGCATCACTGGTGCAGATTTGAAGTTGTGACAAATCTATCGTATCGATAGGCAGGATGGTGTATGGTGTATATGGACGAACTGCCGATTTGAAACAATTGCAAGCGTCAAATAAAAAACAATTGCAAATATCGATAGGCAGGATGGTGTATGCCTACTATAAAGTCTTGAATAGGCATGACTTTAACTTTGATTCGTTCGTTTGACATTTTCGAGCAAAACTTTGCCATTTCGTTTTTTCTTTTCAACACATTTCACGATAATTTACTGTTTTCTCCAATGGCAACTTCTTAAAAACAAGTTGTTACCTATATCACCATTTTTTTCATGTAATAACAGAATCAAAACACGTCCTTTGTTTGGTTTTCGTACTCTTTTGGAGCTTCTCCTCGGGTCACTTAACGTACAGTGTGTTCAGGTTATCTCGCCACCGCTTCTTGGGCCTGCCACAGTGATCTGTCATGGTATCCTCCATTTCAGGCACTTATCGTGTTAATCGGAGAACGATAATTAATTCAGCCCAATGTACTATTTAGTCTTTATTTATTAAGTCTCTCAGTACAGATCTTGTATAAATATATACTAGCGCAGTGAAGACTTTCTGCGAGATAACTGATTCGCTACAGAGAGGGAATGAGACTCTCGCTCGTCCTGGTGATCTGTAACTCGGGTTAACACCTATAATAGACACCAGCTCTTCACAGACTGCTTAACTACTTGTTATTAATCAATCTTTGTATCTATGGTCTTGTTTGTGAGGAGAAATAAACTGAATTATTATTATTATTCTGCAGTAGACGCAGCGGAAGAAATGAAGAAGAAGGAAAAAATGTCCTCATCTTACACCTAGATAGGTTCAACTACGATGAACCTGAAGACAATATCAGCTGTCTCCCGCCATCAAGTTGGACCCGAGATCGCGCTGCAAAGTATCTCCGAAAGTCTCTGCCTCTTGACCACGTGCGCGTGTGATCCACCGGTGTGGTATAAGTCAACTGAATCTGAAATGCCCATCTACCTTTCCCGAGTAGAAGAAGTCCATGAGGGTTTCACTATTGTTTACTAGCGAGTCTTTAAATTTTCTTTCTAACAACAGCATTTTTCCAAGGAAAAAATCCCTTGAGTCCTTGTAAAGCGAAAAGTTACCTAACATCCAGAATACGCCCACCATTCGCTCAGGAAGCCTGAGTATTTGGCAAGCGCGTCGAGGGCCTTGTATCATTTTAAATGAGTCGGGTAATCGGTACGATACCGCCTTTTTTAAATGGTCGTATCGCGGCTACGTTTTGATTAATTTTTATTAGACTTTGAATGTTCAACAGTATCGTTTTGTGGAGCTTGTTTCATGCTGGTTGGAGTTTTATTGGATTTTCATTCTAAAATGGTGTGAAAGGGGTGAAATTTGGTTCTAAATTGTTGTTTGTAGATGTGAAAACCTTTAGCAAAATCGTAATCCTCGTTCTTAATTCATTCAGCCTTTATAGACGTCTGACACCGATAAATTGGAGGTCTTGATAAAACTAACTATCTATGTTCCTACTTTTGTTCAATGATTCCAGCACTCATAATTAAATTAAAATTATTATAACCTGAAGAAAAGTTTGCCAAGTCTTCATTGAACCAGCTATAACATTTATCGGTTTAAACTAATTTTATTTATAAATAAAACTATGATTGCACTAGTCCTTTGTATAAAATTTTGCTTTGAGTAATTTTGTAAACCATGGGCCAAACAAGTCTGTTCGTCTCATTCGCAGGTTTCAAATAAAATAATACACGGTCCTTTACTATATTCCCATAATTTTAGTCAATTTCAATTGTAATAATACCGGTAATATTAATATCGGTAACGTTAATACCGGTAACATAATTACCGCTATTGGTAGCCCGAATTTTACGATCACTACCTATGTCCTTACATACGGCTTTACGTAATTTCTAACGCACCGACCAATCTGTTCCGGAACTAACCATAGTTTAATTGAACTCATGTAAGCCCGGTATTTGTGTAATCCTACGGAATTCATGATTAGATTACGGTTACCTATACTGTGGATGATATTATGGGAGGATATTTCATTGAAATTGTCTGTGCAAGTTTCTTATGTTTAACAGCGGAGTATAATAATCGGATTTGAATGATTTATTGGTGGATAGCCATTTTGTTTATTTTCCATCGGTGACTTTGTCGTTTTAAAGGTTATAGTAGTTCCAAAAAAGCCTATGATCCTGCTTCACACTTTTTACTTTTTTTCTTCCAGGCCTAGAAGCTAGACTTAAATTAAATATTCAAGTTAAATTATAAATTTAGCTAGGTTGAGTAACATTGCCGGATCAAAAATAAAAAGAAACCAAAAAATCCTTCACGTCATACATAACATGCCAAAAATAAAGACCCACACAACACGTTGACATTCGACAGCACATCACAAAAGAAGTACATACTTACCTTCAAAAAGTAACCTCTGACATCTCACGTTCTCAACTAAGCAACACTCAGAGGGTACATGATGAAATCCTTCGTCTTTGAAGACACGATGAAACGAATCTGTCCATCATAATCTGTAAGCATTTGTACAAGACGGCCCCAAAGATGCTTTCGCACAACACTTGAATACTGATGACTTATTTTTATTTATATTTAGATATTTTTTCGTAAGGATTCGTCTTCAGTGGTGGCGTTTTTTGTGGCCGCATTTGTATGAAGGGAGGGTGTGTCAATTATTTTTGGTGATTTTTAGGTCACTCTCATATTTTTGGGAGAGACTGAAACTTTAAGAAACAAAATCATATTCGAAAATATACCTAAAACACAGTTTTTAACCAACTTTTAAAATAGAGAAGACTCATAATCTCATGTCTGCAAGTAAGAAACTACAGAATATCTAATAGGAACACTTTAATTTCGTCTCATCCATATTCCAGAAGATCACTTTTTTTCTTTAATGGAACCTAAAATTATTCTTCATTTAAGTTTCGGGTCAATGCTGCTGAAATCAAATGGGCCTACCATACGCACAAGCTTCACCACAGTTCTGCCTGAGCAAGCTTCTCGCATGAAAAAACTGTACAGTGTACACGGACGGACGGGAGTTTTACCAACCGCACCCACCGTGTTCAATGTACAAACCGGCTTCATCATCAGCCTATAATGTTCCCATTGCGGGGACATAGCCTCCTCTCTGTGAGAGGGAGTGGGCCATAATCCACCACGCGGGCCCAGTGCGGTTTGGTGGATGTCACAGTCATGTCTTCGAACTTTTGGTTTTAGGCCATGCCGGTTTCCTCACGATGTTTTCCTTCACCATTTTGAGAGCAGTGGTGATGAAATAAATTACACAAAGTAATGCGCCTGGCGGGGTTCGAACCCACGACCTACAACTCGTCAGTCGGGACCGATACCACTGGGCCACCACTGCTCTACACAAACCGGCTTGCGCAAGCAGAACTGTGGTGAAATTTGTGCGTGGAAGGCTAGAAGAAAACAATCAGTTTTTCAGTAAAACTAAGATTTCTATGAAGTGTGCATAAAATGGTGGATATTCACCGCAATATGACCCTGTCTTTAGATTCTCGTCAGAATTCAGTTCTGTATTGCTTTTCATTAGTTCAAATAGGAACGCCATTTGTTATAATCAACGTTATTCAGGTAAAATAATCAGCTTTTTGTAAAATTTACGCTGAATAACGTGATGGAAATCTAATTTTTAGTGTAAAAGTGTGCTAATGGATATAAATATACTGTATTGCTGTAGTTAGCTGTAAAAATGTCTAATATTTGTTGCGTACCTCAAAAGAAATAATTGCAGAGCCATACAAAGCAGAGTCGTGCACTTGAATATTACGATTATTATTTAGATGGGTATTTATTTTTTGTTCATACTTGAGTTAAAAATACTAAATAATTTCCACATGACAACGAATAGGGTAAAAATAAACGAAAAAGAATATTTCGAGAATTTTTTGAGTGACTGCGACGAATTTAACGAAAAACAAAAAATAACAGCATTCGTGACACTTGACGTAAAACGAGACGGAAGTCGCATCAGCTGAGGCCGAGAATAAAATGAACATCCCGGAACAAGCTAAAAGTCATAAAATAAAACTCCCTGTACGTACACAACATTTGAATAAACTAATGAAGTATTAAACAGCTTTAACTTATTCACGGCCAAATAAAACCGTCGATCAAAGGCGAGGCGTAAATAAAATTCGCCACTTAACGTTCGTGGAGACGAAAGCCTGACACGGAGTAGATAGGTACAGAGGGTTAGCTTCAATGCAAAAATTCTCGCTCACAAACTGACCTAATGAAACTGCATTGGTAGTCATGCTTAAATGACTAAATTAAAATATTTCTAAACGTTTCTGCGTAAAGAATTTTAAAGCTTAAGATTTCTAAGGGCTTCTGATGTATGTACTTGAATCAAGTGCCCGCACGTTCAAATCCTCATAATTCACTTTTCTTTCCAGAAAAAAAAGGGTTTCTTATTTTATCATTCGGTGTTATCAACATTAAAACGCAACAAGCTACGAATAAGTCAACTTACCTTCAAAGGTTTGTTGTCAAAATCAGAACTAACCGCCATTTTATTTCCAAATCTTTTCACAAGAATTTACTTTGGACAACGTTATTTCAGCACCTGAGGGATCTTTAGAAAACTTTATTTTGGTTTTCATCGTTACAGTCCTCTGTGTGCGTGTTCTTGTTTTCACCCGTTACATAACACATGTCCTTCTGTACTTGTATACTCCGAGCCAAAGGCCCAACACCCTCCAATGGGCGTAATTCAGTCTCAATGATTGACACTTTCGCTTCACTTCTCTTTGAACGCCCGAGACGCTCGCACCAAGAAAGTTCACACCCAGTTAGCTTTACCAATTACATTGGTACAATGGATTCATTCGCTTTAATTTCTGACTTGAATTATCTCTCCATTCCGATTCAGTAGTTGTTGGGAGGTAGAATCTAGTTTTGATAAGATTAGTGTTAGTTTGTTCGAAGTTTTATTGTTTTATAATGATTTTGATTATTATTTTGTTTGAAACATTGAAAGAAGTTCAAATTGAAATAAAAAAGACTATAATGTGAGGAACAATAATCTCTGAAGATTGAATTTAGTGAACTTTGACAGTTAAGTTTCTGTCAAGAATATATTTATCTATCATTATTATTTCTGCCAATTTGGTTAACAGTTCAGTCGCTGTGATTGCACTCTAAAATATTAGGCATTTTATAATTCTACACATATTAGAACAAAGGAACAGAATGGACACTTATATTTCTCCACAAGAACAAAACACCAGCTCTAAGCACTAAAAACCACACCGATACTACACATAAACGGTTAGCACAAGAAAAAAGTTCGAAAAAATATTTTGCCCGCACAAAACCGATGAATTCGCCTCCATTTCGCACTAGCCGTGTCGCTGTTGTATCGCTGTAGTAAATAGAGATAGCGCAGAAGTTCCGTAGCAAACAGCGAGCGAAATCATGTGCATGTGTCTATGAGTGTCACACATCTTGTACAAATTAATGATTGTAAGCTCATGAATATACCAATTTAGAATTTCAAACCAGAGAAACAATCCAGTCATAAAAACAATATTTTTTAAATGTCCGCCACAAATGTCAAGCATTACCTTTTTCGTATTTTAGTTTTTTAGACCCCTATCTCCGGGTATGCGGGTGGCGAGAAATGGGCGACTCGTTGTCCGACCATGGACCATGCCCGGGTCGACGGCGCGTTGTGTTCCACGTGCGCCTCAAAGATTGTCAGCAAAATGACGGGGCCCCCCTCTAAAGGAGTGTCGCAGGACTTATCGAACTACCGTGACCCTGGAACGTAAAGGGCCATTGAAGAACACCGTGGATTTTAGTCAGTACGAGTCTATCAGTCCCTCCCGCCCTGCCCTGGATGATGATTTTACCACGATAAAAAAAGACTTCCCTTTTTAACTCGCGTGGTGGATGGGCCCAATTCCTCTTTGATTTATGCCCCAGCAATGGTCTTTTTACCTATTGGCTGATTATGCCTATAGGCAGATACGGAGATAAAATACTTGATTTAAATACACATAATTATGTCTGTCATGCTTGGTAGAGTTTTATCACTTTTATTATTTTGTTGAAACCGTTGTAAGTGAACCTTCTATACACACTATCTACTCTGTGCCATTGCCGTGTCGTTCTCTGCATATACCGGACAATAATATCGATGATTTTCAACGGTAACGATCCACTTGTACCTGGAGCATTGTTTCTGGCGTTAGGAGGTTGTGGACCCGACACTTAAACGACAGTAGAGATGTACCGAGCCGACTGTTTTGGTAACCAGTATTATTGAATTGCCAGAAAAGATAGTGTTTTTTTTTGTTATGGCCTACTCTGTGTCCCACTCCTGGGCAAAGGCCTCCCTTCACTCCTTCCACCTTTCACGATACTGGGCGTCCTCCTTCCTGTTTGGACGGAACCTGTCCAGTTCGTCCCGCAATCTCCTACGTGGCCTGCCACCGACCTCGTCTCACTGTCTCAGGGCACCAGTTCTGAGCTAGTTTGGCCCACAGTGTGTCGGGCATGCGGCAGACATGTCCTGCCCAGTCCCATTTCACTTGGGCAGCCTTCTGAGCCAGGTCAGCTATATTTGTTTTGGAGCGCAAAGATCGTATTAAAGAGATTTGTCATCCCGCCCAAATGAGTCCTCAGGACTTGAGAAAAGCAGGATGACTGTCAGACTCGTACTGACTAAAATCCACGGTGTTCCTTCAATAGCCCTTTACGTTTCAGGGTCATGGTTAACTAATGAGACAGTCCCGCGACCTTTACCAGCAGGCTTTAGTAGCATAAGCCGTCAAGATTCGCTATCATCATCATCATCTCAGCCATAGGACGTCCGCTGCTGAACACAGGCCTCCCCTTTTGATCTCCACATATACCAGTTGGAAGCGACCTGCATCCAGCGGCTGGCGACCTTTATAAGGTAGATTCGATAGTAAGGTATAATTCTCGTTCTAGTTATGGTAAGGTGTAGTCAATATACCGAGTGACATGAGTCTAACAGTCTCTTTCTCTACAACCAGGGCGGGAGGTCGCATTCCATTATTTTTAACGGACTTCAAAAAAAAAAGTAGGTTCTCAGTTCGACCTGTATGTATGTATGTATGTATATATGTTTGTCCGCGATTATCTCGCGTTTGGCTGAACGGATTTTGATGCGGTTTTCAGCAAAGTGTTCATTACATTCTGGAGAAGGTTTTAGTATATAACACTAATAGATATCCAGTGACGTTGCCCGCGTGGACCCGTTTTTTTTACTTAGGTTGTAGATTTTCAGGACGATTGCATGTTTGTCCGCAATTATCTCGCGTATTGGCTGATACGGATTTAGATGCAGTTTTCAGGAAAGTGTTCATTACATTCTGGAGAAGGTTTTGGTATATAACAATAATGGATATCTCGTCAAGTTGCTCACATAGATCCACTTTCCTTAATAGGTTTGTAGATTTTCAAAGACGCCAATTTTAAGAAGATTTTTTTTGATTATCTCAACTAAAAAGGGAAAAATAAAAACTTTTTGAAAAAAAAAGAGAACCGACTTCAAAACCAAACACAAAAAATTGTAAAATAACTTTTCTTTCGGAAGTCGGTGGCACAGTCAATGAAAAAAAAAAGTGTTTGGTTTTGAAGTCGGTTCTCTTTTTTTTCAAAAAGTTTTTCCACTCCTAAAAATATTTTCAGAAGACTCTCGGCTCATTATGCTGACAATTATGCTGTCATGAAGAATACCTAACCTAACTGAATGTAGAGTCCACGTCACGGCCCTTTTTGACGCGGCGCTAGTGTCTATGTCACTTTATTAAATCTCATGAAAAAATGTAGTAGGTACTTACCACGAATTTTCGCAGGTTTTCAGGCGTGGCGCAGATTTTGCTTACTCGTAATACAACATTTCTAGACACATACATTATGGGAACGTTTAAAAAAGTTATGAATGCAGAAGCTAATTGAAGAAACAGAACAGATTTTATTTAGTTCGAAACTGACCGTCCTTAATTGTGATTGAAGGAACATGATAGACTTTATTCAGTTCGAAACTAACTCTCCGTTCCGCTTTATCGAGAACGGGAGGAATAATTTTCATAAACACACAGAAACAAAAGGATCTAAGACCTCCTCCAGAATTCCACGTCATACACTAATCCACCGGCATTTATTCGCTCGGGGCAACAACATGATATACTCGTATTACATAATACGTACAATAAACACAATTAGCTGTACCGAGTCATGTAGGTTATCACAGACAAATGACAACGTAGTAATTGTAATTACAACCAATGTTGACCACAAACCACACATCTAATGTTAATAAATCTGTCTGATTAGAAGGCTTCTAATTCATTTATCATCAGCTTACAGCTATCCATTTCCGGTAGTGATGGGCCAGAGGTTAATATCTCGCCTCTTATGCACAAGGTAGTGAGTTGAAACCTGGGCCAGTAGCGGTGTGTCTTTTTCAAAGCATTTCTTTTTACGTGGTAAAATCATCAAATTAGTCCTCCCATCCAGGAAAGGGCAGAAGGGACTGTCAGACTTGTGCTGACTAAAATCTACGGTGTCCTTCAATAGCCCTTTACGTTCCGGGGCCACGGTTACTTGTTGTCCTGCGTCAGTGAAATCTACACTTAACGTCATAACTTTACATACTTAAGTACTCGTATAATGATAATAATTATATGGCAGAAAAGTAAAACTGTACTTTTTTTTAATAATGCTTGGGTTGATGTGATCTACAATCGATACCGAAGTCAAAATAGTAGATTGTGACAAGGGAGCAAAGTAATATTTTTACGGCGAGGGCGCTATTTTGAATCCAGAGCGAAGTGAGGGATTCTACAGTAGAATCCTGAGCGTAGCGAGGGATTCTTAAGTAGAATCCTGAACGTAGCGAGGGAGTCAAAGTACGCCGCCCGAGCCAAAAATATATTTTGCGCCCGAGTGATACACTCTACTTTTCATCACCCACTATGAGAAAATAAAAAGCGCCTCATATTTTATTGTAATATTATTATACGGGTTAATAACACATAGAGTAACAACTACATTGAAATGATCTATTAATAAAACAACTGATAACTTATATTTACATTTGAGACATTTTCACAATTATGAAAATTATATGTATAGAAAATTCCATTGAGAACGAGGCGAAAACGTGAACGCATCGTGGAAAACATTAAATTACAACCTACAGGTCCGAAAGTGGCAGGACCATGCCACTGTCCGAAAAAAAAACAATCTACAATTTTTATTCAGCCAGCGACGCGGCGTTCGATTTCTTTGGCGCCGAGCACTAAGATGTTCCAAATTCAAAAAGTGCGCGGCAATGTTCTTTGCGGCGCACTTATAAAGAGGATTGAAAACTCATTTCTGCCCGCTAAAAGTTCCCATAGAAAACACCAGTTTTGGGCGCACTTAAAGGCGAACCAAGTCGTCCTTTTCGAATAGGTGGGATGAAAATATAGTTTTTAGAATTTTTATCTGTTTGTCTGTATGTATGTCTGGGATAAGTTCAAAAAGTACTGCATGGATTTACTTCAAAGGCACGAATATTATTAAAAAGTTGGGTCAACATATTATAGGCTAAATAATATATTACGAGTATCACACTTTTGCCTACGGGGAATGAGCAGAATCTTTTTTTCTTCAACGCATTCACGCAGACCACGTCGCAGGCAGCAGCTAGTACTACAGTAATACAAGGTTACAAAAATAGTAAAAATATTCATAATCATCGTTCTAAGCTCATTAACTTCCTAATACCATGAGCCACATTTTCACTAACAGGGACACGCCACACCACCACTCTAAGCCTACACATAATATAATAGTAATTACTAAGTCCATCAAACTCAGAAACTCATCCACACTAATCCTTGGTACGGTTGGTTTATAAATCGTGCGATCCATTCACGACTGGGATGAGACATAAGTACCATCCGTAGCTGCTGACGCTACATCTGGGGGTGCACCGAGTATTTTTTTTATTGGCAACTAATTTTTTTTTATCTTTGTAAAGCCAGATAATTATATAGAAAGAGGTAAGATAGTGCTTATTTGATGATGTTAGCGTTGTTTAAGCTGCTTGTTGAAAAGGTAAAAGTGGTTTTTTTTTTTAAAATATTTAATTTATCATACATTTAATACTAATTTATTTTTGTGTAGTTAGAAGTTACGATTGTTAATTTAACTTTGTATAAACTTAACGGTAGTCTGTGTTCAATATTTTTGCGCATGAACATACACCATGTGCTATAAATTATACCGGTACCTGTACCTACATCGCACGTTGCACATCCACGAACATTGCATATCTACGAACTTTGCACAACCACACATGTTGCACATCCATACACGTTGCACATTCACACACGTTGCACATCCACGAAAATCTGGTAAAAATACAGAATAAAAACGGCATTTTTTAATAAAATCCTATCTAATTGCAGCAGACAGTAATTTATCCCGTTAGCCGAAAACATCTCTTTCATTCTCATCTTTCTTTCATTCTATCTCGACTAGGGTTACCATATGACAGGCGTTTGCCGCATTTGACAGGCATTTTAAGGTTTAGACAGGCGTGCGGCCGGCATTGGTCTGAGACAGGCATTTTTAAATTTTGCGCCCTCTAAAGAATAACACAGGAAAAATATTACAAACATGTATCTTGTGAACAATTTAACGTTTATTTATTACGAAAGACAGGAGTATTCAAAAAATAGTGTCCTCTGAAATATCAGTAAGTAATAAAAATATCCTTCTTTATCATTATCTGTTGGAAGTAGGTACCTACAGCGTTTTGCTTTAGACAGGCATTTTTCTGAAAATTCAGGCATTTTAGGTATCATAGACAGGCATCCCTCTATTTACATATGGTAACCCTAATCTCGACCCAGTCACAGTTTCAGGTAAGTGGGTACTATTTTCCCGAATAGCCGGAACACCTGCGTTTACCGGGAATAATTCTTGAATGTCTTGCATAAAGCTTTTAGTGGACATTAAAAGTAATTCGGTAATTACTTTAATGAATATTTTTACTGGACTGTTGGAACGAAATCAGTTTGGTCGTATTTTTTACTCGGCGTGACTTACTTTTGTTACAAAATTTTATTTTTCCTCTTTTATTATTTTTAGATATGAAGTGACAGTGAGCGGCGCTGCCTAGGCCAAACAACGACCTGTGGGTATTACAACGTCTTAAAACCAGGCTTATTCCGGCGAGTGAAAGTGACAGAACTATACAAGTTCTAGCGCCATCTCGTTCACTCATTGGAACAAGCCTGAATAATTTAAGTTTAAGTTTTGGTTAGGACGTTGTAATACACCCCCTGGACGATTATTGTGAAGGTAGGCGGGACGGGTTGAGTTATACCAAAAGAAAATAATTTTTACTTCCATGTAATATGGTTTTTTGACGCGTGGACCGTATACTGAGCATACAGTGAGCCTGAGTCATTCCACAGCTGGGCAAAGGCTTTATTCCGTAGAAGATTTTTTCAGGGTTCCGTACCCAAAGGTAAAACGAGACCCCTTTATTAAGACTTCTCTGTGGGTCCGTCACCAGGCTGAATCTCATGTTAGACAGTTGATATTATTGTCTCATGGCAACTGCTAGTATAAATGCGAAAATTTGTTTTTTTGTCACGCTTTCAGACCCAAACAGCTGAATGGATTTTGATGAACAAGCTAAGAGATAGACAGAATATTGAAGACTGATATAGAGGGTAAGTTTAGTATTTTATGTTTTTACCTTAGTGTGTTGATCAACTGTATCAAGGCTTCACATATGTTTTTAATTAACAACACAAATCTCATAGTACCAATATCTTTACCTGATTGCCACCACTATTCAGGGCGTTGAATCGAAATTTTAATTGAAACGGTCTGCGCACTAACGATCTGTACAGCGTTTAGATAAAATATATTCCCAAACTGAATGGGACTTTATAAATATGGCTGAAAATATTTTCGATGTGAAATATTTTTTACGCACCTCGAAAAATATGAGTTTATTTTTTTACAAACTTTTGTTTATCTTGCAGTGTTCGTATGTATCTATCCATGTAACTTGTGTATGTCCTTGAAACTTTAATTTTCCACACAGTTCAAATCATCAATGTTCTTTGGTTTTCCGCAACCATAACAGGCATTTGGCCCTCTAATGCCTTATGACATTAGTTCAGGCAGGTTCTTGAAGCGCGCATTCGACTCAGCCCTGTCATTGATCGGACGGCAAGCTACCAATTACGGTCCACGCACATTAAGGCCTGAAACCCTCCCGCGATGTCCAACGCCCTGGACGACCTCTTTCTCTATCATAACTGTTTCGCAGAAGAAGGAAATCTAATAATCAGAATTAGAAGCTCTTTCCTGCGGAAAGCGAAATAGAAATTTACAGGTTGGTTCACTTTTGTGGACATTCAATTTTAATTGTTAGCATGACTACAATCTACATCTAGGGTCAACTCCAGATAAAGAAACTCTAAAAAAGGTAATTAATTATTGTTCTGTATCTTATTATGCTCATAGATGGCAACTTAATGATTTGATGTAATTATAATAATTATTTAGAATATTGGTGTGCGAGATGATGGACATTTTACTGTAGGTAATTATTTTCTTCGACTAATCATCTCAGTTAAGAAATGACCCTGGAACGTAAAGGACTATTGAAGGATCACCGTGGACTGATGATCTGTACAAGTGACTGATGATGATCTGTACAAGTCCTTTCCGTCTTGCCCTGGGCGGAAGACTCATTTGATGATTTTACCAAGATAAAAAAAAAACTTGAGAGGTGTCAAGGGACACCCGGATGGAACGAAGTTACTGTATACACTCAACAAAAATAATCGTCGCGACTCCACTCCACTCCACTCCGCTCCGCTCCACTCCACTCTACTCCACTCCGCTCTGCTCAGCTTCGCTCCACTCCACTCCACTCTTTGAGCTCTAGCACCCTTTCGCAACGCGCGATAAGGAACTTCGTTCCAAAAAGTGTCGTGACAACTTTTCGTAAGATTTTTTTCCGTCTAGCCCCCTTTCACAACGCGCGATAAGGAACTTCGTTCCATAAACATTTGTATTGATTGTTATAGCAATAATTAAAACCTAAAAATAAATAAAGACCTGCCCCCTACTAATATTTTCCATAATTTTTTCATCGAATTTTTCCACAACCTTCCGCGAACCTCCAGTGATTGTACATTTACGCCACACGTTGCCCCACTAAGTGACTTTCGATAGAACATATTGGTCGGCCCGACCTTTTGAGGTGGCATGGGGTGGTTTTAGCATTTTTTCTTATAAATTCAGTTCTATGTTAGCGATCGTAACTGGTGACCCGGTGGGGTGCGAAAATTTGTAAATTGTATAAAATGGCTCCCGTTGATGGAATATAGTTGTATTTCTGGCGGAGCGTTAAATATTATTTCCCTTTGGTGTGGGTTTGGGTGGTCGGTCGGTACTTATTATTACTCGCTGTTGTTAGGGGTTCAAACACGTGTAACTTAAAAATAAATACCGGGGTAAACAATCTTGTGAGTTATTTTATACGACAACTTATCTCTGAGCTACATTTCGTCAGGTTGCTTTCAGATAATTTTGACGTGTTGAATAAAAAGTATTAATCTAAACATAGATGTATCCAACAATACAAGCTTTCGTATTAGTAATATTAGCTAGAAAGATTCTTCTCTTCGATCTACCATACATATTATATGCAAATAGTTAATGAAAGTATTCAGCTGATAATAAGTAAAATGTGAAAAATATTGGTAGGTACATAAAATCAATAATCATAAACATAATAAAATTAGCTAATAATGATTCCATTTCTCTTTTCTTTCAGACAATAAATATGGAACCCAGGCCGGTTAGTTTATTAATAAAATGACATAATTGTAGACTTTCAGATATTTTTCATGAATCGAGCGTAATTATCACTGCAATCATCTAATTTTCCATCTCCCGTCAAAATACATACATAATTCTAAAAATATTTAAATACAACCCTCTATCAACCCTTTCCCATTTGAAAAGGGACATAATACTTAAAAGGAAATACACAATTAACTCTAAACGTTCTACATAAAACAGTAACAGCTTGAATGATAAAATAGACAATAATAAAAAAAATCCTAAGTGTTCCTACAGCCGGTACGTCGATAAAAGTTTAATTGAACCTACTGAATTGTATTACTTTTGATTTGACTGTTTTAATCTTCATTGTCTTGTTTTGTAGCTTTTATATTGGGGCCAATGTTGGTGGCCAACGTTTGAGGAAAGAGAGTTTGTTGTAGAAGAGACTTTCCGGGAAAAATCTGAGACCACTGCTACCCTACATGATTTGTTGCGAAAAAATGCCATAATTATAGTGCCTGAAAAGAAGAATTGGTTCGAAATAGATTTTTCTTATATTATTAAATAGGTTTGATTGCATGGCATGTTTTTCCATTTCTTGCACGTGTGTGTATCATAATTGCATAGGGTAGGATTGCATCCTGCAACAAGCCTGGATTTTTGTCGCGGAATTAAAACTAGACATTAATTCTCATAAAAATGTCATGGATTTCCGCAAAGTAACGCCTGATTCCATAATTAACCGATTTCAAAAAAGTTATTGTCAGAGCACGGTAATTTTCAAAATATACTTAGTCCTCCGAATTGGCTCGACTGTTTTTTTTTTCTAATCTTTTTGATATATAATATTATTATGTCGAAAAGTATTTTTCACGCTTTTCACCAGTTAAAAAAAATTTGCCGACCCACAGCTGAGCGACATGCAGCAATGTGGTCACATGGAGCTATTATGATGTAACATTGTCATAACAGCGACATTTAAAATACTTCACTATTTTCTTATTGTCATCTTGCAAAGGTACAGGTACCTAATAATAAAACGAGTTCATAAAACTCTATCTGTCGTACCACAAAAATTTTTAAACGTCTGCTGAACACTTGTCTAAAAAAATGTACGATTATGACGTTGAGATAAGGTCCGTTTTGCAGTCACACTTTTTTTGGACAACTGTTTATTAAGTTTTTGTAGTGAGGCTGTACAGGTTTACTTGCAAATTAAATCCAATTCTCCACAATAAAGCCAATAATGTGGTAGTTCCATCATCTACCGATCACCGAGGCGTGAACGCGCGGTCTGTTATCTACCGGGCTTACTGCGTGCAGGCACGGCAGGCTTGGTTTCTAGGGTGAATATTTTGATTTGCCTACATCCATCTATTGTATGTATAAAATGGCTACTAATAAAAGGATTATTAATATTCTTTTGTCTACTTTGGCGACTGTTAATCAAGTCTTCTTAGGAAAATACCTCTCCCGAATCAAAATGGATAATGGAGATTCTTTCATCAGTGTATGCGTCTAGGCTCGCGGGACTTTTTTCCATTACCGTGACCCTGGAACGTAAAGAGCTATTGAAATACACGGTGGATTTTAGTCGGTACGAGTCTGACAGTCCCTCCCGCCCAGCCCTGGGTGGGAGGACTCATTTGATGATATGATGATACGATACCCCATGGTAATACTATTTGTTAGACTTTAAAGCTTCTGACTAACAGTAACGACTGTCAAAGATCTACAAATGACAGCCGGGACCAACGGTTTTACCTGCTTTCCGAGACACGGAGAAAACTCTCTATGACAGATGGTCACCCATCCACAGACCAACCTCGGCAAGCGCGGCTTAACCCGGAAGATTGGCCTGTGTTTAGATTTATCATAGTATGTAGAAGTCTAGATTTGGCAGAAATGATTCAAAGGCGAAAAGGAAATGACATGTCTGCGTAAAAGGCGAACTGAAAAACCCTTCAAAATCATGTAGTGCAGTTTTTTTTTTTTTATTATTAATGATAGGTTCGCGTTTGACCACTATCTCGCCTGATGGTAAGCGAAAATGTGGTCGATTGTGAAGCACGCTTGCCTAGAAGTAACCTTGACTGGAAGACCCCAAGGTTATAGCTGTCGGAAAATACATACGGCGGCAGGGAATTCCAGTTGCAGCATAAATGCATGGATTTGATAATTCAGGCCCTTCCTGATGTATTTTTTTTTTTGTTATAAATGTATGGTCTACGTTCTACGTGAAACCTTAAAGAATAGGTACAGGCATGCATCATACATTTTAAAGCTCCTTCACAAAATTCCAAACTCTGAGAAATTCGATTCTAAGAAATTCATCGCAAACCGAATCTCCTAAATAAAATGCACTTCGATACTCAGTACGCATTCCAGCTCAAAGGTTTTAGCTCATATACCATTCTTTCATGAACGTAAAGACAGGTTTGCTGTTACTGGGTACTGCCACTAAACCTGAGTATTACCCTGGGGCTCTAATAAACCTGGGGCGGTAAGGTAAATCTTTTTGCCGTACTCGTAAAAGTAGAATTTTACGATGCGTTTACCACCTTATGTGTAGTAGGTAACATGCCTTAGTGTGGTGACACACTTGATGGAAATTACGTCGCATTTTTTCAGTGTAGAAATATAAGTTTCGGCAAATGTAGTTTTAAGAAAAACTATGCTTGGTTATACTAACTAAAATAGCGGTCAAGGATCAGTCTTCAAAATAAGCAATGCTTGCATTTGCAAAGTACATTAAATCAATGGTCATGTTGACATTATTCTGCTGTTAAGTCCAAAACTCTTTTCTATACCTATTACTTACTACTATATCGTTATACGGAAAATACATTTGAATAAATATTCTACAATGCAGTGGGTATAATTATGTAAAATACTGGTATCAGGGAATACCCAGTTAGACTGGAAGTAGGTTCCAATAATCAGAAAGAAGCTAGGCAGAACAGATGGCGAGAAAACGTCAAAAATAAAACACACGGGGTCTTTAAAGCAAAAACTTTCTGTCATAATACATTAATTTACTCAACAGAAGAAAGCATGAACTTCATAATTTTAATGCCTTAAAATGATCGTTTAAAGACGATTATGACAAGCTTGTCATGCAAAATAAATGGAGCATCAAGATTTTGGCAGAAAGAGGGAACTATTGAACATCTACTTTTGGAAATAATCAAACACAACAAAATTTTAATGTTACTTATTTAGTGTGTTGAGGATCAGAAGATTTACAATAAAACTGCGAAACTTTGCGAACAATAATGTGTGGAAAGGAGTCCCACAAGTGTATGACAGGGACAATATTCAACAAAGCCGAAACTAGCTGATTTTCTTTTTTCAATATTCAATGTGTAATGTTTATATAGCCGAAACATGTAGCTCTTTTTTTTCGTAACTTTTAAATCAATTTCAAATCGGAAGGGATTTTCAACTATGTTGTATTTTTTTAGCCATTGACTTTCTAAGAAAGAAATATCGGTATTTATTTACCGTTGCGTAATTTCGGCAAGTGTGTCTCATCACTATATAAAATCGCCGCTCGCACATCGGGGTACAATTAGCAGGGTACTACTGATTATTGTTATTGATACATTTCTGAACGCCAAGGTTTCTCGTTGTAATGGATGCTTGATGTGTTTGTGGGTAGTTTTACGGAGAATTTATTTGTTACTTTGCAGACGAGGTCAACTTTTTATTATGCGGGGGCCACTCTTGCGGAGTATACCGTTAATTTTCACAATAATAAACATTATAATCGTTCAGAAAAACGTTTACGTGTGGCCTCCACATTAGACAGGTGCATTTTTTTTACTTAAATTTATTACTTCTATTAGAATTATAGTAAACTACAAAAGGCGTTTGGGGAAATCAATTAATATGTAGTCGTTGTGAAAAATAAATTGATAGTTGTAATGTCTGTTTTATATAATTGTTTTTGCAGTCTGTAGAATAATTTAAAATGAGATTGATATTTTTTGTTGAATAGAAAACTGTGTTGGCGTTCGTATTTTAAATGTTCCTATTTTCAAATACCACTTACGTGTAACTAATTAATGTTTTAATTTTAACTGTTTTTTTTTAATTATTTTCATTTGCTATAAAACAGTTTTTAAAAAAACGTTTCATAATTCAAACTGCCTACGATTAAAATACATACAGATAAATATTCCTTTCCATATTTTCAGTTTTCATACCATTTTCACGCACCGCTCAACATGAAAAAAAGAAATGAATCGAAACAAAAAATCCATGGCCTCGCTTTGTTTAACAAAATGAAGATGAATCAAACAGACAAATCGGGCAGAAAGCAAACGGTCCTGTGCCCAATTAACTTTTTATTGCGAAACGTTAGGTAAGCACTTAGATATTTTATTGAAAATATTCATCTTCAAACAGATTTCTGAACGGTCGATTTCTAACGAGCATCAGAAGGCCCTTCATTCGAGATAATCAAGAGATTGAAGATTTACGTCAACAGTTACTGATTTATACTGTCGCCATTTTTGTGCATTGCCCACATTTTCTGAGCTCGGAGTGCGTATTAATAATGATTTTAGAATACGAAAAAATTGAAAATAAAGAAAAACACCTTTCGTTATAATGATTAGGATCTGAAAATTAAGAATCCTGCGCAACAATTCCGAAACGGAGCCTACCAAAACGAAATCACAGATCATATTCACGCCAATATTAGTTTAAGATTGTAAATTGATTTCGATTCAACGGCTTCATTTTACTTTCAGTCCGTCATTTAGTTGAAGATCAAACAAAATCGGTTACCAAAATGTACAAAAAAACTGTTGAATAAAAAAAAACAACAAAAGGAAGTCAAACTTGCTACTTGATGAAGAAGAGAGGTATCTGTTAGCGTTTAGTCATTCGCATTTTTTCAAATCTTACAACTCTAGAAACAGGGCCGCTCTACCAAACATGAATTAATCAATTACGTGTGGACCAGCGAGACTTGAGTCCGGCCCTCGCCACTGCCGGTCTTCTCAGTAACAACGGACTCCCCGAGTATCAAATACAACTCCATTCTTATATACAAAGTGGTGTGAAAACTTTAATAGCGCGATGTAGATGTCGAACTGTGATTGGCTGTTGGGTAAGCGTGTTCGTTCCACTGAATGAGCACACGGGAATCGATGAAACAATTGCTTATTAAATGAAGAATGTACTACTATGCAATCAATTGTCGGATATGCCATTTCCGTCTTTTATGGTCTAGTGGGTGCAAGCGTTAGTGCTGAGTGTGAAGGTCCAGGTGCGGTTCCCAGGTTGGCCAAGGATTTACGACTGGTGGATCCTAATTAGATCCTATTTAGGTCATATTTAGGGCTTTACGCTTGCTCTTATACGAGTATAACAGTTTCCGTGTATTAATATTAAAGAATTTCTTCATAGGTTGACGATATATTTCGATCATTACAAAAAAAAACCTACAACCTATCTGTCGTGTCTATGAGAAACGCAAAAAACGCAATCTTCAGTTATCGTGTAGATTGCCCGACAGTATTACCGGGTGTAAAAAATAACACAAAGATTCTGTGTCTGGCCAGTATTTTATTATTCCTTCCGGGTTATTGACATTGCAAAAATAATATAATACCTATCTATTCATCCATTTTCACCTTTCCCAATTTGTTACGCTGATAGTTTTTTGTTAATTGTCAGTTGTTTTTTGTTTATATCTACAATATTATTCTAAATTATTGCTATTCTTATATAAAACAGTTTACAATAGAATTTAATTTAACTTTGTAGAAAGCAAAAACTACACTGAAAATCTATGAAATAATTCGAAAGAACCATGGAAAACAAAGATACATCAATAAAAAATCAAATTGAAAAAAAGTCTTATCAAAAAATAAAATCACTTTTAATCCTGACCGTACATTAATCAATCCGGCATAATTCCTCACATTCAAAGCATCGAAGCATGTCTTTTCTCATTCCTACATGGACTTTCCCTTTCAAATTTATCGGAACCATCTTTCCATTCCGCATAAGATCTCTGCGTCGGAGATTCTACACATTTCACTGAGCGCCAACATTTCTACTGCATTTATTTTGCTCTCATGCTTTTTATCATGTCTTGCTACCAAATGAAATGCAACGGTTTAGTCAGTGAATTCATATATCTTTTTATTCATTCATATATTACTTTATGAAGCAGTTGTTTTTGCAAGTTATTAAGAAACAAAGGAGTCAACGTCCCGTGTTTAGTCCAAGCAAATAACAAAATTTATTTTTGAATAATTTCGTGAAACGTCAGAATTTTAATTTACAACGAAGCAATTGCTGCCATGACACAACATAAAATTATACTATTTTTATAAACCGATTTTTTGGACCAATTCATTTTCAAAAACTACTGAAAATTAGAATCAACATTGGGAATCACTATAAAAGCGGCGAGTCAATCAAAATTAAATGAAGCTCGACTAAGTCCTAAAGAATCAATGTAACTGTCTTGGAACCTGTAGTTAAAAAAAAAAAAAAAAAAAACTGAAAAGAAAAGCGGCTTTATGATAGCGATAAGCAGGTTGAATTAAGGCTAAATGGGAAGACCATAATTGTGTCCTTCGAGCTGGAGTTTTGACTAAAACCAAAATAATCATACACGATTATAAAAATAATAAATAATAATAGAGCAGTGGTGGCCCCGTGGTATCTGTCCCGACTTACGAGTTGTAGGTCGTGGGATTGAACCCCGCCAGACACATATTACTTTGTGTAATTTATTTCATCAACACTGCTCTCAAAACGGTGAAGGAAAACATCGTGAGGAAACCGGCATGTCCTAGAACCAAAAATTCAAGCAGCAGTGGGAACATTATAGGCTGATTATGACTGATGATGATTTAAAATGTCACTTACGGGATATCTTCAATTGACATTTTAAATTGTGAAACAAACCGTGATAGCCTAAAACAGTGTTTAATGATGATGATTATAAAAATATTGTGTGAATTGAGAATACGAGTACTGCAATCCTTCTAGAATCAAAATTGTACGTTACAGCATACATATATATCAAACGCCAGCCATACATGCATAAAGCATGTTCTAAGTACAAATGTCTGGCGTTGACTAAGCTACAAAGCTTGACCTTTCTGAGATGCACTTTATTTCCTGCGCTCGCTCATCCTTTAGCGTCAGAAATGTACCTTCCTTTATGTAGATAAATATATTATGTATATAGGTACCTACCTTTATGGGACAAGGAAATTTAGATATGTAAAATAGTACTTTAAGAGATTTTTTTATGATTGTTTTTCTTTTTAGTTGTAAAATCATCAAATATCCGACTGGAAGTCTTTAGGGGAGGCATAATAATTATGTTCAGCAGCATTGCATTGCATAATACTGCAATCATCAACTTATAATAAATCCAAACTCCGACCTGCTATTTTAGCCTCAAATTAAATGGAATTTTAATTAGATAAACCGCTTATTACCTCCACAACAAAACACTGACTGATAAACATTCCTGGTTAAAACTATTATATAAATATTTATATAAACACCCTTTCATATAACCGATGCAACTACGAAGTTGAGATAAAACGCCCGACACAGCATTTGTGCTGTACAACGTACACGAAGTTCTGCGAATTAATATCACGTTCAACTTTTGTTTACAATACAGGGTGACTAGTTCAACGAGGGTTCTATTGATATGAACGAGCGAATTTATCACTTATTTAGTTGTGTTAGAGCTCTTTTTGAATGAACTTGGCTGGGGAGTCCTGTTTATGGATATTTCTGCAGTTAAGCTGCCATGGTTGTACCTTCGCTAATTATGTTTATCATATTTAAAAGGTTGGAAACAAATCTAGTTTCTCTTCTTCTTCACCTTTGGCGATATAATTCAACACGGTATAAAGATGATCATGTAATTCCAAATAGAGAATCAGGTCGAATTTCCGTAAATATTTGGGGCTGGATGAGTGCGGATGGTGTAGGAGAATTGTGTTCTCTACCTCCTCGAGCGACGGCTGTAAATTATATCGACGTGCTTCAGAATGCAATGCTACCGACAGTCCGTAATGTTTACCCGGAGAACGAAGTGCCACAATTTGATTTTGTTCAAGATAATTGTTCAATTCATAATGCGAGGATCGTAAGAGCCTGGTTTCGTTCACACACTGACGTAAGGGTAATTCAGTGGCCCTCAAGATCGCCGGACCTCAACCCGATAGAAAATCTTTGGGGCCTTATGGTCCAACGATGGTCGCATCAAAATGAAAGAACCAAACAAGCTCTTATTAGTCACTGTAATTATATTTGGGAGGAAATGCGGGGAACCGATATTTGCTCACGGCTTGTTGGTTCAATGAGGTCTCGTCTTTTAGAGGTTATAGAGGCCAACGGCGGTTACACCCGTTTCTAATTTTAAAAAATTTTCAATATCTTCTAAATATTACTATATATGCTATGTTTTTGTTTGTTATAAGTATTTTAAAATTGATTGTAGAAATTTAATAAAAGGATAAATCTATTTTTAGCTTGTTTTTTATTGATATTGTAATTACAAGTTTACAGAAATTGTAGGTTTGTGGATTCGCCTTGTGCCTTTACAATTTTATGTAACTTGTTGATTACAATTCTGAATTTGTAGATACAATTTTGTCATCAAAATCTACAGCCCCCCGCCGTTGATTTTACGACGTCATTGGTTCCATCAAGTTCAAACTAAGAACAGCTGTCACGTTACAAACAGTAATAGTAGGCATACACCATCCTGCCTATCGATACGATAGATTTGACGCTTGCAATTGTTTCAAATCGGCAGTTCGTCCATATACACCATACACCATCCTGCCTATCGATACGATAGATTTGTCACAACTTCAAATCTGCACCAGTGATGCCAACTCAGCAACTAGATCTGGCTATTATTCGGTGACGACAGCTACAATTTCTAGCACCTTTTCATTTCATCATGAGACTATCGAATTAGATTAAGTTTATTAAAAAAAGTGGTGCAAGCGATTTTCGACCTTATCGACATTAAAAATTTAGTTTGTTTTTCTCACATTCTTATTCGTTAACATTGCTCCTTCATTAAAATCCGGTGTTTGCATCATTGTCAATAAGGTCGAAAATCGCTTGAAGGTCGGAAAATACTTGCTTAAGGATAGCAAGTTAAAAAAAGTGGTGCAAGCGATTTTCGACCTTATCGACATTAAAAATTTAGTTTGTTTTTCTCACATTCTCATTCGTTAACATTGCTTCTTCATTAAAATCCGGTGTTTGCATCGTTGTCAATAAGTTCGAAAATAGCATGAACCTTTTTTTAACTTGCTTTCGTGGTCCCTTGACACCTCTCAAGTTTTCAATCGTATTTTGGTTTAAAATAAAATGAATAACTCTTTTTTTTACGAGTGTACATGCGATCCATGTGCGAAAAGCCTCAGTTTTCCTGGTAAGGCCACGTTCACATGGCGATTATTTTCCCGTATACTGTATACAAGATTTTATCGAATAGAGCAGTAATAACAGCTTAAAAATAGTTTAAACGGCGTTCATACGGGAAAATCCCGTGTTTGAGAAATATAATATTTTACCGTGTACCGTGCAAAGTTGTCCTAAAACTGGTCAACTCTATTCGATAAAATCTCGTGTACGGTATACGGGAAAATAATCGCCGTGTGAACGTGGCCTAACCGTCCCTGTAGAAAAGTAGCTAAAAAGTTTAGCCACAAGTTACACTTTTTAGCTTTTTTTCTAGCACCTTTATAAAATTAGCTAACTATCTATGAAGTTGCTAAGATGGCATCACTGCTGCCGATTTGACGTTGTGTCAAAAACGATTTGATGACTTATCAAAATTGGCATGTCATGCCATCAAATTGGCATTCCACCCCCATACACGTTCAATTCTATTTGATCAAATTGGCAGTTTTATGCCGAATTGACAAATAGGCAGTATGGTGTATGGCTACCATTGTCAGATCGATCTGCAAGCGAAACTAATCTTTATCACCTATGAATCTGCAAGCGATATTCAACCTTAGGGTGGTACACCACTTTCTTGGCCGACTGTACAATGCCTGAGCACATTGTATGCCTAGGGAATCTAATAGACACCTACAACAGAAGTATACCCCTATTTATGCCACTTGCTGAGTCTGCAGCTTTTATAATGCATTTTTTGAAGGTCAGGAAAAACTGGGAAGTTCCGATATTCTGACAGTTACAGGGACACTGTCTGTGTTTGTGTGTGTGTATACTGCGACGAGTTACTAGCACGTTAATTGTCTGTTTTCCGATAAATAATAAGAGAATAAAAGACCCAAACCATTGTATAAATAGTAATTAGGTCAAATTATGGACACTGCTCCAAAAACAATAATCTTCGTACAAATACATATTAAAGATCGTATCAGTCAGTAATTGGTATATTGGTAAATATCTTTCTGAAAAAGAGCCTTTGGCTAAAGGCTCCCAAAGCTCAATGAGCTCAGTATGTTCAGCAGTGGACGTCTTCCGGCTGATGATGACTATGGCTATGTAGTTTTTTTTAGCCTTACGAAGTAAAATCATCCTGTATAGAAAATTAAACAATAATGCGCGTAGGTATGGACTGCTACATAGTTAAATGTTATCGTTTGAATTAACATTGTTTTGATAATGTCGAAGTTCATTACATGGCAGCCAGTGGAGGCCGCGGGCGGTACAATGTTCCGTATTATTATGTTCCGTTTTAAAGCTTAAGGGTAATTATTTTATTATTAGCATAATATGTGAGCTTGACAATTTTAATTGGGGTTAAGTAAGTATGTAAGTAAGTGTGTAGGTGGACCGACGACATCGTGAGGGTCGCGGGCAGCCGATGGATGCAAGTGGCGAATTGTCGTTTGGCGTGGCGGTCTAAGGGGAAGGCCTATGTTCAGCAGTGGACGTCTTCCAGCTGATGATGATGAATTAAGTAAGATGGTTTCAGGTGGATTTCGAGTCACCATAGGCACTAGGCTTGTGGACGGCGAGTAATGGGTAGCTCGACGTCAAGGACCAGGACGCAAGATAGTTCACCGTGTTCCACGCTTGTGCAAGAATCTTAAGCAAACTGAAAGGGGCACGACAGTGCCAAATGCGGGATATTACTGTAGCTCTGGAACACAAAGGGCAACTTGGATTTTAGGACAGGACTTGACTGGTCTTGTGCTCTGTTCATACAATTGACTTGTCTGTAATATAACTTAACTTTATTCGAGAAAAATATAAACATATTTTTTTAATATAAACTGAACTTAGCTAAGATGTAAAACTAAAAATCTACAAATTCTACAAAATATTGTTTAAACAAATATAAAATTATCTGAGCCATACAGGTAACACAGCCTATCCCATGGCAACGATAAAACTTATTATACTGCTGATCGAAAAGATTAGTTACACTGTGGCTAAACTGTGACTTTATCCCTATTGTGTTAGTTTAGCGAGTAAGCTTTGTTTTGATTACAATAGTTGCAAGTTAATTATATGCGTGAACATTTTGAACCGTAAACGCTTATCTGTTTCTGCATAATTCATCGTACAATCAGCTCCAAAAATATGTATTGATATAAGATGTCCATCAAATGTCCAATAATGACGGTTACTTTTAGCCTCTTAACAAAGCAAGCCAAGTCTCCGATACCTTATTTCTTTGGTATCCAGGCGACTATCACCTATCAATCAATCAAAAGTAATTTATTCAAAATAAGACTGATTTATCAGCATTTTTTGAATGTCAACTTTTACATAAAACAGTCCCCCAAAGCCCCTCCCCCCTTCGACACTTCCTATTATTTTGACTGGGAAGAAGATTGTGGAAAAAACTCCCCTTTAACACAACTGTCTGTACGGTTAGAGGAACCAAGATTTTATACAATTTAATAGAACATTCATTTTATACAAGGCACAAAAAGATGAACTAGTACTGTCGGCGTATACAGGCATACGTCAATGGATATCATAGCGGATGGTTTCGGAGACTCGCGTTGTGCACAAAAGGGCTTACTGTCAGTCAGTATCATTCCACTACTGGGCAAAAGTCTCTCCCCATGAATACAAACTATTCCGGTATAGGATTAATGTGAGCCACTGATAGTTGGTTTTGTCTAGCTCATCCCGCCATCGTGTACGAGTTCGGACACGACGGCTTCTGATTGTGTTATATGACGGACTACCGAGTCATTTTTTTTTTGACGTGGCTTCTCGTAGCACAATTTTAGAAGGTTGAAGCTACTTAACTGGACAATTTGACACAGGAATCGAATAATCTAGATATGACGAGACAGACTTTTTCTTGTATTGTTAAGTTTTATCACGTACTAAATCATTTGCTTAACTTTTGTATGGAGCGACGGCCTATCAGCTGGCTGCCACTTCCCAGTAAATGGGTAATACGAAACATCTTGATAATTACAGTTATAAGTTATCAGACACTCAGACTTCTGCCTGCTCGTTTCAACTGCCAAACATCTTGAAATGACGAGCTACGTACTAAAATGGTTACTCTTCTGATTTCTGCAAGAACTACTTAATCTAGTAGGATGTGGGGTCACAGGAGTGTCTCATCAGGTATCCGTAACCCCGGAACGTAAATGGCTATTGAAGGAATATCGTTGATTTTAGGCCCAACGCCCATTATCGGCATCGGCATTCCAAATTAGAGATTGCCGATGCAGTTATAGCCTCCTCTCTTGTGAGAGGGAGTGTTCCATAATCCACCACGCGGGCTCAGTGCGGGTTGGCAGATGTCACATGTCTACGAATTTTTTTGTTCTAGGACATGCTAGTTTCCTCAAGATGTTATCCTTCACCGTTTTAAGAGCAGTGGTGATGAAATAAATTACACAAAGTAATGCGCCTGGCGGGGCTCGAACCTACGACCTACAACTCGTAAGTCGGGACCGATACCACTGGGCTACCACTGCTCTAGTAACAATATTATGCTTGAAAGATGTTCATAATGAATTATAGTCGGTACTTATTTCTCTTTGAGGCCGACTGTACCTACCAGCTTACTTAGTTTATAGAAAGTTTTGCTTAGCAATATCAGCTGTTTGTTTTGATTTTGTGTTGTTTCAAGTGTATTAAGTTTGTAAATGTTCAAGAATTTGGTAACCCATTTTACTCGTAGACGTGAAACCCTTATAGCGATCGTGTAAGGAGGTCTAACCTCTAAAAACGAAACTTGTGGTTTCAGCTATAGCTACGGACGTTTTCTACACCACTTGACATCGAGTCCGTACTAAGAATGAATGGTATTACGATTTGACGCGAGAAACTCGTGGTACAACTTTTTTTTTAAACAATTTGATGTAATGACGTCGAGTGGCGTTAATATCCGTCCACAAATTTGATTTTGACGTTAGTTTCGTTCGTATATCCGTATCCGTACCCGTGTCTTCGTTTACGGACTTAGAAAGTAGACAGAGGTCTACTTTCTTAGTCAGACATGTGCGCTCTGGGAGTTGGTACAAGTATGCCTTATTAACAGCTTAAATATTAGGAAGATGTAAAGAGCTGCCGTGTGACTGTTTACGTAAATTTTATTCAAAAAGTGTACCTATTAGATTTCGCACTGTCAAAAATCTTTGGCACTGGGCTAAGAATGAATTGTCTATGCAACTTCTACGAGTATCAATACGTGATGTCCAATAAAAAATGCAATTTTCACTTTTGTGTTACGTCTAGTAGTGAACGTTAAAAGTACTCGTAATAACGATGGAACATTTTTGTTCGATTCTGATAATAAAGGTTTATTTTATTATCACCAATTTATTTATTAAGAGAAAAGTACCCTGCTACAATGAAATTTTGGTCTAAAATTGCACAAAACAAAATTCTCCGTGCAAGTTTCACTTAACTTCACAACATTACCATTCTTTACGAACAACTGAGTAATTACCGTAATATATCATAAAAGAAAGTCAAAAGTTTCGTTCCGGAACTACTTTGAATATAAACAGTTTTGGAATTCAAATAAAAGAGTTTTGCAGGCTTCTTTAGTAGTAACCTTCTTTAGAACAGTTTCTTCAGAAGCCTTACGTTACACCGAGCTCAAAAAAGGCTACGAATTTTGGGGAAAATTACGTCATGTTTTTGGTATCTTTAAGACTTTATCTAGTACGTGTTTAGTAGTTAACCATTATGCCATTTTGAATATTTAGGTTTGTTATAAGACTAAGGGAAAACCAAATAATTAACGAATAAATAATGGTATGGAGAATTAATTAGGTAGCTACTATGAATGTGAATGCTGATTTAGAAAGTAATTAGGTAGAAGTATGGAAGAAGAAAATATACAGCTTCAATCCCTCTCGTAAATAAGAAAGAGTGCCATAAATATTTGAACCAAATAGCGTGTTGTTAAATATTTTATTACAGCTCAACTATTTGTCATAAGAAAATAAAATTTACGCACATTGTTGTACATGTACACACGGAGACACATCAAGCTATACTGTTTGGACTTTGGACTACTAGAAGTTGAACGCTGCGAATCGTGCGAGAGGGTGCGACATGTTTTTGTTATTTCGTCTCACTTACGCACATTACGAATGCCACGTGACACGCGCCGCCCGCGCCTCTCTGTTGGTTTCAAATATTTCATTCTTACATTACTTTACTATGCTTATAGATACTTATCTTTTATTATTTTGTTAACAAGTTAAGCTCGTATTAATTTATGCGATTTGTTTTTCGGTTTGCGCTGCGCTTCTGAATGTTCACTGATACATTTATTATTATCATAATTATAAGTATATTACTTTAAATGTTAGTCAGTAAGAGCATTTGTAGTCCAGTAGTAACTGATTTTATAAAATCACTGAAACACTTATTTCTTAATTTTTGAGGTGAATGCGTAGATTGAGACCCGCGTAATTCAAATTTTCATTAATTGTGATAGTTTTTACTTAGCGAGCTTTACCAATGATTATTCTAGCATCTCCGCTTTCTCGACAAGTCGAGGCACTGCGAGTAGGTAGCTCCGGCGCGATCTCATGGCGGTATATCTAGAGGGAACGACGGTCGCAACCAAGGTCCAAGCACGCCGCAATTGCGGTATTAAAACCCCTCTTTGAGGAGTGACTGGAGAGGTGCTACAGCATCCTCACCTTTCGTCTGACGCAGGTGCTCACCGGACATGGATGTTTCGGGAGCTTTCTGTGGCTTATTGGAAATTGTTAAAGACGTGAATCAAAATTTCAACTTAAACAATGACTTTCAAATTACCAAAAAAAAAAAAATTCGCGGGCTACCGATCTCCTCTAAAAATCATATATAATCATTATATTTATCAAACATTTTACCCTTTGCCCTGTTAATATGATAATTATATTAAGGCAATCAATGTATATACGTGCGCAGACCGATCCGAACAGACTAGTCGAAAGCCTTGAAAATATTTTAATTTTCTTTGCCTTTAAACTGACGTTGTTCACGACGTAACACCAGATTTAGTAGGTATGCATCCCAGTGCGTCCAAAACACACTGTTTTATTTTCGACTCTCCGCGCTAAACAGAGCGTTGAAAATCAAGTGCGAGAAAATCGTCTGTGCAAACGTGGGCCTAGTTTATGATTCACTTTCACACCAAAAAAACTACAGATCCCACAGGATTATTTCAATTTTGACATTTGAAAATAAATCTGTGGTAGAAAGCAAAGGTTTTATTATTAAAACACCGTTATAAAAATCGAATCTTTATTTAAATAAATCACAATATGAGTTCTTAATTGCTTAACAATATTTATGGCAAATAAATCAATAAGGCCAACAATCATAGCATATAACACTCGTGTGCCGTCAACAGTAAGAATTTACGTTAAATTACACGGTGAATTACATTACGCGTTACACCAGTCTGAAACCGGCATTTACAGATAAAGAATTAAAAAAAAAACAGTATAAAAAACGGAGTAACATTTAAGGACATCAAAATTGAAAAAAATATATATTTTAGAATTTAATGGAAAAAAAAAATATTTGTGTTGAAGTGTAGTGGTTCCCACACTTTTTTTTGTTATGTCATGTTTTATCAATAATTATAAAATAATAACCATGTAATACCAAAAAACTTCAAATCACAAAGCATAGTGCGGATGTCAAATTAAACTTGTTATGTTTTGTTGAGAAATTAATATCCTCACACTTGAGCAGGATTGGCGTGATTAAAACAAGTTGTTTTAAAACAGTTAAGAAAATAAAGTGTTGAACTACTTTTCATGGCTGAATAATGGAATTAAATAAAAAAAATATATATATATATATTATAATATATATATTCAGAAGTCTAAGTTTATGTTATTGCTACTCATGCTACGTAATATTTTTAATGAAATAATACTTAAAAAACTTTCGATGTTTATTTCCAATAATTTCGATCAGTTAATTTGAAAATATTTAGTCTAAAAAATATGAAACTTATAACTTTTATTATAAGTTTAGACGTCGAATTAATATGTAATAATGTCCAAAACTAAAAAGAAAAACACAAAATGTTCAAAACAATTTGAACTGTTTGTTTATAAAACTGAAAATAACACTTTTTACAACCCTGCACTTGAGTAATATAAGATGTAAAAAAGTCAAAAAATTATATATAAGACTAGAAAAAAACAGTCATTGAGCTCAATCAACATAAGGTGGCCCCGTAGTAGCAGCCCGTGAAATTCAAATTTTCTTGTTTTTTTGTAATTTGCATATCAGTGACAAATTGTAACTTGATCAAAATATGATTCGCAAATAACGAGTATATATTTACATAATTATATATATGTATACATATAATAATAATGTAATCAATACATTGCTCTCACATAGATTTGTGCAAAATTGGTAAAATCTAACTTTTTTGCACAAATTTAAGTAAGAGCAAAAATGTTTTGATCATATTTAAAATATTATGCTTGTTAATCTCGCGAAACATTTTTTGATCAAGGTATTATCTGACATCGACTTGAAAATTGCACAAAAGTCAAGAAACTTCAATTTCGCGGTTCACACTACGAAATCACTTAAAACATTTTGAACAATTAACATTAAAATTTTAAACAATCAAATAACAATAAATATACCTAGTTCACTGATTATAATTAACTGTTTCGAATTACTTCGGGAACCGACAACAGTAAAACAAATTAATAAAAAAATACAGTTAAAATATGTAGATAACAATAGTAAAAAATTATAACACCTAAATCAATAATTATATAAATCAACAAGTAATAAAAAAAACAAATATTTGAAATAAAATGATCTAGTTTGCCTACGAAGTCCGCTGAACGCGACGTTAACGTCTAACCTAATATCAGAAGTGTGCAAGATGGTAAAAGGCATAGGTGTTAAATGCGTAGATATTGCTGAAAATTGGTTAAAAGAATGAAAGCCACAGAAATCCCAATGCTAGACCGTTAATATCTGGTGGGTCCACCATTAGCGTCTAACACTGCATCCAACCTGGCTTTCATTCCAGTCACCATGTTCCAGCACATATCACGTGGATCCCCCCTCATCAATTCCCACGTTTGGATTGCCGCTTGCCGCAAGTTTTCTACGTTGCGCACTTCTGATACATCCTAATTGAGAACCATCTGTCCCCAGAGGTTCTCAATTGGGTTGAGGTCGGGGCTCTTCGCAGGCCATGGCATGAGCTGAATGTCCGGCTGAGCTTGGAGCCACTCCTGGACTACTCTGGCACTATGGACGGAGCTGTTGTCCTGGCAGAGATAAATGGTGCCTGAAGGGAAGTATAATCTAACAGTTGGGACTAATATGTCCCTCAGGATGTCTACATATTGTTCCGCAGTCATGCGACCAGAAATCTCCACCAGTTCTCCAGGACCAGCACAGCACATCCATCCCCAAAACCCCAAGCTCAGCCGACCACTCGACCTATTGGGAATAACATTTTCTACGTGATACCGTGTGTTATCACGTCGCTTTAATACTTTTCTGCCGTCTTTGTCGGATTTAAAAATCTTTTCGTCGACAAATATCACAGCGTTGTTTTCCCAGTCGAAGTTGTAGTATTGTAGACAAAACCCTATCCTGGCTTCGGCATGGGCCGGAGAAAATACAATTTTTTTTGCAGGGGTTCTTGTTTTTAAGCCGACAACCTGTAATCGGCGTCGGATGGTTTGGGTTGATACCTGAAACAAAAGTAAAAAGAAACATGAATTTTTTTCACTTTTCTTAAATTTTGCCCCACCCTTGGAATTTATCCTGTGTCGTGAGTGCGTTTGCAAACATTTAAACCAACCCATACCCGAACCCGGAACAAAAACATGTAGGTCACACAAATTTTGTATTGGACGGGAATTGAACACGCAACACACTGCGCAACTGTCGATCGCTCAACCACTGCAAAAAAACGATGTTTATGTGATAATATAATTTATCGGTCTGCAACTTAACTTCGAGAGTCATTTGTTCGATTTATAGAAAGTCGGCTGAACGATTTTTCGAATTGAATTTGATTGCAAAAAAAACCTTTAATCGCCAAACGGTAAATAAATACCTATATGTAAAAACTTGGTAAAATCATCAAATGAGTCCTCCCATCAAATTAATTCTGGGAATGGAATTATATACGGTATATATAAGGAAAACGTAATCGTTCAATCGAAGCTGAACGACTCGAATCGAATAGGTATGTAGTCTATTCAGCCTAGGATCAGCACTGTATAGTTGTTTAAAAAAAACAACACTCTTGTATCGATGGTGCGTTAATAACATTTAAAAAAGGTGTTTGTGTATGTGAGTTTCTATGTTTGTAAACGCAACCACGATACAGGAAGAAATTTCTAGTGTGGGGCACACAAGTAAAAAGAGAAAAAAAACTCATACACCCAGACCTGGGATCACGAACAACTATTTAGATCCAAACATTTCTTCCGTCCTTATATCGAACCCGCAATACCTAGGTTCCAGCGCAGTCGCGGTCAGTCACTGCGCCAACCGTGTTGTCGAACGTTTACCGTTAGAAGAAGTGTTTTTATTTCTCAGATCATACCTATAATTATAAAAATTTACAACTTACGCTATACTCTGTAGCTGTCACTTGCGTATTTAAAAATGGGTTCCGAGTATGCCCCGAAACAATTGCAGCATCTTGCTCAGCAGTAGTGGCACGCTGGTAGAGCTGCCGGTGGTGAGCAGATAGGTCACCCCCAGTCAGCTCATTTCTTCGCAGCCAAAAGTTGATTGTTGTCCTCTAAAACAACGATGTTTTACTTTAATTACTTCAATAAATACCGTTAAATATTGTAAAGACTACCTGTGTTAATGTGAACTACATCCTCGACTTCATCAACGCTAATCATAGCCGGTTTATTGAGGGATTACGTAGAGGAGGCCAGTGAAATTCAAATGTTCGCGACAATAACATGAATAAGGTTTCCGGCCAAAACCGATTTCAGAACAATCTAACATAGTTTGGCCTAGGCTAAACTAGTTTATCCTGAAATCGGGTTTGGCTGTAACATATTATACACATAATCATAGAAAATATTATTTAGATTTCGGAAATTTAACTGATACCTATTAAATGTATTGATTATTTATTCCTGTAAATAAATATGTGAAAACATACTCATTATTTTCTCAAATCATAATATATACGGTGCGTTACAACACAAGTCGTTTGACAAAATGTAGGTATGTCGATAAATTAATAGTAAGGATCATTTTCACTTGTTGGTCAAATTGCATCGCATCACGACTTGAGTAAGCCCGCTAAATGTAAATAAACACTTTTCAAGCGTTAACAAATGAGAAACAATGAACTAATTGCATAATTATTATCTATTGATTGTTACACACCGGTCAGCTTTTTTATTGTATTGGAAACAGTATTGAATGCAGTGAGTTTCGGTATCAGAAAACAGGATAGGAAAAGAAACACTTATAAGATCAAAAACTAGAGTTACTTAGATGTGCTAGTAAAGATAGACCAACTTATCCCCTATTTTATTGTTGTTCTATTTCTTTTATAGTGTAACCGCCATCTCGCAATACCACTATTAGCTGCCGCTGTTGTGGAGTTAATTGTGGGATATGGATCCAAATATACTGCGAAGTACTAAAGAGAAATGGAGCAAAATCATTACTGACTGGTACCCTAGAGATGGTAAAAGGAATAGAGGAAGGCAAGGGAAGAGATGGGAAGATGAGTTAAAATTAACAGCTGGTCCCAACTGGAGAAGAGTAGCCAGAGATAGAAAACAATGGAAGATGTTAGAGGAGGCCTATGCCAGAAGGCACACTGAACTAAGAGACATACTTTAGAAAAAAAAAAAAAGGTAAATAGTTCAGGATAAAAGGCTGATTGATTGATTCTTTTACTCGACTATTTATTTCAGAAAATTGGCACCTATAAGTACCATGTCGGGATTCTGATCTGGAATAATTTATCAACTTATATTTTGGTTATGTGAACTACATTGTGTTCTTTATAAGGAATTACATGTCTTTGTTACACGTCGGTGTAACAAGAGTCCAACTACTCAGGCTGCTACGGTCCAGCTTGATCGCGTAAGACTTGAACAAACTCCGGGCGCCCGCTTCCCGTACCAACTACTTATACTTTCATGTTCATTTTACTTATACTATATACATTAATTTATATTTTGTTTTGATAAAATAAACTGAGTTTTATTCGCCACCTTGAATTGTAAATAAATATCCCAAAGAAATACTACGATCTACCATAACAAAAAATGTCTGAAAAGGTGAAATACAGAATAACTTGTAAATCAAACCATTTAAACAGTCATTGCCTTTTATATAAATATATAATGATATAAACTCAACATGCCTTCTTCTTTTAGCAATAAATTAGTTAGGTGGAAAAAATCACTAACTTCTAGTATCGTTAAATACACCTTTTATCTTGTCTAAATTCAGTAATTTTGGCGTTTTTTAAGAGCAACAATACCTAATCAAAATCGTTTCAATCCGTGACAAACTTTTTAGCCTGTGAAAACGGAACCTAAACATAATTATAAATAACGCCCCTTGAGTAATCTCTCCGGAAGTATAGGATGTACCTAACCAAACTCTTAAAAAAAAATACAAAGCAATTTCGAATCGAAAAACTTGATCGCACAAAAGTGTGTCGTCAGCGCTGCATCTTAGTGAAACGAAAATGTATTGAAAAATAAATATTTTCGTCCTTTAGGAGCCACTTACCGTTCACAAATGTACCGAAGCTGTTTCAATAGTAACAAAACCCAGTCTTTATTGGGGTGACCCTCAAACAAACCCCTGTTCCACTGTCCCTGGTCAAACTTAACACTAAAATATTACTAAAACGTGCCAAACTCTACTTTACTTAAGGTCAACTAAAGCTGAACAAACAAGTACAACAGGATAAAAAATAGCAACAAAAAATTCTGACTCAAAACATAAACAAAGTTTTCAACAAAAAATAATTTCAGTTTTCAAGGGAGATTTCTTGTGACACTGCCATTAATATTTTTTGGCTATCGCGCGATTGTATACAAAAGAAATGGTCACTCGCACTCTAATTCTGTAACACACTTTGTACTACAATCCAAAGGTTTTTGAACTTGTAAAATTTTACGTTATACTAAGTCTGAAGAATTCGTCTGATTAACATGAAGGGTCTCCAAAAGTGGTGCAGATAACAAGTATGACACGACATTAAATTATATTACCGCAAAAATCTGATATAAAAAAATCGATATATTTTTGTTAGTTCTGTAAAAAAGCAAGTATTCCGTACATTTAATTACATACCGATGATAATATTTGAAGATAGATGGTCTAGATTCATAGTAACGGTTTGCGCACCTATGTCCCTTTTTATTTTTGGGATGGAAAATCAAATGACTGTCTAGTCTCTTAACTAAGTGGGGGACAGACTTGAGTGACGAAAAACTACAGTGTTTCTTTAGTTGCCCTTTTCGTTCCAATTCTTGAAACACGGCAAGCATTTGTTCCTTTATGGTCAGATAAGCCACAGTTACTTAAGACGTTAAGTGGAACATGACACGTGGACTTGGGATTTGTTGATGAGCTACCGTTGGCAAAGCAACATTTACGGTGATCGAAAACAGCCTTACGGTCCTGCACCTGTCCCCAGAGTAGGCAATATTCTAAGACAGAGACAACAATAGCTTTGTGAACGCGACTGTATCACAGAATAACCCTGCTGTATACAAAAGATGGCCACTACCCCACTAAATCTAAGGCATGAGCCAAATCAAGCGTCTGTCAGCTAATAACAATAACTGCGTCGCAGCCGCTCGGGGATTTACGAGCGTCGTTTGTTTAGCGCAGGTGGCTACGATAGGATTACTTGTGGTCAAGCTGTGGCCAAACAAACGCGGATGTGGAAAGGGACTTAGTTTTGAGTGAGGTAAAGGTGAAATTGGAATAGTGATTGTTTTGGCTTGAAATCGGGTACGTAATTTGTTTTGTAAAATAATTATGACGGAGTGCAGAGTGCCTTTGTGAATCTGACAGGAAAATGAGCCAAAGCTTAAAATAATCATTCATGCTCATTTTTCTTCTAGTGGTTAAATATAATACACAGTAATTGAACCCAAACATTTTGCAAATTGATATAAATAATAATAATAGTCCTCGTGCCTGATTTCAGACTAGGAGAGATGAATATCAGATATGAAACCATCTGCACGCATTGCATGCATTTATTATGTTATAGTGCAAAAATGTGTGCGCAGGTACAGGTGCACTTTTTAATCCTTTACTGTCATAATCCGATGTGACGGCAACCAGACACGACCGAAGAAATTCCTGGGTTTAATTTCTGGGTCCGGCAAAAAGTGCTATTGAGTTTTTCCATTATAATTTCTCTGTACTCCCCAGATTTTCAGGTCACAGACTGCCTGTGATTTGACAGTCGGGACCAACAGCTTCATACTCGTATTATGCTCTCTAAGAAACAGAGAAAAGTTCAGGAAAATTTTTCGTTGCCACATCCAAACTTTTATACGGCAAGGTTGCGTAGTTACGCCTACAATCCTACATAGTAACAATGGCGGAAAATTTTCAGAACGCGCCTTTCTATTTACTTAGACTGCTTCCAGTTAAATGAATTTAAGTTCTATTCGCAACTTTGTATTGTTTGTTCTTGACATAAGAAATTAGATATGTCTATAGTAAGTATAATAGATTTTGTCTAAGTATATTATGTTACTATCTAAGTTAGAATCTAAGAAGGTTTAGATCTGGGCACAAAGAAGCGAGTCGTATTTTTAAATATACGACATAAAATCAGAGATCATCCTTTCAGTCAGTAAAATCAATGAATTTAACCACTAACCATAAGTGATATTAATTAGGCATTAATTAATATTTTGAAAGTTAAGCCTACGACTTTCGTATGGGGTTGTGAGTTCCAGGCAAAAACCAATGTATATTTTCAATTCAAAGTTTTTAATAAGTTAATCTTGCTTGATCAATTCAAACTCACTCAAAATAAGTCTGTAAAATTACTCGATCGAACGCGTAATGCTCGATCCCCTTTTGAAGAGAAGGGGGCCTTTGCCCAGTGGTGGAGCGGTAATTGGTTGGTATTATTATTTTTATTAACACGTCATGAGACAATGATGCGTTACTATAAAAACAACTTGTTACCACGAAGCTCCAAATTCTTTGTTCAATTCAATTCTTAAAATATGCAAAAGATTAAAAAATTGTGCCTGCTTAAAATCATTTAGCAACGAGTTGAGTAGCTGCTAAATACAGTGACAGTGTAGTTGGCGTCCCATTCTCTAAAAGGATACTCGTACTATACATAATTATTTTAGTTTCCATATAATAGCCGTTATACAATAGCTAATCTGTATTGTATGTAAAGGATAAGGAACTAACTCTGTTATGTACGCTATATTTTCAATGTAATTATACGAAACAATATTAAACTATACCAACAGGGTGTTCCAGAAAGTATAGACCACATTAAACATGAGCATGGGAGAGGTCGTTTTCAATCTTTTCATTTCTAAGACTATTTTTCGGTTCAAAAGTTATGTCTTACAAAGTTATGACTTACTTTTCGTGCTTGATAGGCAACTAATCCTATTAAATTCTTTAATTTTAAAACTAATAAGAATATTCCAGTGGTTAATACCTCCTAAATGATCTTTTTCTTGGGAGTTCTATATTGCAAAAGTCTGCCATTTTTCATGGAGAGGAGAAAGAGGCAAAGTTTACTCAATGTGACGGAAAAGAAGAGCCCGTTGTACAAAGATTTATAGATGAAGATGTAGAAATAAAACAGAACTATAAAGATGTTGAAAATGTATTTTATCTTTGACAGTTTCTGAAATTTAACATTTAAATTGTAAATGTCACCACAAATAAATAACAAAGTTGTTGATTACGAAGACTTAAAATGTAATGAGTTTTTAATTACAAAATACTCGTCGAAATTGGTTGGATTTTAAAATGTTCCATGTATTCTCTGTGTACAGGACATATTTATTTAATATATTTGTGGTTGAAAATGTTTCTGAATATTTTATTTATGTAGACTTAATCTGGACGCTTTATATCAGTCATTGACGGATTGGTTCTCAATATTACAGATGCAAATGATCAATAAGTAAATACAAAACATGTTGGGGACTTTATTGCGATATTTTTTAATTTAATGATATTTCGGAATTAATTTTGACCACTATGTAGCCTGATGGCAAGCGAAGATGTGGTCGCCGGTGAAGCACGCTTACCTGGAAGTAACTGTTCATTCTAGACTAGAATGAATATTTTGAATAGGCACTTCACAAATATTATGATCTTTAACCATCTTTAACATTAGATAGTCGATGTGTACTTATATTAATAAAGACGAACCAGTACATAAGCCTACCCAATCAGCCAATATTTTTTGGAAAATGAACCTTTTTTTTGGTGATAAAGTTGTAAATCTATTAAAGAAATTGTACAGATTGTGGTGGTAGTTTGATGTGCTGGTGTCTGAACCTCATACTAACTAATCAAGGATAGCTTTTTACTCGTATGTTTAAAGTCAGTGGTGGAGGCTTAACATTTATGATGTTAAAGCATTCTCATAATATTCCACAACTATCACACAACGCGATCTAGTCCCAAGCTTAGCAGAGCTTGTGTTATAGGTACTAGACAACTGATAAACATACTCATATTATTTGTAAATACACACATTTATAGAAAAAAATCCACCCAGACACAGAACAAATGATCGTGCTCATCACACAAACATTTGTCCTGGGTGGGAATCGAACCCACGACCTCCGGCATAGCATTTAGGGTCACTAACCACTAGACCAACAGGCCGGTCAAAAAATCACAATGCTTTTTACCTACAAGCCACGGACCCACCAGAACTGACCACTTTTCACATAATTACAGAGTTTAAACTTAATGAGATTTTAATTAGATAGCAATCGTCGCTGATTCAGTCCAACGCTATGTGGATTAAAAACAATTTGTGTGGACAGCACAAAAACAAAAAATGAGGAAAATGGCCGTGAATAAGCCTGTTAGTCTTTAACTGTAAATGAATCGTATGTACTGACAATGGAAAATACTACGAATGCATTTTGTTCAATGTTAAAAGATAATAAATACTTCGACTTCGTGTATTCATTTTAAGTCATAATTACCGTGTTACTGACTTCTATGCAGGTAAAAATAAATATTAAGGTAAACTGTACTTCATGCCTATACAAATCATGGGCATGCGGACGGTGACTCGCCGTCCGATTATGGCAGGGTCCCTAATCGGACATCGGAACAGAGGACCAGTCTCCTGCCAGATCTGAGGAATGTGTAAGCAGGGTACCGTGACCCTGAAACGTAAATGGCTATTGAAGAAACACAGTAGATATTAGTCAGTACGAGTCTGACAGACTCTGATGATTCACCCAGGGCTGCAGCATTATTTTGATTAATTTACCACATTAAAAAGCGAATAAATATTCTCATAAAGTTTAATAAATAATTATTCTCTTAAAATAAAAAATATGCCAAACATGCAACAAAAATATGCAAAATGGAAGTTGGAGCATAAAATTCACAGTTATTTGTGCAAAAATATTAAATGCACCCCGTATTACAAAGCCCGGTTGACTTCATCAAAAGCGTTGAAGCAGAATAAATTTACAAAATTCATGTACAAGTGAAAACAGTTTTTCTTCTATCCTGAAATTGGGACTGCTCTTAAATTTTCTGTAAAAAACATTTCACAGTTTCACTTGAAGCCATCAAATTTTACTCCGAAATAAAGTGAGATAAACCCAGTCCAAAATACCATTTTAACGCATTTCTGTCCATCTGCACAATTTTTGGGCTCGTATCAACTTTTTAAAGCCGATCAAACAGAGCCCGGAGGCCTATTGTCAGAATGCAATTATGACGATTTCGTCCGTAAACGACTGTCCATTTAATAATAAACATGAGGGTGAAACGTTTTCACAGCATAAAAGTAACCAGTAAAACTGGGGATCCCTTTGATGGGTTTGTGTAAGTTCGCCACAAAAATAATTACCTCGAAAAAAAGTTTTGATCCTGTTCTCCTAGTACTTCCTGTTCAGATTCCACATTGTCTCCTCCTTTTCGGTAGTTTTGTGCTGGATATTATATTATTTAATTGTTCTGCTATCCCCATGTTCCGAAAAAAATGGGTCGCTACCTAGTGGGAATTCTGTCTATGCTGCGTCTTCCAGTTTTTGGTAGCCACTATTTTAACCATCTTCATAATCGATTGTCAGTTTTCGAGCGATGTGGCCTTCCATTGAGTTATCCAACTTTTAAAATATTAAGGGGTATTCAAATTCCAAATTCATTTGTCCGAATTTAGTACATTGCATGGTCTATATATAAGCTGGTTCAACATTATTCTGCCAAGTTTGGCGTGCAAATATCAAGTATGTAACAATGTTTGGTAGGTCGAATGTTTTGGTTCTTTGACGAATATCTTCGTTTGGGATTTTACCGTAGTTAGAATACTGTATGTTAAATGTCTTCTATAACATTTCCCACTCTTTCAATACCCTTCAGCAACAACAAATTGGTTTTCCGCCAATTTTAATATGATATAATCATGTTCGTACATTTAAAATACGTCGGGCTATTGATTTCAATTGGGCATGTAGTGATGCACTCGCCAGTAAATTCGATTTTCAATTTGTAATGACAGGTAAAATATCAGATGCGGTAAGTTCTACTTAATTAAATTTTGAAACGATAGCTCGATTAAAATAATGTTATTGTACTCGTCAAAACAGACTGCCTTGTTGGTACTGCATTTAATAGTCTGTGATGTTTTATTAATGAAACTTATACATAGTCAATCAACATCATCTGTGGGGCCTTTTTCTGTGTTGGGCTCGGTTTTCAGTCGAACGAGATGCAACTGAACAATCATCTGCTTGACCTCTACAACCCAGCATTTAGGTTATACGATACTCCTTACTAAGAGTGGTTGCCTATCTGACCTCTACAACCCAGCATCTAGGTTATACGATACTCCTTTCTAAGATTGGTATCAGTTTTAAGAGTAACGATTATCACAAGATTATCATAACCCACAAATGTCAGACGAGACCAACGACTTAATGCTTTCCGAGGCATAGACGAAACTCTCTTTGTTAGTAGTTCACATCAGTCACCTATCCATAGATTAACCTCGGCAAGCGCGATCACGGACCGGAAAACGCAGCGTAGGCAGGCCTCATACTAGGTGGACCTACGACATCGTGAGGGTCGCGGGCAGCTGATGGATGCCAGTGGCGAATTGTCGTTCGGCATGGCGGTATAAGGGGGATTCCTATGTTCAGCAGTAGACGTCTTCCGGCTGATGATGATGGTGAAGCGTGACATTATATGGAAGATTGACCTTTAAGAGGAAACAGCAAGGGCTGGAGAATTGAAAAATAGGTATTTGTAAAATCTATTGCTGTCGCGCAGTGCCCACAACAGAGTTACAGAGCGCGATAGAGACAACAGCAGCTTGGACCGAAAATACCTTATTAAATGGCACAAAATCAACGATTCGTAGTCCCCTGATTACTCCTCCAAAACTTAACCGATTTCACTACTTTTTTCTTTAAAAAATAAAGAAAGGCATTGACCGTGTTCCTATGTTATCCTTTTTTTATATAATCTCGTCAAATTTGTTTTCTGGATATTTGAACACAGCGGAAAATCTGGCTATTTTTTTAGGATTTTGAATGTTCATATGCTCTTTTAATAATTATTTTATGGAAAAAAGGAAAACTTAGAGACATGCCAATAGTGGTCATAGATTTTTTGTAAAAAAATTATTGCTCTACTGGCATTATCCAGGAAGAAAACAGGGGACTACGTTTGTGTGGAAAAACGACCGTGCTGTTTCCTCTTAAAGCTGTTATTATTTAGTCACAAGTTAAAAAGGTGAACATTTTCTGATATTCCATTTAACAATGAACTTTGAAGAGGTTACATGTGACGGATCCCACCCTCATCTAACTTCTCGACATAATATGATTGTCTTCAGCTTACCTCACATATTGCGATTTGCATAAACCTTACAAGACGTTCTCTGAATAGAAAATGAGGGATTGTGACATACTCGAAGCTTGTTTTCATGAAATCAACTGTTTTGACTTTTCTTTTCATAATCTCTGAGAATCGTGAATCGTTTTAATTTGTAACCGTTTTTAGGGTTCCGTAGTCAACAAGGAACCCTTATAGTTTCGCCATGTCCGTCCGTCCGTCCGTCTGTCCGCAGTTTAGCTCAGAGACGCACAGTACTAGAGAGCTGTAATTTGGTGTAAATATACGGATTTGTTGTGCCGAAAAAGTGGTAAAATAAAATCTAGTAATATATTTCTTTTTAGGGTACCTCTGGAGGTACGCTAAAAAAAAATATAAAAAAAAATCCTCACTTTACGTGTAAGTACTGGTACTTACACGTAAAGTGAGGATTTTTTTTTTCTCGCGTACCCCTTAGTGTGGGGTATCATTAAATAGGCCTTTAAAAAATAATGATAGTTTTCATTAACAATTTTTTGATAAAAAAATTCGTTTGTGAAATATTAAGCTTTAAAGTGCTAAATTTTGCTCGATTCGAGTGTCCCCCCCCCTCTACCAGCTAAACGGTTATGTTTGGGGGTGTGAAAAAATTCACAATAGTAGTATATATAACGAAGTTTAAAAGAAAATTATCATGACTAAGTAGGCTTTACAACTTTACGAGTAAAAGTCGACCAACTTATAAAATGTACTTGATATCATATTTTCTTAAACAAAATGTATCGGAGACAACTGCAAATGTAAGTTTGTCAACTTTATTTTTACAGCTTTTATAGGTATGTTTTTTGGGGATAGGTAGGTTTTTATCGTCAACTATTTTTAACTAAATTCAAAAAAAGGAGGAGGTTCTAAATTCGTTGTAATCTTTTTTCTTATGTATTTTCCCCGATTTCTCAAAGACTCCTGGACCGATTTTGAAAATTCTTCTTTTTAAAATTAAATTCAGCGAATCAGTTTCATTAGTTCGCATAAGTATTTTGATGGGCAACTACGGAACCCTACACTGTGCGTGGCCCGACACGCACTTGGCCGGTTTTCATCATCTATTACACTCACAAGCGCTTGTAGGACCGCTTTAAAATTGAATACGATTGTTTTAATAATAATTATTATTTTCTCAATGTTTTTAATTTATTTGGTTCCATGAGGCGCAAATTGTACATTTTGCCAAAACCTAGACCAAAATGTGAAATTATACACTAATCACGCAATGAGTCTTCCCACACTTGGTGTCCTTACTAACTAAAAAAATATAGGGCGTCAGTTCAAGTTAGATCCGACTAAAGCTACGCTTACAGCTCTATCGTTTGCTTTCTCTATTAGAAAATAACTATTTTTCACCAATAAAACACCGGATACAAATATCAGCCCCTACAACAATACCTTTACAACGATATCGTTCTAACTAAAACAAGAACTGGAAAATCGACTTCTAATAATTGAGCTTTGAAAACTTATTGTGAAAAGGTTCCATTGTCGCAAAACCAATAACAGAGCCACCTTATCCAATTTTCAGTTCATTCTGGGCAAGCACTTTGTTCTTTGAAGGATAGATCGAATCGTGAGTGGAATAGTAAGATCTACTCTCGGGGAGCAAAAGATATAAGGTAGCTATATGGTTAGATAGATACCGCTTGTTATGTTGAATTGTGATATCCGGATACCTTTTTTTTTTTTACTTGGCAAAATCATCAAATGAGTCCTCCAACCTCGGGCAGGGCAGGCAGGACTGTCAGACTTCTACTGACTAAAATCCACGGTGTCCTTCAATAGCCTGTTATGTTCCGGGGTCACGGTAAGGGAATAATCCCGCGACCCCGGCAGGCTTTGGCCCTCTGAGGCCCCGTCATATATTATCCGGATACCTAGTATAAAAGTTAACTGATGGTCTGTCTAAATGGGGCTTTCTAGAACGCTAAGGGTAACCGATCGCCACTGATCCCAAAACGGTGAAAGTAAAAACTTCGTGACTAAACCGGCTTGTTCTAAAATCAAAAATTAAACGACTTTTAGCTGATGTAGCGAATTATAGCCCTACACCTTTTTACAGAGAGAAGAGAGAGGCGACCTGTGTCTCAGTCGTCAGTCGAAACATTGTCGGTCATACCACAAAAAAGTTTAAACATCTATTGAACACTTGTCTAAAAAACTATCAACGTCAAAACGACATTTCACGTTGATATAAGGGTAATTTTGCAGTGACACTTTTTTTAGACAAGCGTTCAACAGGCTTTAATAATAATTACTCCTTTAATTGTCTCTGACAATTCAAAAGTGCCTGTAACTGGCCTACTTGAAATAAATACTTTGATTTTGATTTTTTATCTTTTTGTGGTACCACGGTATCCGTTATAAATGATGATTATGACAACACGTGATGTTCTGAACATCAGTAAATAAAAGTAAATTACTATAATAACATTTACTAGCTGCTGCCAGTGGCTTCACCCGCTAAAACTCGAAAATTATCCCACGGGAACAAAATATCAGGACAAAAAATATCCTGTGAGTTAATATACGTTACAATCTATCTGTGTACTCAATTCCATCTAAATGTTTTCACTTTCTCATTTGTAATATGTATGTGTAGTAAGATTCTATGTATTTCATCATCATCATTTCAGCCCGTTGCAGTCCACTACTGGGCATAGGCCACAGGGAGCGCCACAGCGCACGATCTCCCGTTATTTTCATCCAGCCACTGCCAACCGCCATCTTCAGGCCATCGTCCATGGTTATGTATTTGCCAAAGTGTTAATGAAAACTAGAACTAGCCAGTATTCAACAAACAGTAATTATAACCTCCTACATCCAAACACAGTTCAACAAACATTATTAAACTGCAAGCAACATCACAGTTTACACCCAGCATCCATTGATACGAGCAAACATAACATTCGGCAAGATGTTACAAGTTCTGCTACACTATCTGTTGCAGTCGTGCTACGGTAACAGTTCTACGAATATTAATTATACCTGTTTCCCTTTGGGTCGGAGTTTCTCTGCTAGTATTAACTGCGCTGCTATTGAAATTAACTAATGTTGTTGGTTTGTTTAAAATAATGTTTTATGTTTACGTGCCATTCTATAGGGTGACTGGTAATTAGTGTACGATACTTAAACACGTCGTGATTGTGCTGATGATAACCAACAACTTTTACTGTGGGAAAAATCTGAAAACTTGAAAAAAAAAATCTGCTGTTCAGTACATTTATGTTTGCTTAATGTACTGAACAGCTGATATTTTTTTCACGATTTTGGCTTTGCTCCCATAATATAAATTGTTTGTTAATCATGAGCACAATCACGTGATTAAGTATCGTACACTAATTACCAGTCACCCCATATGTAGAAATATTATAAAGACGGTGATGTTTGCTTATGAAAGGTTAATTCCGAAATTTCTTAACAGAAAAAAAAAACTGTTAGGACTCGCTCTTGACCACTATCGCGCCTGATTTGAACGATGATAATTATATGGTAGATGATGAGCACATATAAATATTTTGTCTAGAAGTAACCTTTTCACTCTAAGTCCAAGACATTTGACTGAGATAAAAGATGCATTATTTTCGTATGACGTGTATTTTACCACTAACTTTTACACTTCAATGAGACGAAATTATTATTTAAAATTTGATACACCATACGTATTTTAACTGGCTTCTTTGCTTTTATTGATGTTTCATATTCCACTAAGAAAATACCAAACTTCTCCAATAGGAAGCAAGACCCGTTCTACCTTCAAAATATTGTAACAAAATTAAATTACCGCTACCATCACCCTTTTACCCTCAAAATGGCGTGAAAAGCCGTTATTTACTGGTTCACTAAATAAAGTAAGCTGTCCCGTCCCAACTTTTTGACGCAAACCCCTTATTGTCTCTTAATGACCCAAATTCTTAACAGACCAAAGAATTCCCAACACAGGGAATAGAACAGGAGTCTCTCTGAAATGCATAATTCATTTTATTAAAAACTTTGACCTGGATGATACGGTCAGCACTGAAAATACACGACGTTATGATCTTTTAGTGCGATGTTTTCACTGGCATCGACATAAAAAAAAATGTTTCAGTTAGTCACATAGCTCTTTATTTAAATCTGACATAAACACCAAGTAAATATTTTTTTTTAAACCGGTTTGCTATTGGTTACATTACGGGTAGTGTGTGCTGGAACTGTACATAACTTGATTCCTGGCCCTTTCCATCATCAGACTATAAGACTTACGGCAATGCGTTATCTTTATATGGTGGACATCTTTCTGGTACGTCCAATACATACTTTTATTGTGCGCATAGCAAAGGAGGTAGAATTCCCTACTTACCATTCTTCTTACCAGAAGACCCCAAGGATATATCTGTCCAGAAATACCTTTCTGGACAGATATATCCTTGGGGTCTTCAAGTCAAGAGTTTTCACTCTTGACTTGAAGACCTAGATAACTTCTAGGCGAGCGCGCTTCATCGTTGACCACAACCTCGCTTTCCATCAGGAGAGAGTCAAACGAGAACCTTTCGTTGTATAAAAATTAGATATACTTGCTTCACAAAGCGGAAAAAATTGGATATAGCCTACAGACGTTATGGTCATATCATCAGCCGAAAGACGTCCACTGCTGAACATATCATAGACCGCCACGCCGAACGACTATTCGTCACTTGAATCCATCGGTTGCCCGCGACCCTCACGATGTCGTCGGTCCACACAGTGGGAGGCCTGCCTACGCTGCGTCTTCCGGTCTAGAAGTAACCTATTCAGTCACAATAAGGCCGAAAGGCATTACATAAAAGTATAACGATTATTTTAAACCTATACGGGTGAACTATACTTTGATTTTACTCAAATTTCCATGCCGACCGTACCGCCCAATTAACCAGTAATTATTATTGCAGAGACAAATTCCGTCTCCGGAGTTGCAATTCACAAATATTAGTCCACACTCAAAACTGGACGTTTGAATAAACCAGTGAAATATAACTGTCTCAAACTTAGTTTGACTTACTGATGTTTGAAACAGATTTGTTTTTGATGATAAATTGCTTGTAAGTTAGGTACTTTAATTTGTGGAAGACGGGTTTAGTTCAGTTGGCTTTGTGAATTAGAGATTTGGTCACGGCATCTTGTTTCGGGTTTGTTAGGAAATTGTTATTAAAGGGTGGTTTTATGCGACATGCAATGTGGGTTAGAAGTTTGATTGATTAACGTGAACTTTATTATCTTAAGGATAGAACTCTAAATTAATACTAAAAATTAAGTTTTTATATTAGATAGATAGATATTTTATTTAGTGCAATAGAGACACAAGGGAAAAAAAATAAAACAATAGGTACATAGTTTCTCATCACAGTAACAAGAAAAAGAATTAAATTAAAACAAATATGACAGATAACAAAAAAAAAAAAATGTAGGTATCTTTTTTTTTTCTTTACTACTGACATTAACAAAATTCAGACGTGACACAGAAATTAACATGGTCATTGAAGCTATCTTTAGGACTTAAAACGAGATAGATATTTGATTATTTACTTGCATTATGACAATGTTTTACGTTTGTGTTAAACAGTATATTTTTTTTTCAATTATCTTTTGATATCTTGTTTTCTATTTTATTTGGTCTGAGAGAGATTAGTAGGTTTCATGAGATGAATTAGTAGTAACAGTCTGCGTTGCTCATTAATTGAGTTTTTACAGTAAGAGTACTTGGTCTATGTTAACATTAAATAAAGAACCACGTACGAAATAAGTTACGAATCAATCAATATCATTTCGCAATCAACTTTCAATCTTCACGTTTTACGCAACGTGTCTCGAATACGCAGAAAGAAATCAAAGGTTTTTTAATGTTGATTTAAAGAAGCTCGCCCGAAAACCTATTCAATCAATGTATACAGTTTTTAAAGACAATTCGCGAACGCAATGAATACTAAGCATTCGACCTTCGACTCCAGAGGAGGTTCACCCAAATTAGAATTCGTTCAAATCAACTTTCGCTTTACACAAAGGATCACGGGTATTAAGCGCCAATAAAGCTATAATAATAAAAGTTTTATTCAAACCTAATATTTACGTAAGATTCGAGATCCTGGGGGAGAACGGGGCGAACTTAACAACCGACAGGTTTAATTAGGGAACGAAGCTAATTCCCAAGTTTTGATGAATGCGATTTCACGGATACAACCCCATTTCACCCTCGGCGGGAGTAGCATAATTTGAAATTTTGATTTAAAGCCCTGTTTGCTTAATTGCTGTTAATACTATCCGCGCTGCCTTGGTTAAGGTGACCGAAGTGATCCTACCCTTTTGTGATTAATACCCGATTGTGTTTGCTGAGTTTTTGATTGGATTCTTCTTGAGTAAATACTGAGATTCAGAAATGGGATTGCTGTGAAATTTATGTGGGGATATCTTATTGTGAACTTGAGATGGATACAGATATTATTAAGAAATTAAGTCCGGTTTTAGGAATGGGTAATTTTTGGAATTAATGAGCCAATTTTCACTATTTTTATCATTAATAAGCTATTTTATTTTGGTGTGACATAGGTACGCCATATTTTATTTGAATTGAATAGAATGAAACTAAAATTTACGGTAATTTAAATACCTAAGAAGATAACACACACTCGTTTGCCAGTAAAACAGCAGTATTAAAGATTCAAAATGTATTCAACTGACTTAACTAACAAAAAATCAACAAAAAAGTCTCAATAGAGACTGAATTTTTTGTTAGTTAAGTCAGTTAACATATTTAAAAATACTAAAATTCCTTAAAAGTAGCTCTCTTTCACTCAATAAGACATAGACAAAAATGTTTCGCTAAATAAATACAAAATTGACACGACAAATGAAAGCAGATACAATAATTAAGAGCCAGTCACTTTGTTTTCGGGTCACTTACGATTCTATTATGAAAGAGGGGGACTTTTTAGATTATTATTAGTATTCTAAGAGGAAGATCAATTGTGATGTTGTAGATTATTTTTATTTTATGGCGTGTCAAAATCTTCAAATAAATTTTACCGGCCTGGGTGGAAAGGGTTTTATGGTCCTGGAACGCAAAGGGCTTGCAACGGATCGGGGTGATTTATAATTAGTTACAGTATCTTTGTCAAAGTGTGTTCAAAGAGTGTCAGCATTATGATGGGATTTCAGAGGGCCAAAGCCTGCCGGGGTCGCAGGATACCGTGGATTTTAGTCAGTCTGACAGCCCCTCCCGCTCTACCCTAGGTGGGAGGACTCATTTGATGATTTTTTCAACCTTAAAAAAAATTCAGTGTGTGAGAAGTCGGGACTGTAAAACACATTCTTTACCAAACAAAAAGGTCATATTATTTTTAGCTTATTGTGATTTGTCAATTTAAAAAAAAAAAATGTTTAACACAACCATTAATTAGAGAAAAAGAATTCTTCTCAGAAGCTACTAATAATATAATTTGGCTTCTAATCTCCCCTTATAACACCCACTTGTGTGAAGTTTATTATTAATTATATTATTTAACAAGATTATAATATTCTTAGACGTAAATAGGCGCTTACTAATAAGTTCCGGGAATTGATGTTATAACTTGAAACTCAACTTAAAATCGTATCTAATTTAACTTAGTCGCCTACACATTGAAGTTGTCTATCAAAACAACAGTTTTTTTTTTAGAAAAAAGTCGTCGGTACTCGTATAAAGTTTGACTGATGACTTACATTATTATATCACATCCTTAAAATAGTATCCAATTCTATTCTCTATATATTATTATCATCTAGAAGCTCTGTTTATTATTATTGTTCCTCAAAAGTGGGCTTATGAAGATTTCATTACAATATTTATCGAAAATATTTCTATTTATAAATAAGGAAAGCTATTGTTTCAAACTCGCTAAAAATATCTTTTAAGTCTATAAAATATTGCTTTACTTATTGATCAAAAAAAAAAAAAAGTAATTAACATACTCGTATATACGCCCACTTTTCACAAGAAAACTTAGTCTTTAATATTGCAAACAAACTAGCTGATTCCAGCGGATTCGCCCGCATGGAACCTTAAAGCATTTCAAGCTCATAGTTTTCTTATTACTTAGTTAATTTTACAAAAAAATCATAAATTATTTTCCGCTTATTTGATATTAATTTCCGAATAAATCAAACGACCAAAGAGCCGAAGTTTGACCAACCTGAGAATCGAAACTAAGACATTATGTTCAATAGTATCGTTTTATAATTATAATTCAAGCATTAAACAACTGGTGGACGCCCACGGCGACGGACGTCGCTAGACGATCTCCGGCCACCGTATAGGCGCGGGCATGCGGGCCATGGACCATGGCCGGGTCGACGGCGCGTTGTGTCCCATGCGCGCCTCAAAGAGCGTCAGCATAATGACGGAGCCCCACTCTCAGAGGGCCAAAGCCTGCCGGGGTCGCGGGATTATTTCCTTACCGTGACCCCGGAACATAAAGGGCTATTGAAGGACACCGTGGATTTTAGTCAGTAGAAGTCTGACAGTACCCCTGTAGTAGCCCTGCCCGGGGTGGGCGGACTCATTTGATGATTTTACCACGCTAAAAAAAAGGCATTAAACAACCAACCACGAAATATGAAAAATACGTTTCGGTCAGTTAATTTCCCAATTTTCGGTTTCAGAATCAAAATTATCGAGGCTTCGCAACATACCATATATAATGAGGTTTTACTGCTAAAAGGGAACCGACAATTATTATGGGACTTCGCAAGTTATGCGGGTCTAATCGGCGAATGTGAAATTAAAGTGATTGCTTTCCAATGAGGTCGGTTATTTTATAGTCAAGTTGGCAATTTAAAAAAAAAGGTTGCACTCCAGGAGTGCCGGTAGAAGTGAAAACTTTTTTGTTACTATGTTTTATTTTTAATTTGAATGACGTCTTACTCATTTTCGATCAGGGTCACGTGACCCTGACGCGAGTTTTGGTCACGTGACCCTGACGCGAGTTTTAAATTTTTTACCCATTACAGAAAAAGTGTACAACGCCGCTAAAGAAGTTTTCACTTCAAAAATATATTTGAAAAGTTTTAGCCGTTTACTTTTGTGGTATTACAATGAGATTTTAAAGTAATCTTTTTCTCGAGAGAGTGGATAGAGTAAAGAAGATTAGGTAATTTTGTTTTAATTTAACTTTTTCACTGATCTCTTGAACTTTTTGCTACCATACTGAGTACACACAATATAACATTATTGGCTACATGCCATCGCACTACGAGCTATAGGAGCCGATCAGTGGGGGTGAACCCACTGGGAAAAGCTAGTCTTTGATTAAATGTATGCAGCCTATAAGTAATTACAACTATCCGCTTGACTCTCGTCAAAATAATTTTTTGTCTATTCTATTTTTGGAGAATATCAACCAAGCCGATGTTGACTTATCAACATCTATATTCTGCCAATAACTCTCAAAACTTTACGTAAAATACCGTATTCAATATTCAAAAGACTACTCCCCAAAAAAATTACATAAAACTCTTCCTGCAGTTAGCGTTTAATGCACTTGATCCGGACAAACTGGTTCGTTATTTCACAGAATAGCTGAATCGTACAAAGTGACGGCGACATGCTTTAGTTTCTACCGGATTTATTACTGCTGACGTTCATACTAGGGGGGACTACTAAAAGAATTTACTATTGTCTAGGTATGACTAAAGTTTGGCCACGACTCCGCTAACTTAATGATTCGTCATAATTCTGAAATTTTTATCGTTTCATTTCAAATGAAATGGTTGGTTGATAACTGGTCTTTCATATCGGTTTAAATCGTGGGATCGATTTACTTCTTTAGGTCTGTGATGCTGGTGATGTTGCCATTCTTCTTTACCGTTCAAAGGAAGTTGCTCAATTTTATATAAAGTGCGGTTCAACTAAGAAGGTCAGTGTCTATGGTCAGAAGTCACTTAAATATGACGTTAAGAAATAAAATGATTTGTGTTAATTAATTTTTAATAACATAAATTATCTTATTGTATCGTTAGACTTATTTTCAAATGATGATAGGTTAGTTTCCAGAGTCAAAATAATTCAATTCAATTCATTCAAAAATTTTGGACACGTATTTTTTCTTTTTTCGAATAAACAAAAAATAACAAAGATAATAGTCTATTTAAGTTACCTGTGACTTCACCCTGTGCGAAAAATGCCACGCATCGTGACGTCACACGTAACTTTAATAGGCTATATCTTTGTCATTTTTGGTCTAATTTACAAATAAAAAAATACGTGTCCCTTATTTTTAAATAATCTAAAAAACGGACTAATCACATTTTTTTGGGCAACTAGCCTATTGTTTATTTTAAAGCTAACAAGTGTTGGCGTCATCAACTGACCTTCTTAGTTGAAACGCATTATATTAAATCTAAAATAAAAATAGGTAGGTATGGGTATAGACCAACATTGAACAGCTATCAAATGGTCTGTTTACTTGATGGTAAACGGCTACATAGCGCACCTGCAGTACCTTGGTAGAGATTACACCGACATCCCTATTTTTCTATCCGAAAATCAACTGTTACTGGTATTGCTACCTTCTTTATCCTACTGCTGGGCAAAGACCTCTGTCTATGACATCCAGTGTTCACGATTCAGGGACAAAGTGGACCACTGGTTTTGTCCAGTTTCTACGAGGTTTGCCGCTACGCCTTCTTCCTGTGTCAGGGCTCCACAAAGCTTGCATTTAATGTCTTACGATACGATATCCTGAAGTGTTTTGTAAATTAAATATGCATATCTATCCTATGAATTTGGTAAGAACCTCTCTCTTTTACCATGGCCCACGTTCGGTTAAGTTCACACACGCACACCGATTCTAAAATAATACTAGATAGCTGTCTCATTTCAATGAAAATCACCACGAATAAAAGGAGGTCTTTTCTTGGCGTTTTCAATAACATGTGCCTTCTATGTTTCACCTTTTACTACAAAAAAAACACACTAACAATCTGATAATTTCATACTTAAACCAGTACATTTAAACCAAAGTACTTGTAGTAAAACTTAATGCGCAATGTGACCTAAATTTAAGACAACAAGGAGATTTAAGTCTTATTCGTAATAAAGTTGATCATAAAAGTTTGAAAGCAAGTAGGGAATAAAATATAATACGATATACTGTGGTTCTTTAGGAGTGAGCTTAAAATATTATCGAGGCTTCACTTTTGTTATTGAGATTATTATCAGCGGATTTATTGGTAAATAATACTTTCTATATTTTTATCTCGGTCATAAATAGGTAACGGTTTTCTTTTTTACTGTAGCAAAGAGGGTTTCAATAATATCTTTTTCATACAGTGTGTTAGAAATGTCTGGTCTAATTTTCAGTGATAAGACCACTGTTGTACCCATAGAATTGGCAATTTTGAATTGTTTGTTTTTCTATCTATTTATCTCTCTTCTTAATATGTGTCTTTAATAAGTATTATATTATTTCGTAACACACTGAAGCATAAAATACACATTTCCAACCTCGTAGCTAGTAACGTTGATTCATAGAGTGAATTTACAAGAAGTGCATTTTTTTAATCGATCAATGAAAGTAACATAAATTTACCTGTCTTGGATCCTGCAACGAAATTAATCAGAAAAGTATAGTGGAGGAGTAGGAAAAAAAAAGGAAAACGGAAGGAAGAAGGTTCCCTGGCAAGACGGACCGATGACCTGAAGAAGGCAGAGAAGCTCTTTTAATCGTGGTAAAATTATCAAATGGGACTCCATTTGATAATTTTACCACGATTAAAAGGACTCTCCTACAGTGGGCCGTGGCGCTCCCTTGGACAAGCTTATTATGTCTAGCAATGGACTGCAATAGGCTGAAAAGAGGAGGAAATGGTGAAGCATAGTCGTCAGATAGAGGTAATTATAAAAGGGTGTGTTTATCTGTGTCATCTGCGCTTTAGTTGTCGTACATGTGGTTTATTAAAAGATTGGTTATCTCTTTGAGAAGATACGCGCACATGATTGTGGTATAATATCCTATTTAACTAAAATAAATCACCTCATCACCAAATAAAAATAAAAACCCTCTCTAAATACAAAAAGAACCAAGGATTACGTAAAACAAACACTATAACGAAAGCAAATACATCCGCTAAAATAGAACAAAATATTCAATACCAAAATTCCTTCTGATTTACCCAACTTTCCACCCCATTTTAATCATAAAATTCCATGTCTATGACTTACCATATAATATTAAACAAACCCTTGAAACACAAAAGCCCATTACGATGATATCAAACGGCTTCAGCGCTTCACCGGTCCGGAACACCTAAAAACTGGATTGAAACATTTATCTTCTGATCCTAAAACATTCACTTTTTCATTCACCATTCTTCGTTATTTCAAACTGTGACACTTAGCTTTAATAGTTCCCTCTAACGATGCCTGGGTACATAAAAGATAAGATAATACCGGCTATCGGCACGATGAACGGAAAATTTCCAACGTATTTGATCGTCGGGGCGCGGATAAAGGTTTTAGGTTAAATTTTAAAATTCTCAATTTGATCTTTATTCTTTGTGGCCATTATTAAGCTGCACGTTAAACGTTATTGTGAAAATACTTTATATCAAGAACTTCTTTTTAAAAAGTACGGAAAGTACGGAACTGTGGTAGATTCAGGTAGTATTGGAATGTTTCAGTTTAAGTAAGGTAAAGGGAGGTCATTTGGTGAGACAGACAACTCAGTGATGGAGTCTTAAAAGTCTCTCAAAACGTTACCTATGCATACTGTAATACGAAACGATGTGTCACTACGTCTTGTCCACTTTAGTGGTGAACGTTTTGAGAGACTTTTTCAAAAAAAGGTTAATAGTTTGTTAATAATTTATTACATTGTAAAGTTATATTTGAGGTTGCATTTGCTGTTTATCCAAGATGGCAGCTGCGGGAAAGGGGAAACCTGGATTTAACTTTACATCTCCTTTGATACCTATAATACCCTAGATTCGTCTTCCGCTAAAATGCACGCTAAGACTAATAAGTTTATGATTTCAATGGTCTATTGTAAAAATAGATGAAAAATTCTGATTAAATTACGGAATAAAAAAGTCTGAAAGTTGCTGATATGCCTAGATGCTCCCCGCGCAGCTGCTAACTAATACGTAAAAAAATAAGAACAGTGTGTGACATGCTGTACCTTTCTTTCTAATACAATTAAATCACAAAATATTTTTTTAAAATTATAATACTAAAAACCTTATAATGGAGATGGCTAAGTTGAAGTATGGACTGCAATTCAGCCGGCTATAGACATGGGACCAAGCACAGTATATCGCTGAATAGCTCAATATTAGTGTTTCACATAAAAAAAGTTCCAACAACTTGTCAAAAGATAGATATTTAAAGATATTTTTTATTTTTTATTTCACATTATAAATCATAGTCTTATAGGGTAAGTACAACGTGACGGACTGTGTTTAGTGTCATTTTATTTACGTGATGGAAATCTGGGTATGATGTTGTAAAATTCTTCAACTTTGAATTGTTTCTGTTTACTGCATGGCGTTGTAAACTTCTCGGTGAACGGCTAAGTTATGCACACCATTGCATGACCGAATTTTAACATACGAACTTCACAAGTTGCTCCTGAATTCAGCAGTTCATGATAGATATGAGCGCCGCGCCGGCGCGCCGCCGCCGCCGTCCACAGGCGCCGGCGCGCCGAACTCGAGCGCGCCGAACCCGAGCGGGCGGCGTTCAGGATAATCTAACACGCTGATCAAACCGAACGCACGATAATAAATGCTAGCAAAATGGCGGCACTAGACGTAGACGTTTATAAAACGATACTCTTTGATATTATGTTGTCCAAGTTATCAGCAAACAAACACAGTTTTAAAAAATACTGATATTCAGCTGCATCTGGTTCGACTGGAAGCCGACCCCAATATAGTTGGGAAAAGGCAGGCAGATAATGATGAGCGCTCATCAAGGCTTCTTTTTTTAGCGTGGTAAAATCATCAAATGAGTCTTCCCACCCCGGGCAGGGTGGGAGGGACTGTCAGACTCGTACTAACTTCCACGGTGTCCTTCAATAGCCCGTTTATGTCTCTGCAGGCTTTGGCCCTCTAGAGAAAGAGCGTCAGCATGATGACGGGGTCCCCCCCGTCATCATGCTGACGCTCTTTGAGGCGCGCGTGGAACGCAACGCGCCAACGACCCGGGCATGGTCCGTGGTCGGACAGCGAGTTGCCCTGTACTCGCCGCCCGCATGACTGCGCCTACGGTGGCCGGAGATCGTCTTGTGATGTCCGTTGCCGTGGGCGTCCACCACTGCGGCTAGGACGGAGAGGATGCTGTCTTCTCCCTCACGCGGCCCGCCTCCTCCTTAGCGAGCATGACAGCCTCGCAGAAACAGCATGGCCGCGACCAATGCCGGGTGTGAGAGGTCTCCGCCTATCGCCGCCGTGAGGACGCGTCGGTGCTCTGATCCAAGCGGGGCAGTTTTGCACCGTATGCTCTGCTGTGTCCTCCGGGCAATCCTCGCAGTTGTGACACCCAGGCGTTTCCTCCTTTCTTATCAGACACAGGTTCCTCCCGAAACTTCCGTTTCCGGTGAGGACCTGCGTCATGCGGTAGGTCAGGACGCCGTGACGCCTATCCAGCCACTCCACTCCTCCAAGAGGGGTCTTACCGCCACGATTGCGGCGTGCCCGGACGTCCCTCCATACTGCCTTGAGATCGCGCCGGAGCTCTTCCCGCCACGCCTCGACTTCTCGAGGCAGCGGGGATACGCCGGCGCTGCGTCACCACGTGCCATTCTAGCCGCCCTGGAAGGTAGTCGCCTCCAAATCCCAGGGCAGCAATCCGTCAGATCCGGAGATTGGATCGTGCGGTATCCCCGAATCATCCGGACAGCCATGACCCTCTGGCATACTCATCAAGACTTACTGTAAAAATATAGCCACCAGCAATCTTTAATGTTAATTTGGTTTTCTCTTTTTTTAGTTTATTTTGCCAATTCAATTTGTCTCGTCAAAATTATAATAAATCTTTAATTATACGTAAAATATTGTTATATTTCTTCTCTTAAATTAATTAATTAAACTAGTTAAATAAAGGTCACGCCGCGCCGCCGACGCCGCCGCCGTCGACTCCAAAAAGTCGGCGCGCCGCCGCCGACTGATTGACCATCGGCGCTCATATCTAGTTCATGACAAGAATGACAAATGTTGGTATTCCCTGGAACCTAGAAAAAACGTAATTACTTTAGTAACTACATGAATTAACTTTACTGTTTACCTACACATCTGAATATTATGCCATCTAAGGCAACCAATCTGTTGGGAAACACAATCGTGGCCGCAGCATCCTCATCTTCCGCCTGACGTTACGGATTGGGTGGGAAATAAAGCCGTGATGCCACTGCGAGGACACGGTGTGGAGATTGGGTTTGGGCCGAGCATCGCTGTGACCATCTGAAAATATCTTGCCTCTATTGTTAACCATCGTGATACGATGGTGAGTAGAACAGTTTATATTTATTCCATGATTAATTGAATGCAAGTCCGTGTCGAGTGGCGATAGTTCGGTAGGTAAGCAAGCAGAAAGTCCAATAAATAAGAGCACGGGTTGAAGAAAAAGCCAAAATAAAGAATTACAACGAACAAAACTGCAGAGCGTTGAAATGACATCTGACGTTTGTTTTGTTTTCTTATAGTGGGGACCGAACTAAGTTCGCAGAATCGATAAAAGAATCGATTGGTTAGAAACTACATAGTTTAGGTTGATCACACTTCAGCTAATAATATATTATTCGACACAAAATATGAACTAAGATTAAACGAAGTAGCATATTCAGAAGATTTTAAAGAAAAAAAAAAGTTGAGCTTAGTGGACGAATCACTTTTTATTTCCGTTGTAAAATCGTCAAATGAGTCCTCCCTCCCACACAGGGTAAGGTAGGAGGGTCATCGGACTTGTACTGACTAAAAACTACGGTGTCCTTCAACAGCCCTTTATGTTCCGGGGTCGCGGTAATTCGTTTTCCGAATCAAAACGTGTAACATAATAACAAAAAACTAAATAGGCCACTAAATTGAACTCTTTCGATTCCCGCCAAAAACTTTCATTTTCAACGCCATTCCCTAATTTCAGAAAAAAAATCGTTCTTAATGCCTTTAGTGAAAATCGATAAAGTACAGTTGCGTTTTGACAATCTGGAAAAGCTCTACGACCCTTCCCTAGTTTACATTATTTCATCGCGACTTTGCCAGGTCAATAAAAAATGCACAAAAAGCAATTCAGATACTTTTTTATGTTTAACAGTTAATATAATATAAGTATTAGGAAATTATTAAACACTCAACAATTCATTAATGAATTTTTAAATACTACGAGTTAGTGTGAAAGTCATATAGACGACTGGGGCACTCATTTAGCCATCTCCTTTGCTATTTTTGCACTTAGCACCACTTGATTAAGTTCACGAAAAGGCACGAAGATTCACGAACATTATTTGTTTGGTAATACGAACGACATGGAAGACTGTTATATTGACTTGTAATTTAGTGTCACGTTGAAATTAACATAATTATCATCATCTCCTGAGACTTTGCTTCAGTCAATTAAAGTTTCTGACAATGTTTAGAGTGATGTATTCTGTTCCTCTGTTTTGCCAGTCAGTTAGTGTCAACTATAGCAATAAAAAACCTATACAAAATAAACTTAGATTTATGTATACAAAATATAGTAATTTTTCACCCTGTTTGATTAAATTCTAGGAAACTTTAATTTTCATACATTATTTATATTTGCGAGATAAGTTCTCCAAAAATGTAACCACATTGTAATTATTGCCACATTTCGATGTAATTACCATTTTTCCATTTATTTACTAGGTACTGAATAAATAAAATGCTAAAATTGTTCCTGGAAAACAATTTTTTTTTGTGTATTTTATTTTATTGTGTAACGTTTAAGAATTATGTGCACAATTTTGAATAAATTCGACCGTTTTAACTGGTTTAATAAAATACTAGCTGTGGCTAAATGCCAGTCCTAGCGTGGCGTGTTTTTTTTGACGACTTACATATTATTTTCAAAGTCGCACGCCAAGGATACGACAAGCTAGCGTCGCGTCACGCCAAGCTCACTGTTCAGCAAAGTCTTTATACTTCCATCTTATTCCCAAAAGACTCTCATCAAATAAACTCCGACAAACATAACAGAATAGCAATTAGAATAAAATCTCTATATTACGTGCTGAAGCGAACTACTCGTTAAGTGTAGTTGAGTAAATCCAAATGAAATGAAGGGTAGCTTGTCTAATTACGATGGTATTAAGTGTAACGATCTCTAGACACGGAATGAGATCACGCGAGCGTGGTGTGCCGGGACAAAGAGTATGAGGAGAATGGATAGAACGTTATGAATTAGTAGGTAAAATGAAGACAAATGTGTACTAGTTTTATTTGATGTCTTCTGACAATTCAAAAGTGCCTGTAATGGCCTAATTGAAATAAACGCTATGATTTGATTTGTATAGTTTTTGATCTAACGAAGCTTGTTTCTTTTCGAATTGAGTACCTATTGTACATAGTTTTTGAAAAATATCAATAAATTCTTCTGATATTAGGTATAATACCTCTTACCTCAAAACATAATTCTTACTCTAGGTTCTGTCTACGTCTATCAACTGCATCACTTATTTTATTCAAAAGCGCTAATGGAGTGATACTTACTAATTAGCTTAAAATAGGTGGTTTTTTAAATAAATTAAAGTTGATAGTTATATTTTAATACACTATCAGTTGTTCCCCGCAATTTCACCCTCGGCACGACTTCGTAATCGTAGTGTGATGTTATAAAGCTTATACCCTTCCTCGATAAAATGAGCTACTCTACACAAAAAGTTTTTTGGACACATTACCATATTCAACCAAAGAAACTCTACGGTTTTGTTATATTATTAAGGATTCCTGTAGTAAACATCGGACACAATTACCCTTAAAACCGCAAAGAATCCCAAAAAAGGAAGACACGCAACTCCAATCATCGGAGCATGAAATATGCCCGCAGCGGGTATACCCGAGCGGCATATCTCACGACCATGTCTGGTATTTCACTAGCCATACAGCGCGTTCTAAACGCGAACAAAACGTTCCTACGGGGATATTGCCATTATCACAAACGCTTAGCGAACTCTGTTGCCTTGGTACTTCGCAGTACGATGTTATTAATTTTGTAGAGAATAAAAAGAAGAAAAGTTGTATCGATTGTGTGTGTTATTAGTGTGTGACGGTATATTAGCGAAAATATAATCAGGCAGTTATAAAATAATATAATTCAAGAGGAGCTCGTGGCTAAATAATTACTGTCGCATAGGCCGATCTGCTGGGTTAAGCCGCTGCCTGGGATGGTTGACCAGCTGTCATAGCGAGTTTACTTCGTACCTCGGTAAGCAAGTAAAAGCCGTTGAACCCGCAGTCATTTGTAAATCTTTGACAGTCGTTACTATTAGTCAGAAGCTTTAAAAGTTTGTCATCATCATCATCATCTAGCCATACCATGGGGTATCGCATTACCCAGTTACTGGCAGTCGCTCCATGTAAAATACTGTAATTCAGCTGCTGGTTCGACTGGAAGCGGACCCCAATATAACTGGGAAAGGGATAGGCAGATGATGATGATAAACAGAGACATAATCGGTGAGTTTTTGATATTTAGCTATAAAACGTTTCTACGGGGATTTTGCTATATCACAACGCCTAACGGACTCTGTTGCCTTGGTACTTTGCAGCGCACTGTTATTATTTTCTAGTCAATGCCGAGAGAGAAATACTTCTGAGTTGTCGCGAACTTTATTGTCTGTCGTGTATTAGGTATTAGAAACAATGTTTAGAAGATGTTCACGTTATTAACTAAGTTTACATGTGTACGCGAATACCAATCATTAATAAATGCCGTCAGTAAAACTTGAAAACCTGTTTCCCATTCAAAACGCTGAAAGCGTTTGTAACATCATTCTGTCTCTGTCGTCTTCAATCAACTTATACGTACATAGTTATATTTATATATTTATACGGATATAGTTATAATACGTACATAGTACTGTAGTCTTTGTTAATTTTCATTGTTAACAAGGACCAATACAGGTTTATACAAATTTTTAGAAGAAAAAAAAAATCCTAATTAAACCTTGCTATTTATATGTATAACCTATTATTTAAGCAGTGGGTGCCTGCTGGGGTTTTCCTGCTAATGAGTGATTCCCATTTGACCACACAATCACTTACCATCACACGAGATGGTGGTCAAACGCGAGCATAAAATAAAAAAAAAAACTTTTTTAAAAAAAGTACCGACTTCAAAACCAAATACAAAAAAGTTTAAAATAACCTTTCTTTCGGAAGTAGGTGGCTTTGATTTTTATTATTTCATTGACTATTGCCACCGACTTCCGAAAGAAAGGTTATTTTAAACTTTTTTGTATTTGGTTTTGAAGACGGTACTTTTTTAAAAAAAGTTTTTATTTACCCTTTTTAGTTTATTTATTAAATATTCAACCCAAATTCTTGTAAAAAATACAAAGTTTTCTTACATGATGTGCACTAATCTTGTAAACCGGCACAACGAAAAAATCCATACCTCTAAAACTACTAAACCGATTTTGATGAAACTTGCAGTGTACCCTAAGTTGGACAATACCTAGTACAACAAAAAAAGAATTACTTAAATCGGAATCTTGTAGTTCCGGAGATATGCGTGCACAAACATAAAAACATACATACATACTTACATACATACACTTATGAAATTTGGTACATTTGTTCAGACGCTGATATAGACTAACATATACGAAAACTGGGCAGTTCTGATAATATTACATACATACGGGTCGAATTGATAACCTCCTTTTTTTTGAAGTCGGTAAATCACTCAAAGCATACGAGTATAGACTTATAATATCTACCAAGTTTAAAGTCCAAAAAGACATGAACTACTCAACTAGGAGAACGTACAAAATCGAATATCAATCAATCACCAATTTGTCGTTCTGAAATGTCGTGGTCGGCCTCGCCTGCGATATTTTGTGAGAACCTAACGCATGTCCGCCTGCTCACTCGTGCGACTGTAACAAGGTGCGGAAAAAAACCTCAAAAAACCTTCGGGAAATACATGCTGGGTTGATTCGTTGGTGTTAGTGAAGCGTTTAGAGATCTACGCACTGGAATGGGCACTTACGGTACTTTCACAGTTATTATGTCTTGTGCCTTGGATTGTAGCACCATAACTATTTTAAGATACGTGGAAACAACCAATGTTATAAACGGGGATGAAAAAAGTGAAAATGTTTTCTGCTTCACTGTCCAATGGGAGTTGACCGTAGAACAAATACATTTAAAAAATAAAATTCCACTTTTAACCCTCAGGGGTTGAATGTGAAAACGTTTAGGGGTCGAACGCGGAAGAGGGTAGAAAATCTTGGGGGTTGAACACGGAATAAACCTATAATTTAAAATAGATAACTAACCAATTGTTGTTTTTTTTTTGGTTTTGTGTTTGTAAAATCGTCCTCTTGCTCTGGGTGTTGCTCAAGGGACTTTCAGACTCTCCTTAAATCAAAGTACTGACCAAGATAAATCAAACTAAGCTCGACGGAGTTGCATCGTTTTATTGTGCGATTCCACCATTCCATGGCCACCTTCCAGGTTCATCACCAGATCAGCTCAACAACATCATATAAATTGCATTTTTACGTGACAAACTTGCGTGCAACAATTCAGCTGAAGCGGAAAAATCTAGCTACTGGCCACTTTCTTCATTGATGCAAGATGCCTATGCCTGTTTGAGGAAGGTTACATTCTGCAATAGGTACATTTTGCAATAGGGACATTCTACAAAAGGAACATTCTATGAAAGGGACATTTTGCTACCTGTGGACATTTTGCGACTGAGCCGTTATACCTCGCAAGATTTGGTTACAGATAGACGGTAAAAGTTTCTAAAATATACAACCCTGAACACCACTCAAAAAATCAACACTCCGGTATAAATATTCCAGTCTTCCCCCACAGTTACACCACCTTTATCTCCATTGTTTACAACGCGCCATTTAATTCCTACAATGTTATAATTGAAACACGCGCGCGATACGCCGCCTGCATTCATAATACATTTTAAACGGTCAAACTTACATTTTTTTCCGAATAATAAAACCTTTTTTAATGTAAAAAGTTTTAAGACTATACATCGCTTTTCTGGTTATAACTTTTTTTTTGGAGATTCCATTTTTAATTTTAGATTAAGGGCGCTTCTTTATGTCGTTTGGTGAGGGCCTTTTGTTTTTTTTTATTATTATTGGAAAGTTGAATTTTCTTCAAGGTAAACCTGTATTTCGTTTTTGGAACTTTTAATTTTATTTTGTAAAAGTTTATTGGTTTTATTAGATCATGTTCAAATCTGCGTAAATCTCTATAATATTCAGCAGTTTGATCAAACAGTTTTACTTACAAAGTTTTGGTTTGTGATAGAGTCATCATCATCATCATCAGCCGCATGATGTCCACTGCTGACATGCTGACATAGGCCTCTTCTATAGATTTTTAATAAAACCAGTTGGAAGTGTCTTGCACCTAGCGCGTTCTTGTAGTGGTCTTCATAAAATCGTCTGTCAACTTTGTAGGTGGACATACCAATAAATTCAGCGGCCATTAGTTTTGCGTGATATGTGTGCTTACCTTGGGGGGCAATAGAACGTCTAAAAACCAGGCTTATTCCAGTGATTGAACGAGTTGGCGCTAGACGACTTGTATAGCTCTGTCACTTTCACTCACCGGAATAAGCCTGATTTTTAGACGTCGTAATATCCCCCCTGATAGAAAATTCTCAAAGCAAACCGTATATGGGTACACCAACAAATGATAATATCTCCATTATGTTATAACACATAATACCTATAAACATTATTTATAATACAGTCCTGAATATATACAATTTTCATTAAATTTTCCAACAACACGAGGCCACAAAGTTGATGTACTTACCATTAAAATATACCTTCATAACGTTTAAAATCAATTTGCGTACATTTATTTTTGCTTTTTCAATAAAATGTTATTTCAATTTCAATACGGAAACTAATACGTATTTGTTTGTCTATATTGAGTGTATGTATTTTCTAGTAACTAATCATAATAAATAAATACTTTTTGTTTCTATTTATTGGTTCAATAGTTACAAATACATGTACTTTAATATTGATTGAAATAAAATTTTATATTGTAAAGGATGGCCTCAATAATAAAAATTGAGTGAATCTGAAGTCTAGTTACAACAGTACTCATACATTTAAAGAATACATTTGTAGTGAAATATAGTGAAAAATAATATAAATAATAACAAACAAAGGTAATGACCGAGTAACTGTGGGCAGTGACAGGTTAATTTGTGAGTAATCACTGATTACTTTCTGTGTAGCGTACGTGTATTTTCTGAGTAGCCACAGGTTACTTTTTGTATAACGTCTGAGAATGTTCTGGGTAGTCACTGATTACTTTTTGGGTAGATAATAAGTATTTTCTAGGAGTTACTGGCTTCTTCCTGGGTAGCATCCGAGTACTTAATTTCAGGATACTTCTGGATAGCGACAAGGTGCTACTTTGCTAGTTTATCTATTCAAAGCAACTAGGTACATACACAAGATTCAAAATTTCTGCTCAGTTGATGACAATAACATATTACTGGGCATAGTTGAAGCACATATTTACATATCCTCTCTAAATAATAGTACTAAATGTAATGGTAACGAAAACTTTGACCTTTGGACAAATAGACACGCATAAATATAGTAAGACAGAGTTCTACGAATTAATTAAGTAGGCTTCTTCTGTTTCTATGAGAAAAGCGGTGAAAATCTTAGAACAATTATTTTATCGTTGTCGAGTAGGTAGTAACTACAAGAACCCACACCTGGGCAAAGGTCTCCCTCCAGTTCCAGTTCTGACGAAACATGTCAGGTTCACCCTGCCATCACTTTCGTGGCCTGTCGCAACCCGCCTCACTGTCTACAATTATTACGACACGAAAATCTATGAAATATCTAAACTAAACTGTATACCTTTGTTCCTAACAAACAATAACTTTCTCATAACCCATAAAAGTGGTACAAAACCTGTTAAAAACTAATTAACTATAGTTCCAAAGCTGACCCACATAGAAACTTAGAACTAATACAGTGCCATCGAAGCAAATGCAAAACTTCGCGAAGGTAAGAACAAAAACAGAACAAAACATGAGTGCTTGACGTGTTTTCCAATACCGGAGAAGAACCGGAGAACTTAGTTCTCTAACTTTGAACAGCCTCGTCCGGCAAAAACGAGTAGAAGTTTTTAATTTAAGTTCAAGCACAGATTTTGTAGTGTTACTTTAATGTAAACATTATTTTGTAGTGTATTAGTTGTTTGTGTCATTAAAAGTTGAGGCGCGTGTCGCGGGGCAAGTGTTGTTGGTTTTAATTTGCGCTGTTTCGAGGAGTATTTTTACGTTGTTTTTTTCAGTTAACTGAATGTTTTTCATGTAATGTAGTGTGCATTTGTTGCAGAGTTTGTTCCTCTACTTTTCCTTAGGTTTATTATGTAAAAAAGGGAAGCCTAGATGTTTTTTCAGCTAGCAAATTTGGCATGAAAACTTGATCAAGTAGGATGGAGCAAGATAGATCAAACCATCTTTGTATTTTTAGTTAGAAGAAGGATACACATTTTGGGATTTCATATTAAGCAGAAGCGATGTTGTTTTGCAATTTTATTGATTCTTCGGAGCCTTTACTTTCGTGAGGACTGGCTTCTGAGCTTCTGACTAACAGTACAGTAACGACTGTCAAAGATCTACAAATGGCAGCCAGAAAGAATTTAAGAGCTTTCCGAGTCACGTAGAAAACTCGCTATGACAGATGGTCCTTGGTCACCCATCCACAGACTAACCTCGGCAAGCGCGGCTTAACTCGGAAGATCAGCCTATGCGGCTGTATTTATTTAGACACGAGCTCCTCTCAGATCATTATTATCAAAACACATAACCCTTATCACTGCCTCACAAATGGAACTAGCCATTCCACAATCAATTACATACGCCACACATATAACTCACTCTTCCATACAGTGAAATATTACCATACGATAAATTTCAAAAAGACTATTCAACTTATCTGCGTTGAGAGCTAATATCAGTATATCACGTAAAAAGAAATATGGCAGTACAAACAATGGAGCTAGATAGTTTGGAACCCCTAGAGTTTCGACTTCCGGATGAACGTCAACAAAAATGTAGAAAAAACGCGAGGTTTTTGATCGCAATTGCTTGGATGTTATTGGAAAATGTCGGAGTGTACTGGTTATTTATTGTCGCTTACTTTTCGGTATGTTTTCGTTTATTTATTGAATGTAGAGAAGACCAGTTCAATTTTTTTTGGAGTGTTAAAATCAATAGTCTTTCCCTGATTAGAGCGAAAGGGACTGTCCGATTCTTGCTGATTAAAAGTCTATTCTGTATCTTCGGTTGCCTTTTACATTTTGGGGCCAATGTGCTCTTTTAAATACAGAAACCCCAGAGGAGACTACGTCTTGCGATTTTTGAAATGGTGTATAATACAAAATCAAATTGTCCTGAAAATCTAACAAGCAGTCCTTACCTAGGAGCTTTTTGTTCCTTATAATCATGGTTAACCAGCGCGGTTTGATTTCCAGACGGAAGAAATATTTGTATGACTTTCAGCAGTTGCTTCATGTCTGACTGTTTGCGGGCGTGAGCTTTGAAAATCTGTGAACGTACTCATAAGAAATTCCTAGTGTGTCAAGGTTTTCTTTGAAAAGCTAGTTTCACTAAGAGACAAGTAAATATGAAGAGTCCTATACGAATTCAAAGAAGATGGATAGGCATACCTCTTTGAAAATGACAGTAAATATTACGCTATACCCAAATAATATATTTATATAAGTACCGTTTCACTTGAAGTAACTACATACATATTTTGATGATAAAAGGGAAAACGTTTAATAAAACGAAGTCTAGATTTATAAGATTCTCAGCCACGCCGAGACCCGAATCTATAGTGTGAACTCAGTTCTTAGGCAAAACTTATCTTAGTCACGTTTTATTCGAAAACGAACCTTATCGATATACAAATAATTAATGTACTTGTTCGTGCCAAATTGTGTTTTGTTGGAGTTTTAGTTCCTTGTGGGTGAGCTCGCTTCATCTTAGGAACTGTAACACGGCGCGACGCAATATCGAATCGCATCGATTGTGACGATATCGCTCAGATATCACACAAGCGTCCGGCCAAGAAAATGTATGGACAATCGTTAGTGTTTGCTAATGGAGTAGCACGGATTGACGATATAGCTTACAGATCTCCTCGATATCGAATTGCATGTACGGCCTAATGACAATGCACATGATTCTCTGTTCAAAATTGGATTGCGCAACTACTCGTCACGTGCGACATCTTTTGTCTTTGGGTTGCAGCGCCTTTATGTTGTAGTAGTAACGTCAATTTTTGAAGGGCACGGTCGAATTGCATCACATCACTCCATTAGTAAATACGTACGACTCAAATCGGCAATCGACTCGATATCGCACGAATCACATCGCGTCGTATCGCGCCATGAGTAAAGTTCCTAAGACATCAATTTTGCTTCTGAGCTACACTGAAGCCAAGAACCTTTTCATTGCATTAAAAAAATATATAAGCAGTGGCGGATTAAGAGTTTCCGAGGCCCTAAGCGCAGAGCCTGTGTAGGCCCGCTATTGCTTAAATTGGGAAGGTAGAAAGTATAAAATGAAAGTTTCATCAAAATAGAAAGTGTAGTAGGTATAATTTAAAACTCAAAACATTTTTTTCCTTGCCTTATTCAGAGCAAACTCTCAGGGGGCAGCCGCAGGCCCCTCCAGGGGTGTATGAAGGGTCACTCCCGGACTGCTTTCGCCTTGTGATTTCGGAAATGTAGATGAATCTCGATAAAATGTAGGTAAAAAGTGAAACGCCAGCAGAGGATGGAAGCCCTTGGAGAACAGGGGCCCCAAGCACGTGCTAGTAGTGCATACCTATACGTTAATCCGCCACTGATTATAAGCCTGATCACCTTCATAGTCGTCAAAAGATGAAAGTCGAGTTTATACGATATGCTTGAGGTAAGACTGAGCTCGCTCTATGGATTTGAACCTAGCCTACTAGAAGCATCTTCTATATTACCTACACTTGGTAAACAGACAAAAAGGTCGCATGTTACAGGTCACAAAATAATGTTTACAATAAAAAAAAGAGAAAAATATATCACACTATATTTTGCTGGATTCTCATATCAAGTTTAGACGTAATAATATCGTATACGTCTAGTAACAAAATAAACACAGAGAGTGAAGATTTTAGCCTTTTGAGTTGTTTATCTAAGACAGACCTAAATGGCCTTATATTTCAGCATGTTCTACAAAAGATGGCAGAAGATATTTTAGGGCTTTTCTAAGCTTGTGTTTTTAACATCGTATACTATTTTGTCGTGTTTGGTTATTACGTTTTCAAGTAAAAGGATTTAATGTTGCGAGTTCTGACACACTTTTTATATTTTCAGTGTGTGTGTGTGTGACAATAATTATTTTGGTACTGGCTGTTTGTATAAATGTGAGTTTAAATGTTTTGATACAGGAGGAATTAATAATAATAGTTTAAACAAAAATCTGCGGGTACCCAATGTGGAATACCTTCTCTTAATAACGTGTAGTGTGATTCAGTGGTAAGCCACTGGTAAAACCTGCAAAGCTTTAGATCAAAATGGTGAAGGAATGTGACGAAAAATTCTCAAAACCGAATTACCCTAAAAGTCCATCACACACCGATACTGACTCATTGCTAGTACATTATTCCTTGCGATATGCTTTCATAGGGATAAAGGTATTGCCTTAGCATTGGGGCACTAGCTTTACCTAAACCTATTAATGGAAATGTAATGTTATGAATTCGCATCTTGACTAATGGATTGCTAGCTGTCGTACTATATAAGGTGATTTTTCAAGCTAAAAACATACAATAGTCGTAAATTTCCTTGAAATAGGGTTCAAAATTGCAAATGTGACTTAGTCCTAACCACTCGATATAGCCCGTCGTTAACAGCGATTCAAGGCCAAAGACTTTATTAGTCTCTTATCTAAATGACTTAAGTGATAGACACCAATTTAATAGCGTCTCTTTAAAACATCGATGTGATGAAAATTTCGTTGGAACAATTAATTTAATTTCCCTTTGGAAAATCGTTGAATAATGGGCAGAAAACCTGGCCACTCATAAAAGCCATTTTACGAGCCATTTTGGACCACAGAATGGTCGTTTGCCGGGTACAATGTGTTTTCGGAAGCATGTCAACGTTTCTGTAAGCTATTAAAAATAAATATTTGCTTGAATTTTTTTCAGTGTTAAAAAAGGCGGTAATTTGTGGAGTTTTGTACCACATTAAAAAGCAAAGTACATCGAAAGAGCCATGTGGCTGGAATTACCACTTTAAGTTTTTTTTTGTTATATTGATCATGAAAACACTCATAAGAAAGTATCCACTGTAGGTACATTTAAAATAACAATACCAACCTATCACTGTCCATTGATGGACAAAGCCCTTAAATATATTTTCAACACATTTGCTCGAAAAATGCATTTACGAAGCCTGTATACATTGTTCGAAAGTTAAAAATTACGCACCATACAACGGAGCGTGCGGTAAAATAGGTACTCTCACCTAAGTACCTACTTTACCGCACGCTCCGTTGTATAGCACCGTGCGTTTTCTTTACGGTTTTTTTTTAATTTCCATTAAAAATAAAAAGAATTCCACCAAAGAGTTTCACGTTCTGAGAATCAACAGCCTGACTGATCGAACCTCCTTGGAAGTGCTTTTGATCAATACGTTGTCTCACTTTAATACTAATGAGTAAATGAGACGAAGAATGTAGTTCTAATTTCCACCACGTGCATGTGGCGCCATTTGCAAATTCACGCCATTTTCATAATAGGAACTTCAAAAATTGTTGCGACTTTTCTACTGTTACATAAAGTTGGTTTAATTACATATTGTACTGTTTTCTCGCAAATGAGTTGAAAAACGTTGTATGACACACGTGCGGAAATTGGTGTTTACAAACTCGTGACTATGGTAAGCCCTCGGCTTCGCCTCGGGCTTACATTCGTCTACTCGTTTGTAAAAACCAACTTACCGCACTAGTATCATAAATAACTATTCTGTAAGATTTATTCTCGACAGAACTTCCCATACAAGGAAGACGCGAGAATTTTCTCTTATAGGGCTATTTGAGAAAGTTCTCGCGTCTGAGTCTCGCGTCGCATTAATACGATGTAATTGATGCGTGCCTGTGTACGAACCTCTATGGATTTGTATTGAGACAGTCACCTGAACCCAAAGCATCAGAGACTTCTGTCGTCTAGTGTACGAAGGGGCTTACAGTTCAAAAGACATACTTATGACAGACGGAGTGACATGGATAATGAATGTAGAGCCTAAAGCTGTCTATCCATTGAAGGCGGAGCGGAGAAACGAGAAAATATTAACTAATAGGATTGCATAAAATCTGCACTCCTCTTTTAGTGGTGCAATCCTTTTGGTTATTATTTACCCATTTTTCCGCTCCGCGGCCTCACTCCGCTCCTATGGACAGACAGCCTAAGTCATAAGGTCCCGTTTCGATGAAATTCCCGACTCCTTGACACTAGTTGCGTACGTCACTAAAAATCATGAGTACCTACGGACAAAGGTTGGGAAGCTGTCATGAGATAGGCGTTGAACACTCTGAATAATTCAAAGTGAACCCTTCAGTTCGAGTTAGCATGTAAACGACCTTTGCCGAACATGAAACAGCATTTGTAACAATTTATACCGATTCAATTAACTGTTGTGTGAAATGCGGGCGTTTATCTCGATATTGTTGGTTGATTTGAAGTATAGAAATAACCCAAAATCTTTGAAGAGGTGAGATCGAACGCTACAGAAGCGCTTGTTGGGTATCGTATCACTTTTATTGGAATATTAGTTTCTAAAAACATATATTTTCATCCTGTGAGGATGTGACCACCCACAAAGCTGTCCTATGCTTGGGAATTACATAATATTTGTTATAGAAATCCAAGTTTCCTCATGATGGTTCCCGTCATCGATCGTGATGTCAAAGATAAACTTAGAAAGTACATAAATGAATTGAAAAAGACACATTGATAGTTGCCAGGGTTTGAACTCGCAACCTCATGCCTGTGAAGCGATGTGCAGCCTCCGGACCATTATCGACCAAAAACTATGAAAACACACACTCAAAAATAAATTAATTCATATCCAGCGCTACCGAGAAACCTTGGTATAGCATGGTAAGCCACTTTGTGCATGGCATACAGCCACCCGCCTCCCTTTTTTCATACTGGCATACTGCAATATCGGATTTTGAGGTGCCGAGTGGCGTATCTCTGCAAAGCCACAATACGAAGTTCATTCTCTGCTTTAATGTAATTAATGTGTTTTAGCCGTTTTGAAATTCGTATGAGTGTTGTATGGTGTATTAGGGGAGTCGGATTTCTCATGGCTTTTTCTGTGGTAGCCTAGTTTGGATTTATTTGTTTTTGGGGTTTCGTAATGTTAGTTCCCTATGTAGTGTTTTGGGAAATGACGCTGTACTAGAAGTTTTGGAAAACCCTTCTAGATCTACATTCATTTAATTCAAATCATGTGCCTATTATTAACTGTATACCATTCATAATAACTAAACTCGTATATTTTGGTTTTTTTTGGGACCTAGAAGTTCGAGTGTCAGTCTAAGGCAGCGCTTACAAATCGTATTAAAGTCATCATAGTTATTTTCGTTCAAATTGATTGGTGTAAGACCATTTCCAGCAGTTCATAATTAAAGTTATAGTTCTATTACATTTAAGTTGGTGGTTCCCAATGTTCACTGAATAAAAACATACCTACTGTTGATATATTAAAATTTATGTTATATAAATAACTTTAAACGTTACCTAGGAGCATAAATCAACAAAATTTCCAATAACATAACTTTGCAAACACGTTCAGATACAGTTGGTATCTAAATGTATTTCAAAGTTAGAAGTTACTTCTGTGTCATATTTCTTCGAAACAAAACATGTGAATAAGACTTATAACATCCATTCGTAATTAAATCAAAGTTATGTTAATTAGTAATAAAATCAAAATGGTCTGATTATGAATTCAGTATTAATTTATTCATGAAATTGTCTGTATAATTTTGGTTTAAACTCTGTTTCTCTGGTCCTTTGTAAGCGCAACATGTCGCTGATATTTTGTCTTGATGTGTATAAAACTCGTTTAGATATTAATTAACGACAAAATTTTCTTGAATATTGTGTGTTCCTTAATATAGGTAAAAGTAATTTCACCTTTTCATTTTGCGTAAGACATATAGCCTTCTACTGGTGACGTCAGATTAAGTAACAGTATTGGTGACGTGCCATCATTTTGACGTACTTCTTATAAGCCAAATTTCAGGACAACTATCTGCATGGGGATGAAACAAATAGCTTTATTTACAAGTAGATATCTTACTTTCATAAATTAAACACTTTTTATATATTATTACAATAGAAAATTTTACGTATATTATTCACACAAACTTAGTATGAATATTCAGCTTGCATTTTCGTAGATATTGAAATCAATGAAGATAAAATTAAATAAATAAATCAAAATGAAATCCAACGTTCAGTTCTTATTGATACTATAATAAGTAACGAAAAAAAATGTTTTGACATACATATATACTACAGTGGAAAAAAATAAAGATAAATTTTGGTGAGGAGTGGGTTTTTTTTAAGGCGATAAAGGCAGGATTCTTGCACTACTTGTATAGATGTGTTTTTTTTTTTTCTTTTTTGCGGCACTATTGAGCAATAAAAGCCTATCACTTTTCAAATTACTAAAAAAACTCATCCTCGGAGTCCGTGTCAGGTTCTGGACTTTCTGCTCACTTTTCGTGTTACGATCAGATTCCCCTCAGTGATTCTGTTCCAACTCATTACTGATACTTTGTTTTAAAATCTCAGTGTTAATACTTCGTAATCTTCGTCATTTGAATTCATTTTTAATGAAAAACTAAAACTTGATCATAGTATAAATTACGGACACTGTTGGTGACGTGACGTCAAATTGACGTCGGATATCCTATATCTCATCATCTGTGCATTTGCAACGACCAATTTGTGTGAAATCGGAGGCCAAACTGAGCTAAATGCAGCTACTGAGAAGGGCGGGTGAGGGGAAACAGTCGTTCGACACATATTCAGTGGTTTTAGTTAATAGGTGTCAAATTGACGGCACGTCACCAATAGAAGGATAGACTATTATTTTAAATATCTGGTTGACCGAGCTTCGTTCGGTTTTTTGTTTTTGGCCCTCATCAGTCACGTCTTACAGATGGCGCTTCTTAAAACGCGGTTTTTAAAATGTCTATATCTTGGGAACCGAACTTTTCTCGAACCTGGAACTTTGAGCCGAAAAACCCCTAATCTGTAACAGTCATGAAAATCCTTGGAGCCGTTTCCGAGATCCTGATTAAATATAAATAAATATACAAGATTTGCCCGTTTAAAGATATTAGATGACATCGTGAGTGTCTGTCTTGCTTGGTGAAAACTAAAATGTTTTATTTTTTCCATTGAAATAATGACATAGATAAAACACATGAAAACTCGAGACGTCTGAAATCAGCGAATTACAATTATGGCGGAATTTACTGTACATAAAAGCGTCGTAACTATGTTTGTTAATTTTTATATATCAAAAGAAAGGACATTTAATTTTATTCTTTTCTGGCCAGTAGGGTAAAACCTGTTTTTTAAAGTTAAATATTTTTTCGTAATCAATGTGACTGGCGTATGATTATTTCAGTGGACTATCCTGTAAGGTTAGTTCCATAATAAAAGCAGTTATCAAAGTCAATCCTTGGACCTAAATGGTTATGTAGTTTTCCTCAGATTAACTCAAAGACTTCTTGCAAGGCTAGCAAAATACTCACTCGGTTAACTTCGTGTGGTCGTCGGCAATTTTCGGGAGATGACTTTTACCTACAGTAAATCGTGTGGGTCCTAATGGATCCTAAGCCGAAATGTCGGCACTGCCTTTAATATGCGAGTGCGAAAATGGCTATTTTTGTATTTTTTGGGACACTGACAAAGTTACTTTGACACACAATTTGCGTAGGATTTCTACGAAGTTCTCTCCACTTGTTTGTTACAGATACTATAAATAGAGTTTTGATACAATGACATGTCGTTATCAATTACAACAAGATTTTTTGTTTATTTCAGATCACAGCGATTGAATAAGGACATTCATCTAGTAGCAGTTGTGTAAGTATTTTATTTCATTCAGGGTTTTGGGAATGTCTACCAAAATATTATGGTTTTAGGACCATAATAAGTATTTTGGTAGACATCACACACACAAAGAACAATAGAGAAGGAGTAATAATTTGACTTTCCATTATATTAATTTCATCTTGTTCTTAGTAGAAAAACAAATAGAACGCCACCTGCTTAAACGAAAGAACAGCATTCCTTTGGCCACTACCCTTATCACGAATTTTCACTCTTTTACTTTACAGCGTCTTACCAGTATTTACAACGTTTCTTGTATCGAAAAATGGAACAGCGCCTCTGGTGTGCGAAGAACTAACAAATTTTGATGATAATTGAAAATTGTCAAAGATCCAGTTTACTTTACGTCTCAAATAATGAAAAGTCGTGCTTAGGGTACTGTTCCATGTTTATACATTTGGTACCTACTTACCATATTTTTTTTTTCTTTCCGATTCCGCTTAACGCTGACTGAAGGTCTCTTCCATAGCTTGCCATCACCTGATGTTTTTTTTTTTTAAATTCACATTGCGATAATACCACGTTGCTTTACTACTATAACTTTAGTTTTTGAACTAACATCGTCCCTAACACTGACATTGGAACTTAAAATTGTGTAACAAGTCCAGAATATTCGGAATCTCCACACAAATATTATATAAATATCCCATTTTAAGTTCTAATGACTAAATAATTTTGTTTGTACTTTTTTTACAAATACGAAGGATCAAAATGTCTCACCTATAGATGCTGACGTTCAGACATATCTGCGGAAGGATGACAAGAGAGCCGACCTCAAATAATGGAACACGGCTAAATAGAGGGAGACAAAGGATCAAAATGTCAGCCATAGACAATCCTCTTGGTAGTCTCTAACTGTCTTTTGATTGTTATTTTGTAGTATAAGCTATGTACGAAGTCGGTAATGGGAACTGTCAAATCGATAGCAGCGCGCGATGTGGCAGAGATGTGAACTAACTAGGGACATCCGGGGAGGGACGTACAGTCACGAGCAATAACATGTATACACTTAACAAAATTCAAACGCAATTTACGCGTGAACTACTGGTTTCCACTTTGAAATATGACCTATTTCGTAATAGAATGGCTTCCAAAATAGAAGTCTAATGAAAAGGCAAAAGTTTAATCAATATGGTAGCAGAACAATGCTTCTGAATACTGCTTAGTGTGTACATACTATTGCTCGTGACTGTACGTGTCAAGTTTAATATGCACCACATCATCATTCTGATGATGATGATGTGGTGCCGGCCGATTACCGGCTGATGCCGGAAGACGTCCACTGTTGAACAAACAAACATCGCTCGTAGAACTGACAACCGATGGGGAAGAAAAGTTCTCGAGTGGCGACTACGGACCGGAAGACGCAGCGTATAGGCAGGCCTCCCACTAGATGGACTGACGACATCGTGAGGGTCGCGGGCAACTGCTGGGTGCAAGTGGCGAATTGTCGTTTGGCGTGGCTATCTAAGGGAGAGAAATCACATCCTGTCTATGTATTTTTCAAGCTTTTTTTAATTTAATGAATAAGGATCCTTACATATTTATCAAAATAGCTAGTTGGCATGAATTAGCAAATCTTTTATCTCCAAATGCTGTATTCACTAGGAAATGCTTTGAGGCGTGTGTAGCATACAAAACATATAGAGACTTTTATTTCAGAGGTTTAAGAACTGTGCAAGAACTGTAAATTGAATTAAACTTCATCGATGACGAGAATTCTCGACGCTAATAAACAATTTATTGTCAAAGAGATTCTCAATAACGAAGATTTTATTCCCAAAGCGCATTGCACTGGCTGATAATAAAAAATCGATCAAACACATGTATTAAAGGCACTTGTTTGTCGCGAGAGGCAATAAAGCCTTCACATCCGAAACCGTAGCAAATGAACTTTTTAATTACACTTCCTCCTCAATTTCGTTGGTGTCTCGTATCGACGTACAAAGCCGACAATGGAAGTTGTATTTTGTGAAATGTTCGCTTTAATTTTTTTCTGTTTTTTTTTTTCTGTAAATACCATAGATCATTATTTAATTTCATAACTGCAAGCCAATTAAAAAATTATTTCACCGCAAAAAATACAATTTGTCAGTGAACATCAACCTTAAAGTTATGACCGAAGTCATCGCTGACTTTGACAGTGATACGAAGTTGGAAGTGACTGTAACCTTAAAATGGTGGATGAAACTAAATTATTCTGAAGAAGATGGCTTCATTCTTGACATAATAACCTGATAAAGTTTTAATTACTGTTCAAATATTTCAAGTATTCATTTCACAAAGGATCGCTGTGCCAGCACAAAATTTTCACAGATGGAGCGAGTTCACCCATAAAAAACTGGAACTCCTGCTTTTTTATATTCGAATGACTATATTTTTCATGGCTGTATGTTTCCATTACGGTTTGGAATAAAACAAACATCGACATATATATAATTTGTATTAAATCAACAATATTCTTAAGTCTTTACATTCTTTGGCATAGTCAATAGCTCGTTAGGTACAATTAACTATTTTTCATTTAAATTCACAATTTCATCCGACATTATCGAATACATCTACCTATTTATACTTTATCAATTATTTTATAATTTATACATTTTTTATTTTATTTTATATTGTAACGCCTAAGTATTGTTTGCCCAAACAATAATATGAAGTAATAGTAGAAATTGGCACACTTGTAGGTTGGAGGCGGCACCCGGCGATGTAACTGAAACAAAAATAAACTGTTAGTACATTTTTTTAAAAAAAGGCCAACATCATCATCATCATCATCTGCCCAAAGACGTCCACTGCTGAACATAGGCCTCCCCCTTAAGAGTTGGAGTACTTTATGAGATATCTGGGGAATGTCTTGACGATATGGAATGAAATTTCTGAGGCGCTGCTTTTATTTATTCTCATGTTTGAACGTATTGCATATGTAATCATGTTCACCTACCAATATTACCACATGAGATATAACTTGCGAATTTCCAAAAGTCTTAGAACAAAAATTGTTCAATAACATGGGCTGAGTTACCCCACAAGAGGTTTTGCGCTTTTGGCGTTACACGTTGTATAAGACGAAATATGTTAAAATTTAGGCTAGCATGGTGCGGTATATTATTGTAACCTTATTAAACACCTATCAGTTTTACTATATTAAACAGGAATAAGACAGAATATAAAATATACTAAAAAAAATGTTTCACAACTCTTTTACAATATCGCTCAATCTTTGGTTACAATGGCGGTCTTATCGCTAATAGCGATATCTTCCAGACAACCTCTAAACGGACTACGAATGTAAAATAAAAATGGGGAGCTAGCTAGAATTTTAAATCATAGTTTCAAAATATTGTAGAGCATATCAGAAAGAAACGGCTATAGTATTTTAGTATGTGTAAAAATCGTATAACTGAACAATGTAAATGATCTTTTTGGATCAAGTGTGGGTTAAAATTTTGTATGACACTGTGTTTTTTTTTTGTCGTAACTATTTAAAAAAAATAGCCTGTACCACAGTCTGGCTATCCATACGACAACTTCTGGTTGCAACCGTGACAGCAAGAGTCACTAGTTGATTTTACAACATTTCTAGTAATAAATATCTAATAATTAAGTAGTAGATTTAACAAGGACTTTTCAGGGACACTTCTCTGCGTGCTTCGTCGATAAAATGCTGAAGAGCCAAAGAATTATAAAATTACTCTGAATAACAATTATGGCGTAGCTGCAAAGTGCATATTAACAGAAAATACCCCTAATGTACGTATACACTACACTCTAAGCAGTGAAGTACCAATATAAGTTACAGACTCATTACACGCAAGTAAACTAAGTGAAGGAATAGAGGAGCAGGTACAACCTACCCTTAATCACGAGAGCACTTGGTTTCAACAGATTCTCTAGAACGAGCACTAACACTAAGTTACGAAGGTACTCAAAGTATGTGGAATAGCAAGTGCCGAGGAACCCTATTTTGTGCCTTTGAAAGCATTTACTAATTTAATTTGAACCTTAAAGGTTTACGTATACGAGGAGTCGGAACAGCTGAGTGTGAAGGAAAAGTTGTGAGCCCTATACTGTTGTTTTTCTCTCGCAATTTGCTCCATTTTGTGCTGTTACTGTTTTAGGACAAAATAGGCTTAGTAGGTACTTTTCTCTTTGAAGTACTTTTTGTAGCTTCTAACATTTTTCGAGTTTTACCATTATTTTCACTGACTCTCAAAAAGGAGGAAGTTCTAAACAACTTATAGTGTAATTGATAAAAAGTCTAGTCCTTTTTTTACTTATGGAAACAAAAATATTATTAATAATTTTTATTACTGTTTTTGTTTCATATTTTTATTGCTTTTACTATTAACATTAAATATCCAACCAGGTCGAAATTATTAAATTAAAACCCCCAAGCGAAATTCTGGGAAATCAACTGCCATAACCAGACAGGCCAATAAAAATTAAATTTCACAAAATTGTGAATTCGGTTTCCATGAACCCATTTTCATAATATTTTGAAACCTATTCATGCATAAAATATCAGCGCTACACTCTGAAAATTAAATAAAGATACCAACAGTTTTAGGCTTATTCCTGGTATTTGTAAAATTCATATAGACAGGCGTAACCGTTTCTCAGTACGCATGTTTCCTGCAATAAACGCCCGCCGTGTGCCAAAGATAAATTTATTATCTACCAACAAACGCCTCAGTGTTGCCCTCAGAGGAAATTGTCTGGGCAAATGAGACGGGAGGCAATAACTCATTGAGCCCTCAATGCCCTCTTTGGTTCTCGTAATCTTATTAGGCGAGCTTCCTCTCCACGGATATTAAAGATATGCGGGCGTGTTAGTTGTTTGCGTTTTTGGAATTACATGTTTTATATTTCTTTGGTGCTTTCTGTTTTTTAAGCCAAGGATACAAAAACAAATGTCGTGCGACTCGTGTCGCCAGCGACGTTGGGTTAAGTAGCATGACATTGCCGGACTTCGGTCAACATGTCTGGCACATAACACACGTGTCGCCCGTGACGTTGCTGGACTTCGTTCGACGTGCCTGGCAACATGACATGTGTCACCAACTACTGAGTGAAGTGTAAGCATGCACGATTCGCCAGGAGCTTCGCTAAGTCACCACCTCTGACGTCGCTGGCAACATATTTGTTAGGCAAAAGCGCGACATGGGTAGCCCAGGAGCCACCAATCCTGAAAGCTCCGTGATCACGGATTCTAATATTTTTAATAAAAAATATAAGTTAACGTTTAGACGAACAAGATTTGCTTGGTCGGCGTGGATTTGATTGGCCGGTACGGATTTTGATTAATCTTATATAGAATTGTGTGAAATATTCTGTTCAACAAGAAAAAATCCGGCCGACCAATGATTTTTAGCCGGAAAGGTCACGCATACCTATTTGAATGGTGTGATAAGGGGTAAAATTTATCCATTATCACGGAATCCTTTTTTTTTTTTAATTCACGCGTTTTAATGTCACATTTATGATTATCTTGGTATGCGTGCTTACAAACTGCCGAAAGTATCGCGCATACCAAATTTTAACTCTCCGCTTTTTGTCTGACAGTCGCTGCGCAAGATTTACAAATGAAATGTATAACGTAAAAAATAATAATGTTAATGCGGCAAGATTTGAATTATTTTTTAAATTTTTTTGCAAGTACAACCGACAAAGAAAAATTTACAAAGGTATGATAAATTTCAATTCAAATAATATTCCACCATGCTGGAAAACTTTAACGCAAAAAATATTACGCACCATTTTTGTAAACGCAATGTGGCAAAATGCTACTGAACCATTTGTACATTATATGATCCAACAGAATGTGGATGGCAAGTAAATGAATCCAGTAAACTCGAACCATTGTGGTACATTGGCCCATCAGCACCGTTAAAGGTTGAGGAAATATTAAGTTGCCAACAGAATGAGGAAGAAAACGAAGAATCAGAAGAAGAGAAATGATAATTTTGATGATAATGATGTAGATGATTATTAATTAATAAACTTGAATTGAACATATTTTTTGTATCAACCTTCATTTCTTATATAATCAACCCAATTTTCCTGTATTTCCTCTTTTCCATATTAAGTATAATAAATAGTTAAAAACTTGAAGAAGAGAACAGAGGTAGAAGAAAGACTAAAAGAAATGTCATCAAGTAAGTGAAATCTATAATAGTATGATCCTCACTCACACAATAAAATTTGGTATGCGCGATACTTTCGGCAGTTTGTAAGCACGCATACCAAGATAATCATAAATGTGACATTAAAACGCGTGAATTAAAAAAAAAAAAGGTTTCCGTGATAATGGATAAATTTTACCCCTTATCACACCATTCAAATAGGTATGCGTGACCTTTCCGGCTAAAAATCATTGGTCGGCCGGATTTTTTCTTATTGAACAGAATATTTCACACAATTCTATATAAGATTAATCAAAATCCGTGATGACGGAAAAAAATTATGGAAATTTAATAATAAAAAAATTTAATTAAAATATTTCCGGCCAATCAAATCCACGCCGACCAAGCAAATCTTGTTCGTCTAAACGTTAACTTATATTTTTTATTAAAAATATTAGAATCCGTGATCACGGAGCTTTCAGGATTGGTGGCTCCTCGCCTAATACTATGTGTCTAACATACTTCATCACAATGTTTAAATTTTTTTGGTCTTACTAGCTGTAGCAATTTGATCAGAAAGCATTGAATTTGGTAAGTAATGAACTCATGTTTATGTAAATTGACAAAATTATTTAGTCCAATCGACTAAGTATTCATAATTTACTCTGAGTGCTGCGAACTATGTTCTAAAATAAACCCAATGTTTTGTCTTACTAGTTAGTTTTATTTCATCTTGTTTGCCCAATTTATTGTGTAACATGTTATCAAAAATTAGATACCTAGGTACAATTTTGAAACAAAAAATAAATGAACCAAACACAATTTCCAATACACCGCATGATTTGGCCTTTGACGTCAAACAATATAATGTTAACTCTAAAGGTATAGTATGTTGACGGGCTGTTAATGCGTTTGACGATATAATCGATTTCAGTATGGAAGGCGATAGGTTAATTAAAACGTTTATAGAACCAGCGAATAACGCTTTGGTGACTACAAATTGCAATAATGATACGTTTGACGAAATAATTTGTAGTTGTGTTATACAATGTGTTGATCTGCAACCTAGTCAAATTCAAGGACGTGATTATACTCATGATTCTCGACCCAAATCAACAATAAAATAGGTACCTAGGTATTTTTTTTATTTTATTTTTCCTTTTTCTGAAATCCGTAAGTGTGAACTAGTTTCTTCAAGACTAGTAGATTCAATTCACGCACACCAGCTGCTCATCGCTGTGTACGTACGCGCGGACTGCGTAGTGGGGTGATTCTCTTTCATTTGTATTGAATTAAAGCTATTGTCAAACAGACAGGCGTGACGAACGCGAAGCGAGGCGTTTATGTTTGTAATGTATGGAATTGTTTGAAGCCTGTCACATAGAATATCGGATCGCTTTCGCATTTTTATATGACATGATTCGGTTCGGTTCGCTATCGCCTGTCTGTTTGACAAAGGCCTAAGGGTTTAATTCTGAAATACTGTAAAATTTCAACAACAAAAAAAAAAGCAGCCCTTATTAGTTTTGCCCGGTACTGTACTTTCAATTGATTATTTATGACTTTTGTGACAACGACCTGAAGTTTGACGAAAATGCAAAAAAACAGCGTGTATAATGGGAAACAAGGGGAAATAGTTGACGTTGATGGATAACCATCGTTATTTAGAAAGGTACCAGAAGAACATGAGTAAGTAGTAAAGAGTTGTAACAAACGAAACAAAAAATGAAGTGACTCAATTAGATAATGCACTAAGCCGTCGGTTCAAAGCAGACAAAAAAAAAACATTTTTGCAAATATGCACGCCTAGTAGGTACCTACTATTGGTCAGTTATTTGTAAACAAAGATTCTTACTAACTTTAATTTGAATCGAAAACTGCACCTCTACTAGCGAGCTCGGAACTTGGGCGACTCGGACAGGTTAGGTTTAAAGAGGATCCTCTTCGTGTTAGGTTACATAATGTAGACGAATCGTGAACGGAAGAACTAAATTTTTACTTCTTGCATAAATAAAAGAACCAATTGGTAGTACTAGAAATATTAAAACAGAGAATCTGATGAGAATTAATAATAATGAAAATATTCAAGGTGACAGAAATATCTCATGTGGTAATATGATATGTGAACATGATTACTTAAGCAATACGTTCAAACATGAGAATAAATCAAAGGCAGCGCCTCAGAAATTTCATTCCACATCGTCAAAACATTCCCAAGATATCTCCTAAAGTACTCCCTCCAACTCTTAACAACAGTACTTAGAGCCAGGTTTCCATACGTAAAGTGATAATGCACAGATTTAATAATACACGAACATTATGGGCCCGTCATGAAAATTGCAATTATGCTAGAAGGGAACCTACAGCCAACAGCCCTTCGTCAGAACATCGTAATGAATAAATTTCCTGAGAGCTGTTGGGTACTTTACATAATTTCACATTATGTATCCACCCTCGAGATTACTGGTATCTGGATTCCAGTGAAAGGTGTAATTTTAGAGGATATTCAAACTTTTGCTCTATTGTTGTTGAGAAAAGTTTTAGAGTTTATTTATGTAAATTAACATTATTTACAACTTTTAATGAGTTTACAATAATAATAGATACTTTAAAAATGACTATCGATTTAGAGCTCAAAAACATTTTATTATTGAAATGTTGTGGTGTATGATTATTGTGTACATCATCATTACGTACGTAAACTCATCTCGATCGAAACTCCACCAACTTAAAACTTCTTACTAATACTGTAAGTGCAGCTGTTTTAATACCATGGGATCTTACAGTACTGATACGGTTTATTCCACTTTCAGCCATCAACACAATTTCAGTCTTCAATGCGTAACAATTTTGGTAATGATGGATTAAACGATTATGGCATAGACACGGTTCACACGGTGTGCAACAATATCGTAATTGGTACAAAACGCTGGTGGAAGAATCCATGTCAGAAGTCACGATTTAACACACGAGGTCTATTATTCAAGTGCATAATTATTCTGACTGCAAGTTTTGTTTGTGTATTGTGATTCGTATGTTTACCATAATTGAGGTAATATTATTCTACAATACAATAGGTAAGTAATATTCTTGGATCGTAATGTGAATGGTTATCCCTTATTTTTAGAGTTCTCAATCTTTATCAGTTCCCACTTTATATCGCACAAGCTAAACTTTTTTTCGATTCAAATGTCTCATCTTTATCTTACAGCTTTCCGATAGTTTCACGTTATTCAAATTTCAACTCACCTCTCTCAATTTTAGGGTCGCTATTCCCTGAATACAGTGCTACTGCTGCATCATCTCTATATAGGTCGCCGATCTTGGCCTGGCAGCGCAGTATGGGGGCTCCTCGCTCATAGTGGGCTGGCCACAGCTGGATTTGGACGTACAGCTCCGAACGGAACAGACCCTCGGGCGCTGGATGGACCTGGTGTGTTCCTGGAGTCACCTGGTGGAGAGAAAACTAGGGTGAATTTGGAGGTTATGTCTAAGACAGGCTTAAGAGGATTGTTGATTGTTGTTGATTGTTCAACAAGGATTGTTGTCAAGGTGCCTGTCTTTCATACCCCGGAGAAAATCATTTTTTTTTGGGTTATGTTTCAAAACAGTAAAAGAATAAGAAACAAAAAAATCTAATATTACATTCCACGAAAAATTCTTCACAAAACTTTCTTCATAAAAATCTGAGCAACAACACAAGGTACTTCAATCAGTATCGATTCGAGAAGATACTTTTGAATACACCAAATAATTCAGCGAAGTTTTCCGAGCGCCCGCCAGTGCTCCCGCTTCGTTACAACACCGATAAGCTTTGTGACTTTATCGTGACTGCGTCAACTCCATACATGAGTAACATTACGAAAATGATACAATGCGAAAACACAGCGAAACTTTTGCGAATTCAACAAATCAGCTTATCAAAGCGTGTCGAACAAACAAATTGGTGCTTTATACATATTCATATAGAGTTAAAATTTGAATAATAGCGGCCAATGCAGATGTGATTAAATCTGAAGTGTCCTCGTGGCAGACGGAGCTGCTTAACGTAGGAAAATTGCAAATATCAACACAACAAACAACGAGTCAACAGTTGTTGTGTTCGCGCCGCAACGGATTCAAGCGACTGTTAAAGGGTTGTACACACGCGAGTTTGTTTTGTCCGTGCCCGTGATAAGAGCACTTTTATTAATGACTTAAAGTTTCGATTGCGTGTTTGTAAAACAAAGAGTGGTGTTTTAAAATGTTTTGATTTGATTTTGAGCTTTAGAATGAAAAAATAATTTCAGTGAGCAAACATTATGGCCAGTGGATTCGTACAGTTAAACTTATCCAACTTTATTATAAGATAAAAAACTAATTTTGACTATACGAATGGCGCAGTGGCTCAGCAATTGGACTGCTGTGCTGCGTCTCACGCCTCGATTTCCTCACAGATGAATTATTTGTATGACCTACAGGTAAATTGTTCCGGGTGTTTGTGCATGTGTGTTAAAAAGGTTTGTAAACTGGATACGATACAGGAGAAATTCCGAGAAAACAAAAACTGTCTTTTAGTAATTGCATGAAGAGCTAAACAATTGATCTTCCAGGTAAGCCGCGCTTGTCAAGGTTGGTCTGTAGATCTGACGTAGCGAGTTTCCTGCATGCCTTGGAAAGCATGAAAAGCCGTTGGTCCCGGCTGTCATTTGTAGATCTTTGACTGTCGTTACTGTTAGGCAAAAGCTCTAAAGTCTGACAACCATTCTTACCAAGGGTACGAGTATCATGTTACCCAGTTTCTGGGTTGTGGAGGTCCGATAGGCAATCGCTCCATGAAAATATTGATAGGTATTCAGCCGATATGAAGCCGACCCCAAATATAGTTGGGAAAAGGCTAGGCAGATGATGATGATGATTATTAATTGAAAAAAAATTGAGATTCGAGCATACGAATCAAATAAACTTGCGTTCCCGATCAACTACTGACAACGCCCTATGTTTCCATAGATGTGCAAATTCATACAACCGGTACTAAGTAAATATTTTGTTTCAACAAATTTTATTCAACGTCATAATGAGCAGTGGTGAGCAGTTTTAATTTTTAATTCTATGATTATTGAGTCAAAAATTGTTTGTAGGTTGGCTGATTGTAAATATTGTTTGGTATGAATTTAATTGCATGTTATCTGGTAAAAGTCGGTTTAAAACGAGTTCTGGTGGGGATTTTTTATCCGCGATAATAATTATGTAGCGGTATTGTAACCGGTATTAATTGGTATGATGACATTTGATACCAATAATTATTATGAAAGACTGTAGTTTTGTAGAACTTTAGTTCATTCATGTGTAATATTATATACATTTGATACCATGATAAATAACTATATAGTATACTTTTATGTGTATATGCATTTGAAACTATGAAAAATAACTCTTGTAGAACTGTAGTTCTTTCATTTGACTCTATGATAAAGGACTGTTTAAGTTCTGTGGCACTATGTAAACACACGTCTATTTTCCCTGGCGTAGGCAGCAAATGCAGTGCGGTAACTGCCACTATCTTAACATACTTTTTGTGCTTCACCGGCGTTCATACGTCTTGGCAAACACGCACATCTCGGATGTTTTTTTTTTTTGTTTGCAGTTAATTTTGTTTTATGTAAGACTAGTGCTTGCCCGCGGCTTCGCTTGCGTTATTTTAGATTTTGAGAAACAATACGGATCGTGTGGCGCCATCTGGAATATGAACGTAATTGTTTTCTCGGAAACAGCTGTCTTCTGTTATTCGGGATGTAAGATACCTTATATCCGTGTCTATACTCCTGACAACGTATATGCTAAATTTTGGGACGATCGATTCAGTAGGTAGTAACGCGTGAAAAGGTAAAAAACAACATACTTGCATTTTTATTATTAGTTTTCAGTGTCATCTGAGTAATTTAATGTTATATCTAGGTACATAGTTTGCATAGTCAAACGTCCTTATTTGAGCGACATTAATTCAATCTTGGTGAACCGTGTTTATTTTAAACATTAGACTATAATTTTTGGGTCGATTTACAGTATCGCTGCAAATTGAACGTACGATAGCATTGCTCTTCTCCCTTTAGCATACCGCGTGATACCTAAAAATAACTAATTATCTGACTCGATGAGTACAACTTGTCGTCGTTTAAAACAGAATCTATGCACTGGTTTGAGCACCAATTCAAAACATAAATAAACACAAATTTTCTAATCTTTAAAATTCCACACCTCGAAACAATTACAATTAAAAAAATATCCAACTTACTACCTAAAATTCAAATCGGTGTAGATTTATATCCTAGAGAAGTATTTAAAAACAATAGTAATTATTTAAAATCGCGAATAATATTGAAACAAAAGTTATGCACATTTTTTTCGGGATAGTTATTTAAACTAATTCAGGACAAATTGAAAAACTCAGTGCAAGTGAAAAAAAAAAACTGCAGAGATCTTCTTCCAGAGACCCCTTGCACGAAAGTCAAGCAGGTTACCGACCGGACTGGCTAGTACATCTCATTTTTCAAATAGCGGTTCTTGTACAAATGTCAAAAATGACTGAAAATTGCATATTATAAAATTGCTAATCCCCCAAGGGGAATATCGTAATTATACATATCCTATTAATTGAAGAGCAGTTTAAGAGAATATTTGAAAAAATTGGCTAAATAATTCCAGTGGTTTAGCTTCCAACTATCAACAGCCATCTAGAAAACAACAAAATTCAAAATTGTTATCCCTCAGGAATTCAAATAGCGTAATAATAACATAGCATATTAACAGAAGCATATTGTTAGGAACTTTGAGGAAAATTTGATCGACAACTTTATAGTAGTTTCGGAGTCATAGATCGAACCAAAAAAACATGAAAAGTCCTTTCGAAAAAAAAAATTTGATCTGGCATGGAATCGATCCCTTTTCTCGAAATTGAAATACAAAAAGAAAAAAATATTCAATGTACAGGAATGACATCTCTACGATTTTATTATATGTAAAGATAAAGATAAAGATAAAGAAGATTTAGTTGTTAATTTTTACGAAATTATAATTAGGCTTTTCAGGTTGTTTTCTGGTTACATGTAATTCGAGTCTACTAGTGTGCAACTGTGCATGCAGGAAACAAAGAAAAAATGCTAACATCGTTTTCAAGATTTACCAAATGCAAGGAGCATTTGGTTCATACAGCCCAAAAATCACAAAACCAAACATTATTTAAAAGAAACCTAAAAATCTCCAACTTATATCCACCACATCGTTTAAAATCTCTCACCAAAACCATAATCGCCACTAAAATAGTTTGTTCAGCGCCAGCGGAACAATAGCATCTGACTTCGGCGTCCCAGATACCGAAATCTCAAAAGCATTCGCGGTAGATCCACGAAATGTGAAACTGTGAAGGCATTAAAACTTGCCACTATAGAATTTGAGAACAACTGTAGCTCGCGAAGTTATTTTAAGTTGGAACTCTTCGAGGACGCCGAGATGTTGAAGTAGGAGTGGATTTTGTAAACGGATTTGTGAGCTAGACGATGGGTTCCCGGCTTGTCAGAGCTACTAACAAGTTTCTCTAAAGTACACAAATTCAATAGCAATTGGTTTTACTGTATTACACATCTGTCTTAAGGCCCTTAAGTCAAAAGTGAACAAGGTTACTTCTTAGCAAGTGTCACCGTCGACTGGTGATGATGCATGATGACTCATGTATCATCACCCCTGCGTGACACTTGGCATATTATAATGCCATTTCGGACACAGCGACTGCACTCGATGGCTGTTTAGAGTGGTTGAGAGTTTTGATATGCTCACCTTTCATGCGCTGAACACCAGAGTTGCTTTATCCGATTTGCATTCACTAGCGAATGCGTAAATGTTTTCAATTTTGCAAACGAAATCGAAGACTGATCAAATTATTCTTCATTTTATCATTTAGGCAATTTTCACACTTGCGCCGTTCAACCGCGCGGATGAGTGGCGCACTGCAGATTCCCTTTGCCACATTCACTCGACCGCGCGGAAAAGTCCCACCATACATACTTCGCGAGGATCGCTTTTCCAATAGAACATTTCAACTCTTATGTCTTCTCGTTACGTCTCTAAATCGTTCTCAATTCCCTCTAGAATCCAACTATTTTCTCTTTAGCTTTAGTACCTACCCTATCTAATACCATTGCCAAGTCGACGCAGCGCTAACCTCAAAACTTCCTTCATAAAACATGTAGATATTGTGTTTGGCTGAGGAGTTGTTTATCGCAATAAATTGGCTTTCTACGAAGCCATAAATATGAGACCCGTTTATACTAAAACTAAGCGAGACCTAAATATCATTGTTTAGCTGGAATTTGAACCTCATTGCTGTGCGCAAAGTTGGAAATCAAATAGAGGGAATTCATTTAGGTATTCAGTAAAGGCTCATTCACGTCGAGTTCGTTTGTCGAAACGTCTTTTTTCATGATTCAATTTTATTATGGCAGCAATGCTTTAAATTGCTATATTTACACGCGGTACAGTCGTATTTTTTTTGCAGTTTTGACTTTATTCACAAATTGCTTTTAAACTTACATCCATTATGAATCATAAATAATATTTCGTGGTAGATCCGCTGGTGCGCTAGGTATGCAATTAACGTCAATCGTGTTTATCCAAGACTGAAATGACAACACAAATTAAGACAAATCGTGAATAACAACATAATGTGAACGACTATCGTCGGATCACCGTTTATGACGAATCCCGTGTGAAGGAGCCTTTAGGTTTCGTCTGATGTTAGTGGGAAGGGTCATGGATATTGTTTGAAATGTAGAAGATAAAGCATTTGCAGCAGCGCCGATCAGTCTTGGTTTTTGCCGCAAATATCCGGATTCAATGCCTAAATCTATTAAATGGAGCATACATTAGGAATGACTGGATTTGATTTATGGAATACTAGCTTCTGGCTGTGATTTTGTTCGCAAAATTATGCACTGAAAATGTATAAAACGTATCTTTTGATCCATGATTTATGGTCTATTAGCATGTGCACATGACATTGTAGAAACAAGTATTCTCGACGGAAGAACTGACGAAATGACAGACGGTAGAAAGAATTCTATAAATTATATGAATCGTGTCATTTTGGTAATAGATACACCAAAGTACTTTCTATGTCTGTATAAGTTAGCTATAAGGATGTTAATAAAAAAAGGGTACATATTTGAATATCGAAGATTAAAATATCTACGCTTAAAATATCGATGTTCAGAATATCGAAAATTAAAATACCGATTGTAACAAAATATCGAAAAATGTTACATCTACGCTTAAAACGTCGAAGATTAAAATGTCGACTGATTTAAATGTCGAATGATTCAAAATATCGAAAGACGTTATGTCGAATTTCAAAATATCAACGTTTAATACATCGCAGTTCATAATATCAAATTCATTAATTCGTACCTTCGAACCTGACCTGTCCAAGTCGGGGTTGAAGTCCCGGATAAAAAGTCAGACTCGCTTTTGCATCCTTAGTTGAGGGTATGATGGGGATGTCATATCATAGATAAAAACCCCTAACTAAAAATAGAATAAAAAAAAAAATCCTTGGTCAAACTGCTGATAACCACCTACCAAAGTGTCACGTTTCGGAGCCCTTCGCTCGCGGTTTATCCTATTTCTGTTTGCAAGGTTTAAAGTAATTTGACTAACACGAAGAGGATGCAAAGGGTCTTACAGACCCCGCCACCCTCGTCCAAGATCGTCTTTAGGTTACTTTATACCTTGCAAACAGAATAGGAGCCCCGCGAAGCGGGGCTCCGTCGACTTACCTTGTTATGTTCGATATTTCGGACATTCGATAATCTGTACTTCGATATTTAGATCTTTCTATGTAACTTTTGTAGATATTTAGATTTTAGATATATTGGACGTAGATCATTTAATCATTCGATATTTTAAACTTTCGATGTTTTAATTTTCGATTTTATGGTCATTCGATATTTTTATTTTCGATATTTTGAACATCGATATTTTAAGCGTAGATATTTTAATCTTCGATATTCAAATATGTACCCAAAAAAAATCTACATTGGGTACTCTTACAAGATCTCCTGCCTTTCAAGTCTTTACAACGTAATAATAACCTTACACCATTGGATCAAAGTTTAGTTTGGATAACAAAGATGCGACAATGTCCCCTTATTAATTATCAGGAATATCAAAGGCTTCGGAGCAAAACCTTTGGTGTTGCTTGTAGCAACAAATTAATTGAAGACGGCCATGGGACTTAAGTACCGTTATTTGTTCTGATGGTCAAAATAATTATGTTGACAACGATTTTATTACAGGTCAGGGTTGTTACGCAGCGGGTGTCGGACGGGTGTCGTTGCCGAGAGAGGCATAGAAAATGCTGACGTGACGACCTAGACGTGGTCATGACAAATTGGTCGGAGAAACCCGCACACAGGGAAGAGTGGAAGTTTATAGGGGAGATCTTTTTCCAGCAGTGGGACACAACAATTTAAAAAAAAAACGGAGTACAAAGAAACAAGTTAAGTAGGTACCTACACTGGCTGTTTTTTTTCATGATTTAGCAATTTGTAATTTTAGGAAGTATGCGTGAATTTAGTTGTATGCAACAAATTCTATTGGTAATTTAAGTAGGTATAATCTGGTAAGAAAACCAATAAAAAAAAAAATATTTACCAACTTAACTTACCGTTGCAGGGCAGTTTCCCCCAATACGGTAGGGTACAGTCCGATATAAACTTGTAATTATTACACTTACAATAAGTAAATTATAAAAATAATTACAAAAACGTTTGAGCTTACATCTTTGTTTTAATGATTTTTATATTAATCCATTTCTAATTAACAAAAACTAAACGAAAAAAGCATAGCTATTTCCTTCAGCTATTCTTTGAAATATTTAGGCCCCTCGCCCACGGGCGACTTTTTGTAGCGATGCAGTCGCGATGCTGTCGCGCGTAGCATCGATACAGACGCGATGCTGTCGCTAGCTGTGTGCCCTCGCCCACGGGACCAGATTCAGTCGCGATGCAAATGCGCCAATCTAATCACGACACTCCCTCCCCCCTCCGACCTCTCTACCGATGTCGTCCCACGCGGTCGCGCGTTTGTATCGATACAATTGCGATGCAGTAGCGCGTTGCAAATGCGACTAACTGGCGTTAGAAGCGATGCTGTCGCGCGTTTGCTAAACGCGCTACAGCATCGCTGCAAAAAGTCGCCGTGGGCGAGGGGCCTTAGTTGAACATGAATTGGTTTGTACCACAATCTTTTAGTAAGAAAATTACCATTTAAACATTTTATTCATACAAGTAAATACCTTCGTCGAACAGGGTGGCTTGTAGAAATAATTATTACCAAGAAATGTATTTCCACTCGAACAATTTTTCTTCGAAATGAAACAGAAGAAAAACTTCGAACGACTAATATTAAAGCTGTGTTCAGAATTATAATGAAATGGAGTTCTAATAAAGACACTTTTTCTTTGAATTTCATCGTTATCGATTTCTTATACCTTCCTAAGCAATTTATCTCTGCGCCATACAAAACTTTTCACTGGCCGGCAGAACATTTTTTTGTACAAGGAAAACTCGCGCCTTTGCTTCAATTTATATCACTTAGCACCCACGTTCTCGTCCATTTTGGGCAGTTCAAGGGCAAACCGATATCCTGCTAATAGTTCCTCACTTACATTTCAGTTTGGCAGACAATATTTACCTACTTTCCTTTCAGCTATATTGCCAGGTTCAAACGCAATCCTATGCAAATTTAGGATTGAAAAGGGTTATTTCTGGCCAATAAATCCTGACTAAGAAACGGTTCGATGCCTAGATTAAAATGGATTGTCAATAAAATAGGAGTTCGATGGAGGAAAGGTAAAAATTTAATGCTAACAAGAAGATAATGTACAAATTTACAGTTAAGACGAATCGTATCAATGTCTGCTTCGTACCTTATTCACATACATGATTCTGTAAAGCTATATATAGTGTCACTGGGTTTGTAAACGTTTCCCCGCACTAGTTTGTCATAAACCATGGTCGAAACTCACACACACGAACACAAAATACTAGAACACAATTGCACAAAGCTTCCAGTTCAACATTGCTAACAAAATAACCAAAGCCATCTAACAAAGATAAGTTATGAGAAAAAAGATGGTATACTTACAGGCATATCATTGATGAAGAATGCTAGGTCGGACGGCGGGCGACTAGGCCCTGAGGAGCAGTTGGCCCGAAGCACGTCCCCTGGGATGTAGTAGTGTTGGCTCGTTTGTATCGTGGGTAACGATGGCGGGAGGGCTACATGGAAAAGACATAGAAAATATTAATAAAAAATTACATTTCACTCAACTTTCGATCTCATTACGATTAACTATACGCTCGGTATTAGTAGAATTGACAACCGATGGGGAAGAAAAGTTCTCGAGGGGCTACCACGGACTGGAAGACACAGCGTAGGCAGGCCTCACACTAAGTGGACCGCCGACATTGTGAGAGTCGCGGGCAACCGATGGCTGCAAGTGTGGAATAGTCGTTCGGCGTGGCAGTCTAAGGGAGGGAGGCCTTTGTTCAGCAGTGGACGTCTTCCGGCTGATGATGATGATTAGAAATTTCATGCATTTCTAGGGCAAATGAGCGAGAGAGGACGAATGTTGTCGTATAATATTAAAGCGTCCATAACTATCAGTTTCTTTTTCAACTACAATTTCTCATCATCAACAAATCCATTGCCTATCTTTGGTTGTTCTATGCATTCACAATATGGGCGTGGATATCATATCAGCTTACTAGAGTTCACTGTTAGACAAAGGCCTTTCACAAACTGCCTTGCAAATCTACATTCTGTCCTTCTTCCTCAATTGGTTCGCGTTTCTAGGCTAACGTGTTCAATTAAATACAATCTATTGGGGATCATCCAAAGCCGTTGTCAAAACAACTTCAGCCGAGAATATTTAGATCCAGAATTTTTCTTTACTTCATCATATTATTTGCTTGCATTGTTTCAAGGAAACGATACGATATTTTTTTTATTAGGGCAATCCCATTACACTATTTCCAAACCTCTGCAACTCCTGAAAGTCAAAATCAACAGTGACGACAACCAGAAAAACGCCAAGACAATGAGGCTCGACGTATTCCGGAAAAAGAACTTAACTGTCTTAGATCTGGCAACGAAATTGATCAGAAAATAATGAGAAGACGTATATACGTAGCTTCTACGGCTCTCAATTATAACTTACCAACAACCTCCATAGTATTAGATACAATAGAAGTGGCAAATGAAGGAGCGTCTGCTGTCACCTCGCAGCTAAAGTTCCCGGATAGACCGAAGCTGACCCTGGTTAGCACCACCTGACTTTGATTGGATCTCGCCAACTGTTTGACAAAAATAAATATATTTTTAAAAGCATTTTATTAACTTGACCGGTATGTATGTTTGTTCGGGTGGAATCTTTGAACTTATAACTTAATTTATCTTCAACCGATTGAGCTAAAATTTTGTGTACACGTTAAGTTTGGATGACAATGCACTAAGGTCATTTTAAATGCGATATGGCGGACCATCCAAGATGGCGAAATAGTTATTTTTAATGCACTTCTACAATATGGGTATCAAATGAAAGTCTCGTTGAGAGTATTTCGAAATTTAATTTGTCATCACTCTAAATCCAAGATGGCGAAAAGTTATTTTTTTATACACTAATTCTACATTATGGGTATCAAATGAAAAGGCTCGTTGAGAGCAACTTGAAGAATAATGTGACGTCATTTTAAATCCAAGATGGCAGAACAATTAAAAGCCTTTCTTGAAAAGTTTTTTTTAAATTTATTTATATCTTTTTTTAATGAGACTACAATGTTAGTAACAAAACAGCTAAACCTATGTTAATACGTTTTGGTGTCCGGTTCACAAACACACTAGCGGGCTGTCTGCCCGGGGGACTATCGATTACAGGATAGTGTTGTTAAATATTATGAAAATAATACTATAAGCTCTTTGGTTAGAGACCTGCAATACGACAGTGTGTTTTAAAAAGTGTTAAGTCGTACGTAAGTCAGTTTTGTGTTGTTACAAGTTGTGTTGTTACAAGAACATTCGCCAGAAGTAGCATTATGCTTTTCAGTGACTTAGTATATCAATTCAAATTACTTATTCAGTTCTTCTTCATCATTATTTCTTACAGATCTTCACTTTACTTCAGGTTCTGATAACTGACTGTTTAAATTTGAAAAGTTTTTACTAGTAAAATTGATTGATGTTAAGCATCATCATCTGCCTAGCTTTTTCCCAACTATATTGTGATCGGCTTTCAGTCAAACCGGATACAGCTGAAAATCAGTATTTTACATGAAGCGACTGCCTATCTGACCTCCACAACCCAGTAATCGGGAAATACGATACCCCATGGTAAGACTTTAGAGCTTTTGACTGACAGATTGATGTTAAGCATGGTACATTTTTTATTAACAATCATTGTCTCCTTTTACACTGGTATAGGAAGAAAAAAAATTTGTTAAAGCTGTCACTGCTATAGCCAGTAAGGATGTAACGAATGATTACTAATTTATGTGACCTGAATTTTAGAATCATCAGTTTTGTTCGTCTTTTCGTAGCCCCCATTTTACATCGCATCCACTGTTCGAAAAGCTCTCATTTATAATACAAAAGGGCTTATGGCATAACGTGAACAAAGTCCCATCTGACTTGCATAAAGTGGGGAAGTATTACCGTTGCACACCGCTGTCCATTAACCAACGTAATCTGCTTGTCGCTCGAAAAAGCAGAAAAAATATGAGGAACCAATTCCAAGATTCTGGAGGACCTGCATTGCGTTTTTTTTACTACATGATGAGGATTTCTTCATCGTGTTTCAGATATAATTTTCCTTTGGATAGATAGCGGTAAAGCTTTTGGTGAAAAAGCAGCTTAAAAGTACGTGAGGTACGGTATAAAATTGCATCTTTTCAACTATGTAAGTACTCATTAAAATGCTGAATCCGGAAGGCTTTGGCTTTTGGACATTTGGGATTTTACTTTTAGTTTCTTTTTTTATTAAAACATAGCCGGATTTTCAATCTTAGAGGACAAGGGTACATTTTTTACACTTTCAAGAATTTAAAATCGTAATTGTAGGAATCAATAATATCTAGTTACTGGTTCGTTATTTATTACTCTGTTATTCGGTTGTGTTGGTCAGATAGGATGTGGTGTAAAATCTTGCATTTTGCTGCTTCTGGTTACACCTGGAAGCTGACCGTAACATAGTCAGGTGAAGCCTGGGCAGATGATGATGAGAAGAACTCAAATAATGACGAAGTGTACACAACACGTCGTCATTATTTGATTGGGCGGATTTCCATTAGAGCGAACGGCCACGGCGACGGCGCCGGGCGGCGTAGTGCCGGTGCGGGGAAGCAAAAGTGTATCGGGCCGTCGCCGGCGCCGATAAGTGCAAAAGCGAACTATCCGTTTTCATACATTTTTGCTTCCGCCGTTGCCGTGCCGTCTAATGGAAAAACGCTCATTACCAGATCATAAATGTGGACGAGGCGAAATTAGTGTGTGTGTTACGTACGTATACTTTACCAGTTTGAAGTTTTCCAGATAAATTGAAAACTTTATAAATAGGGGCTCAAGGTACAGTTTCTCATCTTAATCTTATCAAATCTTTAAACAAAGCGTCCCTAATTTCTAGACCCAGAGGGAGCACAAAAAAGGGGATCGAAAAACAAACATTTAATTATCCTTACAAATTAACATCGTTTGTCTCAGTAACAAGTTAACAACCTTCTTTAATCTAATTCTGACCGAGATTCAGTTCAGATTCTTGGCAATTAATTCTTGTTCTTAGTATTTTTCTAGGTCTCCCGTAGCTTATACAAATCGTGATCTATGAAGACCAAGTTGGTATGGCGGTCGAAGTTTATTAAGCAATTTTGTTTCGCTTAAGCTTTCATTTATTGATAGTTTTGGGAGAAAGTTGTTTGGACTTTTGTTTGATAGTATTTTAGTGGTAAAATTACGAACATACTTTTAGGTTATTTGCTTTGTTGTACACTAAAAGCAATAGTAAATACATAACCTAAGCGTAAGCTGATATAATTGTAGATTGGAAAGTTTCATTAATTAGGCCAACTGATTTTTTTTTAACTAAGTTCGACACTCTAAAATAACTTCTTTTGGGTGGTAAAATCGACATAATTTTTAAATCCATCCCGTCCTAAGTTGAGCAGAACGGACTGTCAGACTCCTATTATCTGATAACCACCTTGTCTTGTCACATGCCCTTAGCGTTCCAAGGCCGTGGTTCTTTTCTAAAACAGTGCCCAGTATCGGCTTAATTGAAATAAACAATTTGACATCAATTTGTTCCACATGTACCTACAACCATATTTTTAGAAAGACTGAATATTATACATGTTATTTTTGCAATCAAACGAAACATTGTTGAATTGGCGCAACAGAAAAACGAAACAATAAATAATGTTTACATATTTACCCGAACGCTTTTACAGTCATTCGTTTTTCATTTACAGTTCAATTTACTAACCGAAAGGCCACTAAATTGGCATAACATTAAAACCACTAAATATGCATTGAATTCTAGGTAAACCCAGCAAATTGGTCGAATTACCGCTAACAGACGCCGTACAATTTGGAAACAAGTCGCGTTCGAAGCCCGGTATACAATAAGCATGATCTATATTCTCATTTTGTCGATCAATTCCTCATTCAGGCGCCTATTGTGTTATAAAAAGAAACGAGTGTCGTTTTAGGCTGAATGCTGCCAGAAAACCGGGATAAAAACGAAACAAAACGAGCCATAGGGTTATTATCGCCACTAGACTGCGAAATAAGAGGCAGTGATAAAGGGTTGGATTTATGAACACGCTCCGCATAGATGACGAGGAGAAATGGCTCTTTTCTAAGGAAAAAAATGTACATACCGTTGTTCGGGACACGGGAATAAAGCATGTGAAAATTGCTCGGATATCCCTTCATACAGTGAAGTGAATGGTTGATTGTTTTTTTAGGGTTGACGCAAAGGAATGGGACGCAGCTGCTCCTGAAATTAACTGTTAGAATTGCCCGGGGTTATTTTGTATGCAAAATAACATATTCCTGTGTTGAGCCAGTTGTTCTTGTGTTCTGAGAAAGGGATAGTTGGTGCGAAGGTTTTATTTGTTTTTGTACTTACTTTGAGCTTTTCGAATATAATGAAACAATTTGAAGGGTACAGACACCCACAGGTTTACTTGTTAAAGATAATATTTAACAATGTAAAGTCTGGAAAATGTTAATACCTACATCTACATTACATGTAAAAAACGTTGTCGCTTAAGTCTGTCTGTAGGTATGCGCAAAAGTTAATTAATCGTTTTATTGTTGTATTTTTTGGAAAATCCACTGAGTAGGTCGTAGATTTTCTCCCGTAGAAGTCAAACCAACCTAAATTATTTATTTCATATTTGGACACTTTTTTCAACAAATTATTATGGTAATAGTATGCAGCATGTCGGATTTAACTGAACTAGTAACTTTAAGCTATTGTCAAACAGACAGGGGTGGCGAACACGAAGCAAGACTATCGGATCGCTTTCACTTTTCTGTGACTGGCTATTCTATTTTAGACTGGCCTGTTGGTCTAGTGGTTAGTGACCCTGACTGCTATGCCGGAGGTCGTGGGTTCGATTCCCACTCAGGACAAATGTTTGTGTGATGAGCACGATCATTTGTTCTGTGTCTGGGTGTAATTTATCTATAATATGTATGTATTTAGAAATATATAAGTATGTTTATCAGTTGTCTAGTACCCATAACACAAGCTCTGCTTATCTTGGGACTAGATGGCGTTGTGTGATAGTTGTGGAATATTTATTTATTTATTATTTATTTATTGACAATTCTATCGTATATTTGACTGGCCTGAGTTGGTCTAGCGGTTAGTGACCCTGACTGCTATGCCGGAGGTCGTGGGTTCGATTCCCACCCAGGACAAATGTTTGTGTGATGAGCACGATCATTTGTTCTGTGTCTGGGTGTAATTTATCTATAATATGTATGTATTTAGAAATATATAAGTATGTTTGGGGGTATGAAAAAATTCACAATAGTAGTATATATAACGAAGTTTAAAAGAAAATTGTCATGACTAAGTAGGCTTTACAACTTTACGAGTAATAGTCGACCAACTTATAAAATGTACTTGGATATTATATTTTCTTAAACAAAATGTATCGGAGACAACTGCAAATGTAAGTTTGTCAACTTTATTTTTACAGCTTTTGTAGGTATGTTTTTTGGGGATAGGTAGGTTTTTATCGTCAAATATTTTTAACTAAATTCAAAAAAAGGAGGAGGTTCTAAATTCGTCGTAATCTTTTTTCTTATGTATTTTCCCCGATTTCTCAAAGACTCCTGGACCGATTTTGAAAATTCTTCTTTTTAAAATTAAATTCAGCGAATCAGTTTAGTTAGTTCGCATAAGTATTTTGATGGGCAACTACGGAACCCTACACTGTGCGTGGCCCGACACGCACTTGGCCGGTTTTTACGTAAAATCAATGACAATTGTATGTACAATTTAAGTCAAGCAAAAAGCAGATTACTTTTTACCCACTTTGAATAAAACAAACAATTAGCATCGAGCTTCGCAAATAAATAATGGACCGTCCTAGCCTGTCTGGTCTAACTTGAATAATTAATCACCAAATACCTTTTGTTTAGCTTCGTTGTCCTCTCGAAAATCATGAATATTTTTTTCAAAACCGTCAAAGTACACCCTTTGAAAATCATTCGTTCCGATCCTTAATTAAAATTAATAACTTACGAAATAAAATATCTATTTAAAGCTATTCAAGTTGGTATTTGTTACTTTATGAATAGAAACTGTCTGGAACAAAGCAAATTTTGGTGTCCATTTGTTATGGGAATATAAACGATATTTACTTACAATTCCCTTTTGAATTAATTAAATTCCTATGTCGTAGTCTGGCCCTTGTTTTAAAGGGCTTGGCCGATGCAAGTGACAGTTTGTAGCGACAGTGACGAATAGACAATATCTTATTTTAATTTCGGTCTTTGATGAATTACAAAATGGAAAAAGGCGTGACACTTTTAATCAGTTTACATTTTACAAAAGTCTAAAAAGGCTTATCCTTGATTGAACTTCGATAATTATTTTCGACAATTTTTTATATAGCTACAGATTGGCGCCAGATTTGGTTGCAGGTGAATCCAGTATGACTAGAAGTAACCTATTCACGCTTTCCTTAAAATCATGCCATCTATTGCATTCTCTTATTTCTTACAAAACTTCTCCGCCCTTATAAAACTGTTACCTCATCATTTAAACTTTGCTACACCATGCTTTTAAAACTAACCTACACCTTATAAACGGTCCCAACCAACGTCCTATACAAATATGCTTCAACGCGCATAAACAATATTCTACAGCACATTACAGACTGTTATCTTTCCCCTTTTGTTCCAAGAAGGACACACAAGCATTTAAATTAAATCATTTAATTGAATCCCCTAATTGTGGTCGCATAGTTTTGTTTTGTTTGACAATAAAGGGGAAATTTGGGATTTTTTAGGGTTTTATTTTTATTAATTATTGTTAGAATGAGTCTCACTCGTTCTGAAAGTCTCCTCTTCCTCTCCATCGATCTATTCATACCCATGACTCTCTTACTCTTAAGGGTGTCATCCCCCCTCATCACAATATGTCCATACCAATACATACGGTTTCCGTGCATTTTATATACAACATCACACATAAAGAATTCGAACCAACCTGTAGTTCCTGCGATTAGCACATTTAACCAAACAAGCAAACTCTTCAGTTTTTTATTATTACTATAGACTGTTCTTTCAGTCAACGGCTTACAGTATAAAATATATCTGGTTACACCCCTTATGAAAACATATTTGCCGTGTATTATGTATTGCTGTAAAAAAATGACGCATTTCCACGGGCGTGAATTATCTCTCCTCTTCCTTTTACGTGTAAAATATTTGAGATTTATGAGTTGACTGTTTCTTTGTAGCCTTTGGATCAGCTCGGCTGTGCGTGCAAAGGTACTTCGCACTAAAAGACCAGTGTTTTTGGGTCTTTTCTCCATCATGTCTATTATTTATTTGTGCTCAATTTTAGCTCACGCTAACCAGCATTAAATTATATTTCCTTTTTTTTGGTGGTAAAATCAAATAGGTCCTATCAACCTGGGTGAAGCGGAAAAGTCAAATCTAACAATTCCTTAGTGTCAGACTTGACTGACTGAAAACCGACCTGTTCCTTGAGTTGTCCTTCAAGGTGGTAACAGGTTATATGTGAAGACAGTGATATGACCGCGGCAGGTATTTGGCACTAGTCAGGTCCCGTTAGTTTGCTGACAGCTTTTTGAGGTGCGGGTATAACAACGTCGATATGCGTCTGATCATTGATCAGACGGCGAGCTACCCAGTACTCGCCGTCCGCAAGCCTGCGCCTACGGAGACCTGTAACCGCTTTGCGACCCTAAAAAATTGGAGTTCCGTGGCGGTTGGAGTGTAAGGGAAGACATAACTTGTGAAATGTAGGCATCTTCGTATTATTATCATTAGTAAATACGGCGTGATATTAATCTGTAAACAGTGTACCGTCATTTACATCCCATACTCTCGCTGATGGCGACCATCAACGACTAGTAACAGTCAATAGGGAGATATGACCCGTCATACGTTAGCCTTAACAGATGCGCTGCTAAATTGACGTTATAATGGGCTTAAACTGAACGGTTTATTACTGTTGGTTATGCAGAATACACGTAAGTTATAGTTTCATTTAGGTATGCTGTGGCAAATATACAACGTGTAACGTTATTTTAATATCCAATATTATGCTTAAATTATTTTACCTTTATTTTAAAAATAGGTATCCGTCACAAAAAATTGTAATTATTATTAAACTAAAGTTCAAGGGAGATCTTACAGCGCAAAACCTCTCGTGGGGTAACTCAGCCCATGTTACTGAACAATGTTTGTGACTTTTGGAAATTCGCAAAAAAATATTTTGCTTTTTCATGCAAAATGAAAAAATTGATCAGGCCCATCAGTACGAAAAGCATTTTTTTTTGCGAAATTCTAAAAGTCTTAGAACAAACATTGTTCACTAACATGGACTGAGTTACCCCACAACACGTTTTGTGCTATTAACGTTACACATTGTAGAGTTGTTGTGCTGGCAAAAACAAGGCAATCCAGTGAGATACCTTTGCTGTAAGTTCGCCACATGAATAATTACCTAAGAAAAAAATATTAATAAACTGGCCAAAGGTTTTTGTTTTTTATTATTGAAAATTCACCTTTTTTTTTCTGCACGGACAACAGAACAATTAAATAATATAATCCAGCACAAAACTACTGAAAAGGAGGACTCAATGCGAAATCTGAACAGAAAGTACTAGGAGAACAGATCAATACTTTTTTCGTGGGAAATGATTTTTGTGGCAAACTTCATCAACCCCCTTTATCAATTAATTACAGCATGATTTTCGTTCTCTAAATTTTTTCAATCAGTGTCAGTTTCATTCAAAAACTTTGCTTTAAAAAAACGTTGCCTTAATCTAGGATTTTTTGTGTATTGGATGCGTTTACAAACATAAAAACTCATATACACTAACTAAACCCGGAACAGGCACATAAAAAATATTTGTTCCTTTTCTTATACCTATTCTTTGTTGTACACATATACACATAATTAAAATACGAGTAACACTTCACATAAAGTTATGTACAAAGGCGAGCTTAACCCAGAATTGGGTTTTGTAACAGCAAACCTTAGAGCCATAGAGTGATTATTATTTTAGTGAGGACAGATATTGGGTGTACAATATTTAAATAAACAAATACGTTTATTTTCATTAGCACGAAATTCTTCGTTTTCAATAAAACTTCTACAAATTTAACTTCAAAGAAAACTAAAAGTGTTTCAAGAGTGAGTCACGGTTACCTTCTATTAAAGCTTATAATGAAAAGAGACATCGTCGCTCAGACAATTACGAAGCACAACCTATTTTGTACTTAAAACCACTACTTTCTTACTTCAATTTCAAAGAGAAGTATTTCAAAGACTCTTAAAAGCTTAGTTTGTCGAAATCAAATAAATTTGAAGAGCACTATGTTACCGAGATACAATATGAGCGAATTTCTTTGAAGTACTCATCCACTTATTATTTACGTTTGAAAATGAAGATCTCTCTACTTAACTTTGAAACAATGTTATTCAGTTTTGTGGAATCCAGAGAGCGTTCAATGTCTGTGCCCACTCAAATTAAGAGGGCTTAGAAACGATCCCTCAGGAAAATTCATACCTTGCTCAAGAAACAAGATGATAAATGTAAAACATACTTATAACATCAAACTGTGGGATATACATTGTTACAGGCTGCCTCTTCAGCTACGACCAACTTTTACGACAAACCATTATTCATAAAGTCAACGAGTAAAAAATAATTCCAACTCATAAACAAAAGAGGCCATTGATAATACTCCAAAAGAATACCTCGACTCGAGCACAACAGAACAGGCACATTACAAAATTATTTAACCGCGAACGTTTCAGAGATTTTAACAGCGACTCAACACGTTTCCCTTCCGCTAAACTGAGCCAGTATATTAACCAAATTCCACACCATAAAATACATTGTTTCAACAGCTCAACAGGTAAAAATAATTGCTGGGAAGTTTCTCCGACGACAAGAAATATGGCCGCTAAAACCGTTTCGCCTGATATTCCACATTTTTCTTCAGTCGGCACTTGGTACCTCGAGATTCGCATATTTTCTCGCGGAGTTTTTACATTAGATATAATAAATCTGTTTTGTGAAATGAAGTTTTGAGCCCAGTGTACAGTGCGGGCGAGGGTAATGCGACTTTGATGCGATATAAACAAGTTTTTTAAAGCTTGAACATTAAAGAATAAGTTGGGGCACGTTTTAAAAAAGTAAAAGTGCTTTATGATTATATCTTTGTTAAAAGAACTTTTGAATATCAATAGGTAGGACTTTATAAAATGCCAGTATGACTCGAACTATAATGATAAACAAAACTATAGCGAACAGTAGTAAAAATTTGTTCAACTTTACTAGCACATCGTCCAAAGCAAAACCCAGTAAAACCTACAAGAAATAACTCCGTACATAAGCAATATTTTCCCATCGCTTCCAAATCATTTGACATCCACATCGAAGTTGGCACTGTCCCCAACATTTCCCCCTGCCACCGCTCCCACATCGCATCGCAAACTCTTTGGATGCAGCTCTTCCTTCTTCCTTACTTACATGCATTTACATGACACGAGGATCCTCTGACAGTTCTGCGAAGACAAATCGTGTACATCTCGTATAAGTTCCCAGGAACTGTGTAAGGGAATTCATTGCAGTGACTTACGTTCGTAAGCGGACTTATGTTCGTAAGCGTTAGCTTAAAAGTCCGTTTAGAATCTTTATAGCTGGATTTAATATGTGAAGGAGTTTATGCGTAAAAGTGATGGATGGAGTAGATTACTGTGAGCTCGAGTGTGTGAGTTTTCTGATTTATCTAGTGAGGGCGACATTTTGTGAATGCCATTGGTGTATTAACGTCTTTTGTGTCTGGACTTTTATGTCTTTGCAACTTTATCTATTGTAAAAATGGTTGACTAGCAAATTGACTGTCTCGGACGGACGAATCCAGTGATGAGGTCTAATAAAGTGCTATTGGGATTTTCCATCAGGATTTCACAGTACAGCTAGCATTTCTGGCGCAAAGTGGGTGTAGTGTATATTTAATTATGCTCTTGAAGTAACCGAGACATGTTAAGAAACAGCCTTTCGAAAACCTACCATGCGATTTCACTTTATATTATTTTAGACTCTATTGACATAGGATTTCTTTATTAAAACTTCTATGCTGCTTCTATGTCAATAATACTAAAATCATGTTGACTGTTACACAGAATAAACGCTTGGTGAATAAATATTTGGAGCATATTTCAAGCAAAAAATAACTGGTACGGGTAGGAATTTCGTTTAGAATTTTCGATCATTATATTGTAAGTACTCGTAAATCTATTATAACAAATAGTACGGTGAGTTATTCGATAGATATTAATTCCAAAATAATAATACTGGTAACACTTTCATACTCGTAACTGTCGTAGTAACAGTTGATCTAGTTATATCCTGGATTCTTTTTTAATATATCAGTAGCAACCTCCCTAAAGTTGCTACTGAGGAATTGGGGGATGAGCTTACCGAATATAGACTTGTTCGATAAGCTCATGCCCTGTTACATGAAACTGAACATAACTGGCGAAAGAGGGTGTACTTGAGGTACACCGCTACTTTTGTTTATTATAATCGCCAGACTAAGAAGATTACTGCCTAACTCATTAGAGATTACCAGCGTAATATTTATGATGCATCGTCAGAACAAGAATAAGCACTAATATAGTGCTCATAAAATTCTGGTGATCTGTGACAATTTTATGATACGAGTACAATTGCAATATAAATTTAACGACCATCGCCGATCGAGTTATCCTCTCGTCGAATTTTATGATTCCATTCGATAAGTACGCGTTTGTGTGTATTTTTTATTTTATTTTTCGCGTAAAACAGCGTCGCATTTTTATTACGAGAAATAATATCAGCTCAGAACAGTGCTAACGCTTTTGCTCATGCTGAAATGAAACGAGCTTTCAATGGCATCGGTAACTCAGCTCTTTTCAATTTCAGAATATTGATTCGAAGTTTTTCTTTCATCGTAAGTCATAGTTTCAAAACGATATTAAACGGTACTTGTCACGTATAAGGCGATTCTCATACTATTCCGCTGATCCGCGCGGTTTTGCGGAGGTGTTTAAAGAAATGTTTTGTCGACCGCACGGAGGGATGCGGAAAACTGTTCGTCCGCGTGGTCGGACAAATGTTACTTAGGCTTGTCGTAGCTTGGCTAAGTGTTCTGTCCATTCTAGTCAAGTCAGGTAATATTTTAAATTAAAATTATGATTAAAATACTACTTATCAATTATTTAACCATAATAAGCCGTGACCAGCTAAATTTATATATAAAAAAAAAACAAATAATACATACACAACCAACTAACATCATGGTCGCGGGACGTAATTCGTTACCGTGACCGCGGAACATAAAGGGCTATTGAAGGACAACGTGGATTTTAGTCAATACGAGTCTGACAGTCAGGACTCATTTGATGATATTACCATGCTAGAAAAAAAAAACAACTTACATCAACATTGATTCCAGCGAAGGGAAATATCTTCGTAGTGGGATTCTCCGTCGGAGAGTAGCGATAGAACTCATGGCGCCCTCTATACCACTTGACGGAATAGAGGGGCGCGTCTGTTAGCTCGTACAGACACGCTAGAGTTGTGTCGTTCCCCCTTTGGACTACAGGCGGGGATATCCGAAGATCTGTCGCGCGTAGACCTCCTGCACCTGGGGAGGATAATTATCTTTATGTAACAGATTTTCAGCCTTACTGTTGAAAACTTGTCTAAGAAAAGTGTGACTGCAAAACGGACCTTATTTCAACGTCATAATCTGACATTTTTTTAGACAAGTGTTCAACAGACATTTAAAATGTTTTTGTGTTACGACGGTTTTTTGTTATGCCATAATATTTATATTATTGCCATTCTTCTTTTTTTGGTGGTATGTGGCGTGTGCCAATGCATTTTCTCTGTATTTTTTTCCACAGGTTTTTGGAACTACTTTTCTGATGTAAGAGTTATTTTGTTTTATAAATATCTAATCAAACTTAAATAATTGTCATCAAAAGAATAGACGTTGGCTACTTTTTCCTTCATTTTACGGATAGTGTATTAGAGAAGGAATCAACACTAGTCTAAATACAACATCACTACTTTGTCGTTATGTGTACTCAAGATGCCATTAAATAACGTTTTCTTCTCATTGACTAATAACACTCTTCGAAAACTCATTATTAAGGCGCATCCACACATGCCGCCGGCTTATGCCGCCGGGTTTCAGACCGCCTTGAAAACATAAACAAACTAAACATGAGATATTGTTTCATTGCCGGCGGCACGGCCGCCGGCCATGCCCGCCGGCCGTGCCGCCGGGCATGTGTGGATGCGCCTTTACAATTTGGAGCAAAATTCGCCTGTGTGTTTTCCTTTTGACTAACTCTATCCAGTAGTAAATTCAAGTCTCAAAAACCTTTATGGCAAATATCTATCTGTTGACTCAGGAAATATTATTGCAGCATGCTTCATTCTCTCTCCTGTCATCACACAGGCCCACACGAGTGACAGGAATTGAATGTGCGTCAATTTACCAGTTGAGTGCACGTGCATTTCACGAAAAGGCTTGGTCAGATGTTCTGTTTTAGATGTCGGAGTTATATCTAGTTCTCTGACGGCAGATGTGTATATTTTAGTCAACTTGAATACTGAAAATAATATCAACTAGCACTCCGCCCACGATATTTTTCACAAGGATTTTTCTCTATGAAATTGAATTTCGTCTTTGGGGCTAGAATATCCAAAAATATTGAAACATGACTGTTTTATGAATTAGTTTCATAATTTTTCATTGAAGTGTTAAGTAAATCAAACGACATTAAGATTTTCTTTTCGTACAAACTTTCATAAGTCGAAAGCCTAATTTCGTAAATTATTAGTGCACACTTTTTAGCAGGCTAGGCTTGCAAGGTATTGTTGCGTTTTGCTTTTTATTAGATTAAGTTTTTGTATAAGAAATATTTTAGGAAATTGATTATTGCAATCGTACATAAAAATACTATAACTTTTTTTCCATAATAGCATTTATCATTAAATTCTAAATCTCCAAAATCGGCTTTTGCCGCCACACACGCATAATATATCATCCCTGCATTATTGTCTTATTTCATATCCTTCCCGTAAACCGTTAAACACGAGCGTTCCCAACGGACCGCTACCACAACCTACAGGAGAATTGTTATTTTACCCGCCGTGGCAGGAAAATTGATGATGCAGCATGGTATTATAAAATATGGTAAAGATTAAAACCGAAATGCTTATAAAACTTAAGACTCATGTAGGTATAGTGATCATGCAGGAACATTTTAAAGGATTAAATGTTAATATTTGACAACTCTATCATCAGAAAGGATATACAACATGTACGGGACGGACGTGATCGCCCGGACGCGATGATTCGATGAGCTGTCCGGAGCGGCGTTGACGTCCTGTACCGATGGTTGCTTGCTGTTTGTGCTATGGCCTGAAGTCTTGAGTAGCAGGGACGTGTAGAACGATTTTGTAGGAGCGGAGTAAATGAAACAACTGATAAGTCTTCATAAGTCTTCAGGAAGCGAGTTGCTTGAGTTTTCAGGAGAGAGAGAGAGAGAAGATATTGTGCCGTACCGTTGACTACGATTTGAACGAAATTACGAATTACTATTGTACCCCTGAACTTTACCTTAACGAGAGCCGCAAATCGCTTCCTTGATTTATTGTTTATTTTTATTATCTTAAAACTATTTAACAATGGAATTTCTTATTTTTCTAAGAACGGATTACGTGTTGTTTGGTATCACTATAATCCTTATGAAATTACCTATCTCCTGACATAGTGACCTTGACTGTAACTGAAGGGACTGAAAAGTTATGACGAGTTAAAACTAAAACTATTAAATTTTTAATTAAATTACATTTTCATAGATCACTATCTTAGGAGTTTTGGTGGTTATTCCACAGATTTAGGTCTCGTTAGGTAGCCTGGGTAACAGCCTAACGAGATCTAACATTTATAACGATATATCTATGTATTTCAGGAGTCTAGGGCCTGAGTAATGATAGACACAAAAAAATAATCTTTATTAAAGAAACAGATTGTGTACAGGACATCTTGCAACGTCAAATGAGTGGGTTTTCGAACGTTTCATGGGTTTAAAAGTTAGGTCCAGGCCTAGGTCTCAGTCTAGGCTACCTGGATATACAAAAAACGAAGCTATACTTTAACTATAAACCCACTCAATCGAGGCTACAAAATGCACTGTACTTACGGTTTTACATCGGATTTTTAACAGTTAAGTTCTATTTAAAACACTATAAACACTATATTTCACGTAATTGTCTATAATTTTACTAAGTTATTATGAGCACTATGAACACTGTAAACACTTAGGTTTGTTGGTGACGCTTCGTCGCGAACATTTCTCCCGCCGTGCAGTGCTGCGATGGCTCGGTGCGATGTCGGCGCGGCGCTGCATCACCCCGGTGAGCGACGACTGTTGTCGTGCTGTCCTCCGCTGCGATGCCCGCCGCCCAGACTTTGACTTCTGGGTCACTTTGGTAGCGGAACGAGCTTCTTCACCGGACGCTTCAGGGTGCCGCCGGCTGTGCGCACCTCAGCTGTCCGGACTTCTCCGTCGGCCCCGGGGAACACGGCGACTATGCGGCCTCGCGGCCATGTATTGCGAGGCAGCTGGCCGTCTGCGATGAGGACCGGGTCGTCGATCTGCAGCTCAGGTCCTCGTCCGTGGGCCTCCCGCCGGTTTTGAAGTTCAGGCAGGTATTCTCGTACCCAGCGACGCCAGAACATGTCGGCGAGTATCTGTGAGCGTCGCCAGAGCTTCTTATTGTCGATGTCGTGCTCGGTGAACACGCCGGGTGATGGTAGTCTAGCTGAACCACCGAGCAGAAAGTGGTTCGGCGTTATTGACTCGTCGTCTTCGCTGTCGACTGATACGTGTGTTAGAGGCCGGCTGTTTACCGTGTACTCTGCCTCACACAACAGTGTGGACAACACCTCTTCTTGTGGGTGTTTTTCTGTGAGTACGGTGTACAGTGCGGACTTCACGCAGCGAACGAGGCGCTCCCAAGCGCCCCCCATGAATGGCGCGGAGGGCGTGATGAAGCGCCACACGATGCCTCGGCGACTGGCCTCCTCTGCGAAGGCGTCTCGTAGCTCCTTGTCGGCTCCGTGCATGTTGGTCCCGTTGTCAGAATAGATCTCGCTGGGGCAGCCTCGGCGAGCAGCGAAGCGGCGCAGCGCTAGTATAGCGGAGTCTGCGCTGAGGCTGGCGGCGATTTCGAGGTGCACGGCCCTTGTTGTGAGGCACGTGAACAACGCCACGTACCGTTTCTGATGTTGACGACCGACGGTGACGGACAGGGGACCGAAGTAGTCGAGACCGGTGAATGTGAACGGTCTCTGGTGATGAGCTAGGCGCGTTTTCGGATGGTCGCCGGTGGGAGGCACGTTTGGTCGCGCCTTACGGATGCGACACGGCAAACAGTGCGCGATTACCCTTTTGACGCTCGGACGCATTCTGATGACCCAGTAGTGTTGACGTATCTCGTTGATTGTGAGCTCCGTCCCACTGTGCTGCAGGTTACGATGGGTCCAGTCGATGTATAACTGTGTGATGCGATGATCTCCGTCTATTATCGGCGGCCGTTTCACGGTTTCTTCTATGTCTCGAGAGGCCGCGATACGGCTTCTCAATCGTATGATGCCGTCCACGATTTCTATTTGCAGAGGTCGCAGCCGGCTATCTTGACTTATCTGTTTGTTTCTTCGTAGGTCCGCTATTTCCTTGGAAAACGCCTCTTCTTGTATTACACGTACGAGTATGTTTTCAGCCTCGCGAGTGAATATACTTTCCATCGTATGTTTTGTAGCGGAGAGTTGACGACTTGTTGCAGGCAATCTTTTGACAGGCGTTAACGAATTTTTCTTTTTTCTCCAATCTGGATCTTTCTCTGTGTTTTTTCTTGTTCTCTTGTAGAACGTTTTTTCTGAGGGTCTGCGGCAGAGGGATATGAAGCGTAGAACGTACGCTGTTGCGCGTAATAATCGCTCCCACTTTGAAAATCGTACTGGATCGGGAATTGCTTCTGATAACTTTTGTTTGAGTGTGTTTTCTTCGACGGCGGTGAGCGTTCTTTCTTCCCCTGTTTGTTCTGTGATTGGCGGTTTCTCCGACGGCCACGACGCTGGGTCTTGATGCAGGAACTTGGGGCCGCAATACCACTCATGTTTCGAGTTGAAGTGGTGCGGCACGTCACGGGTAGCTGCGTCCGCGACGTTTAACTTCGTAGGTATCCACCGCCAGTCTTCGACTTTACTGTTTTCTTCGATGGCAGCTATGCGGTGAGCGACGAATGGTTTGTACGCTCGTGTTCCTTTCTTGATCCAGGTGAGTACGGTCTTACTGTCCGACCAGTACGTGGTTGAGGCGGGCTTGAGTCGGTGTTCGTGGATCACGGCGGTGGCCAGGCGAGTTCCCATGACCGCGGCCTGTAGCTCGAGGCGCGGTATCGAATGTAGCTTGAGTGGTGCCACCTTCGCCTTCGCCGCGACGAGATTGACGAACGTCTCGCCGCTCGGTGTTGTAGCTCGCCAGTACACCGCAGCTGCGTAGGTCATTTCACTAGCGTCGGTGAATACGTGGACCTGGAGCTCTGCGGCGTCACTATAACCCGGGTAACACCTGGGTATGTTTATGTTCTTGAGCTGCTCGAGGTGTAGTATCCAGCTTCTCCATTGGGCTGCCAGGTCTTCGTCGATTTGTTGATCCCAGTCGATACTTCGTCTCCATGCCTCTTGAAGAATTTGCTTGGCTCGAATTGTGACAGGCGAAGCGAGGCCAAGCGGGTCGTACAGTGACATGACGATTTTTAGCGCCTCTCTTTTTGTGGGCGCTGCCTTTTCTAGGACGCCACTCGGTAGGCGAGCGAGGGTAAGGTTGAAACCCAGCTCGTCCGTACTCGGTTTCCATATCAGGCCGAGTATCTTCTCTATGTTCTCTGCGTTGCCGATGTTGACGATTTCAGTGCGGTTTTGCGACGGTTCTATGTTTTCTATAACTTCTGAGCTGTTTGACACCCATTTCTTGATGTTGAAGCGCGCCTGTTCATGTATGTTTTTTACTGTTGTTGCTATGCGCGTTGCTTCCTCTATTGTTCTGTAGGAGTCTAAATAATCGTCCATATAGTGATTTTCTATGATTGCTTCGACTGCCTCTGGGTGTTCTGTGTAGTGTTTCTTCGCGTTCCAGTTCTTTGCGAATATAGCGGTGCACGGTGAGCTGGCTGCGCCGAATATGATGGACGTCATGCGATATTCGTCCGGGGCTCCCTCTCGTCTGTTGCCTCGCCACAGGTAACAGAGTGCGTCTCTGTCTTCTCTTCGTACTTTCACTTGCATGAACATCTCCGCTATGTCACCGGAGATAGCTATGCGGTGACGGCGGAATCTCATCATGACGCCGGGCAGCGACTGCAGCAGGTCTGGCCCCGTGAGGAGGTAGTCGTTGAGTGACATTCCTCTTGACTTGGCGCAGCGTCGTGTACTATTCGAAACTTCTCGGGCTTCATCGGGTTGTAGACGTCGAAGTGAGGTAGGTACCAGGTTCTTCCCGGTGTGCTGGACTTGGGTGCCTTTTCAGCGTATCCCTTCTTGAGAAGCGACTCCATCTGTTCTGTATATTTTTCTCGTAGTGTGGGATTGCTGTCGAGTTTCTTTTCTATTGAGATAAGTCTCTTCATTGCGGTTCCGTAGCTGTCTGGCATTTCTATGTTTTCATTTTTCCACAGCAGAGCGGTTTCTATGTGGCCATCTTCTAATTGTTTCGTGTGACGATTCAGTATCTCTTCTGCCTTCTTCTCAGGATCAGAGTCTGGACGTCGCGGATTGATGATCAGCGATTCTATTGCGAAGAATTCACGCAGCTGCTGCTCGATGTCGTCTGTCGTTGAGAGTTTGTTTACGTAGTGCACTCTCTGACCCAGTGTTCTGGTGTGCGCGCCGTGGAGAGTCCAGCCCATGGGAGTGAGTGATGCGATGGGCTGGTGCTTGGGTCCCCTTCGAATTTCGGTGGCCAGCAGCAGATGCCAGTTGTCCTGGCCGATGAGGATTTTTGGTGCGCCGGTGTTGTAGGTTAACTGTTGTTTGAGGTCATCTAGGTGCTCGCAGTGTGCGATATCTTCTTCGGTGATTGTCTGCGGTGTCAGATGAAGCTCGGGTATGGTGCGCGCTCTGAATGGCACCCTATTCTGCAGCTGGCTTGCGAGTGTGACGGTGATACGTCTCGAACAAGGGGTGTCGATCGTTGTGTTGCCGATCGCACCTATCTTCAGCGGATCGATGCGGCCCTCCGCCCCGACTTGCTTTGCGATGTCTTCGTCGATGAGTGACACAGTTGACCCATCGTCGAGGAGAGCGTAGGTGGAGGCCTCTCCCGCCGGTCCGATGACCCGGACCGGTACTATCTTCAGGTAGGCTTGACTCGAAGTTGCTCGGGAACTGGCCACTGTTTCTTTTGACTCTGACTTCTGTGTTGAGACGGCGGGCTTGTCGACTTCCTCTGCAGCAGGCTTCTTGTCATAGTGAAGAAGCTGATGGTGCGTGGCTGTACACCCGTTGACGTTGCACTTCTTCTTTTGACATGTGTGGCTGGCACGGCGAATCTTCATGCAGCGAAAACACAGACTATGTTTCTTCGCTAGCTCCCATCTCTTGTCGCTTGAGGCTTCTTTGAACTTCTTGCAGTCAGACGAGTAGTGACCCTCCTTTTCACAGATCCGGCATTTGTTTACCGGTTTCTCAACAGCTGTATGAGTTCTTTGCGTGACGCGCCTGGTTGATGGAGCGTCGGTGGCGGCGATGTTCTCAGGTGGAGCGAAGGCGCTGCAGAACCGGGCTTGCTCGGTGACGAAGTCGCTGAAGAGTGACAGGTCTGGTAGCGATTGGTACTTCTCGGTGTAGATTCTGTACCACTGTACACGCAGGGAGTTCGGCATCTTCTCGGTGAGTGCGCGCACCAGTTCTGCGTTGATGAGGTAATGTTCTTTCTTCAGTGCGCGCAGCGTGACGACACCGCTTCTGACCCGGCTTGCGAACGTGCAGATGTCCCTTGGTGATTCGCCACAGCGTGGTAGTCCTCGCAGTCGTTCTGTTTCGGCTTGAGCTATTGAGTCTGGTCGGCCGAACTGTAGTTCCAACTCCTTCATGATGTCATCAGGTCTGGCGTGGCCGATGAGCTCCGAGCTGACTGTTTCAAGCGCTCGTCCATGCAGGCTTCTTCTGAGTCTCGCTGTATTTTCGACGTCGTTGAAATAATAATAATAATAATGTTTTATTGGCATAACATAATAAGACCAGAAATACAATAAAAAGACGCTTAATATTAAGTACATTACGCAATTATTTGAAGGGATCATCTGCAGCCGAACTAGGTGAAGGCCTGTATTTCGGCATGCAGCTACACCCACAGGAACATTGTCTTAAATTACTTAGTTATAATTTGATAGACAGCGAGAATAAAAAGATTAATATTATCAACATTTTAGTTTAGAAATAAAAAAAATAAAAAATTACAAATCAAACTCAAAAGTGTAAAACGAAGCGTAGAGTGATGGTGAGTTATGTATGTGAGGTGTGGTGTGAGTATAAGTGTAGTGTAAAAGTGGAGTGTACATACGTGTGTTGGTGTGTAATAGGTACTCTGATATATGCGGTTTATAATGATAAGACTATTTTTGTATTTCAAGCAGTTTTTCAGTTTCCTCATATGATAGTGATTGAAGGTAGTCCTGGATTTTTCTTTTACATTGAGACCTGTTGAGTGAATAAATGTCTATGATTTTATTTATTTTATTGTAAACGAAAGGACCAAGGAAAAGATAGAACTTTTTTACAAATGAAGTTTTAGGAGAATGTTTATTAATTGCAACTGTATACCACCTGCGTTTGGTCGTACTAACTTGGTTATAAGTAAGCTCACTGTGTTGTTTTAGAACAATATTCATCAAGAACAGCTGCCGGACATTTAGAACTTCACAAGATTGATATAGCAAGTTTGTGGGATATAGAAAAGATCTGAAAGTAGACACTTTTAGGATGGCTCGTTGTGCAATTTCTAAATTCTTTAGAGTGGTCCTGGCTATTCCCCCCCAAGAAGATATACAGTAAGAAAGGATGGATTGGCAGAGTGAGAAGTATACATTCTTAAGTAAAGTTCGGTCAGCAACATGTCTGAGTGTTTTGAATAAATAAATAAGTTTACGCATCCTTCCACAAACATTCTTTATGTGCTCTTTGAATGATAAGTTCTGATCTATAGTGATGCCAAGATATCGTATAGAGCTGACTTGGTCCAGAGGTTTACAGGAGCAGGTAGTAGACGAGGAGCAATCGTGAGAGATAATTTTGAGATCACTGGAAAAGTCTGGTTTACGAATTGTAAAGGCAATGTACTTCGTCTTTTCAGTGTTAAGAGTGAGGACGTTGTTACGAAGCCATGCCCTCACAATTCCAAAGCCAGTTTGGGCAGCATCAAATACCTCATCCCAGGTATCGGCAGAAAAGAGCAGAGCAGTGTCATCTGCATAAGATATGATTTCGCCTCTAGGTAGATTGAGATCAGTAAGGCCGTTTATGTAAACGAGAAATAAGGTTGGTCCTAAGATACTCCCTTGAGGTACCCCGTAGGATACAGGAAGGTAGGAGCTAGTGTTATTTCCGATCCTCACGCACTGTTGTCGATCTGAGAGATAATTTTCAAAAAGTTTTAATTGCGTTCCTCTCACACCCAACCTCTCCAGTTTCTGTAGAAGGATGGGAACAGAGACCGTATCAAATGCCTTGGCTAAATCAAGGAAAATTGACAAACATTTTTTACGATTATCGAGATTAGCCGCTAAATAATCAGTCAGTTTATGTACTGCATATCCGTACATCTGGCACGACGAAAACCGAACTGGTTATCCGACAACAAAATCTTAGATTCCAGGTAATTGGTAAGCCTAGAGTTTATCAACTTTTCCAAAATTTTTGAGATTGCGGGCAAAATCGAAATAGGCCGGTAGTTATGAATATGATCCCTGTCCCCACCCTTATGTATGGGACGAACTTCTGACTTTTTTAAGTGTTTTGGAAAAATACCTAGTTCCAAAGACTTATTAAAAATATATGTCAATGGTTGAACCAAGACGTCTATGTAGGTCTTAAGGAATTTGTTTGAAATATTATCCCAGCCCGTTGTAGAATCATTTTTTAGGGCAAGAATTAACCGTTTTACCTCCGTTTCTACAACAGGTTCTAACACAAAGGAGTGGAGTTGAGGTTTATTTTGTGTGTTATCATGGTTTATAAAAAAAAAATATCTTCGAGTTGTTTCGTAAATGGCTCGGAATGACAGCCATTCGGTGTGTGCCCCGCTGAAGTTCGGTAGTGTCATGATGACCTTCGATGCCGAGGGGTTGTTCGATGTCCAATGTTCTGTCTTCTTGTCGGCGAGCGACGCTATAGCGGACGTGAGTTCCGTTATAAACGGACGGAGCTCCATGTTCCCCTTGGTGTCTTCTTCTTTTGGTTTCGGTGTTGACTCGATGCGGTTGTTTAAATTCGATGACGGTAGTTGCGTTTGGAGGTCCACTATATTGTCGATGTTCGCAGTCGGGGGCGCTGGTTGACGGCGCCTATTCTTCACTATGTCCCCTTCGGCGACGTTGTCCTCCCTCGGTGGCTCAGGTTCGGGTGCCTCTTCGAGCCAGGAACGCACGTACTCGTTGTTTGAATTTCTATCTTCTAAATAATCGTCGTCCGAATCTTCTTCGGCCCTTTGAAGTGCTAATTGTGCAAGTTCCAACTTAATCTTCAATAAGTCTTCACGTGCTTTTGAAATTTTTCTTGTTGATCGCGTCGTCCTATTCGTAGTCGACGGCGGCGGTCGGTTATGTTCGGTACGGGCGTCACCCCGGGTAGTCATCGGTACGGCACGGCTATTCGATGGCTTCACTGTTCTATCTGATTCTTCTTCATATCTGGTTCCCTTCCTGGGCCTGGGCGCGGTTGGTCGCTCGAAATCTTCAATGTGGGTAGGCGTAGAATCCGTAGAATATTCTTGAATGTGGGTAGGCGCTGAACGCGTAGAGAATTCTTCACTGTGGGTAGGAGGTGCAGAAATTCTACACCGTGGGTAGGTGCAGAAAACTCTTCACCCCCCCGCGGGTGCGGGGGGGGCAGCCGCTGCCGGTCGCCTTCGGTGGTGGTGGTGGTGGACGGTGAACGCGGCGGTGCTTCGTGACGGATGGCTGTAGTACTAGGTTCCCCCATTTCGACGGTGAATGCTTCAGGCGCCTTCCCCTGGGATCTTGTCATCGGCATGTTGATTTCGTTGCGACGATAATTCTTCAGGTTTCAGGAATCTTCACAAACATCCGGGTCGACAGGACCAGCAGATGTACGGGACGGACGTGATCGCCCGGACGCGATGATTCGATGAGCTGTCCGGAGCGGCGTTGACGTCCTGTACCGATGGTTGCTTGCTGTTTGTGCTATGGCCTGAAGTCTTGAGTAGCAGGGACGTGTAGAACGATTTTGTAGGAGCGGAGTAAATGAAACAACTGATAAGTCTTCATAAGTCTTCAGGAAGCGAGTTGCTTGAGTTTTCAGGAGAGAGAGAGAGAGAGAAGATATTGTGCCGTACCGTTGACTACGATTTGAACGAAATTACGAATTACTATTGTACCCCTGAACTTTACCTTAACGAGAGCCGCAAATCGCTTCCTTGATTTATTGTTTATTTTTATTATCTTAAAACTATTTAACAATGGAATTTCTTATTTTTCTAAGAACGGATTACGTGTTGTTTGGTATCACTATAATCCTTATGAAATTACCTATCTCCTGACATAGTGACCTTGACTGTAACTGAAGGGACTGAAAAGTTATGACGAGTTAAAACTAAAACTATTAAATTTTTTAATTAAATTACATTTTCATAGATCACTATCTTAGGAGTTTTGGTGGTTATTCCACAGATTTAGGTCTCGTTAGGTAGCCTGGGTAACAGCCTAACGAGATCTAACATTTATAACGATATATCTATGTATTTCAGGAGTCTAGGGCCTGAGTAATGATAGACACAAAAAAAATAATCTTTATTAAAGAAACAGATTGTGTACAGGACATCTTGCAACGTCAAATGAGTGGGTTTTCGAACGTTTCATGGGTTTAAAAGTTAGGTCCAGGCCTAGGTCTCAGTCTAGGCTACCTGGATATACAAAAAACGAAGCTATAATTTAACTATAAACCCACTCAATCGAGGCTACAAAATGCACTGTACTTACGGTTTTACATCGGATTTTTAACAGTTAAGTTCTATTTAAAACACTATAAACACTATATTTCACGTAATTGTCTATAATTTTACTAAGTTATTATGAGCACTATGAACACTGTAAACACTTAGGTTTGTTGGTGACGCTTCGTCGCGAACACAACAGGTAACATTTAACGCACATCCTGAAATTAGTTTGTCCATAATCGTTTACCGAATCGATTTCTATCATTTTTAAAATAGGTGATTTTTATCAAAAATAATTAAAAGTATGGAAATTATAGTCACATTACCCCTGTACAGTCAAAACAAACCAAGATAGACCGTAAATCAAGGCAACAAGACTTAAAATTGCATTTTTATTTGTATTACTACAAATTCCGTCATTCAATACAAAATAAAGAAAAATAAACCTTACTGCAAAATAACGAATTTAGTTAAGGGGGATGCTCCAACCAGCCCGCGAAATTCAAATTTTTTTACGTTTTTTGCAATTTGCAGGCCAGTGACATGTTGTAACTTTATAAATATTTGTGTTGCGCAAATAACAAGTATAATTTTAAATATAAAAAATATCAAAAAACTCGCTCCATCAGCTCTCACATAGAAAAGGTGCATCATGTTAAAATCTCCGAAATCTAACTACGATGCACCTTTTCTATGTGAGAGCTGATGGAGCGAATTTTTTGACAATTTTTATATTTAAAATTATACTTGTTATTTGCGCAACACAAATATTTATAAAGTTACAAGATGTCACTGGCCTGCAAATTGCAAAAAACGTAAAAATATTTGAATTTCGCGGGCTACGTCGACGCAATCACCTTAATAACAATGCATTTACATGTTAAATTAAAAATTCAATAATAATATATGTATTATGATTATAACATAATAGTCTAATTGGGGTGTCTGAGGGTGTGCGTTAATTACGTTACTAGTTGTATAAGAAGACGACGACGGCGCAAGAGACATCAAATTAATTATCAATCATGGCGATGATTGAAAGTTGATGAATGAAAGATGAAGAAAGTAAATGAAAATAACACAATTTGGAGATAGTTGTACGATTAAGAAACAATTTGAGATACCCTATTGTGTAGATATACGTACAGATGAAAGTACAAAATTAAATCAATCTTCAAACGGATTTGAAACCACTAACTCTGAGGTTTTACAAACACATATAAAAAAAAAAATATTGATAGATGAAGCGAACGAAATAAACATGTTACATCAATAATGGAAAAACTTGGAAGAAATATGTGAGTAAGATAGCTAGAAAATACATTTAACCAAGTTATTTAACAATTTCAAAACCAGTTATTAAACAGTAATTGTTTCAGAACATCCACATCAACAAAAAAGAACTGAAGTTGATGAGACTCAACAAATCAAAGACAAATGTAACAACAATAAATTATGTCTTGAACTTTCCCAGGGATATCGTAATGATGATGTTTGGTCAGGTATAAAAGAAAAACAAAGGGTATCAGCTATTTGTCTTTCATTCAAGTTTTAAGAGCTTGCCGAGAGAAAATCAATGGTGTTTGTGTTACGGAACTTACGGAGGAAGTTAGATGACCCAGCTAAGAGAAACGGGTTTCAAGAATTTTTGGAAGTTTTGAACTCTATTCTTTCTTGTCAAGGTGTTTGAGAGTTTGGGCACTAACCCCCATAGCTAGACTACCGACCTTTTAAACCACGAGTATTTTATAAGTTTTAGCTATAGATATAGCTGACTTTCTGAGAAATTTATATGAATATAACTATTGTAAATAGGCTGTGTGTATATCAGTTAGGTTTTGTTGTTCAGAATAAGGTCAATGTAACACCGATATTATTCCGATGGCTAATTACCAGGTGCACCAAAGATTTTCATCTGACAGCTCCTAAAAACGCTGTAAATAATAATCAATATAAATAAAATTGTTCACACGAAGTCGAAAATGGTTATAGTTTGAATTGCAGAAAACAAAATGGCTTCATATCGTTTCGACAACTAAACAAAAACGCTAAAGTGGGAGATAAAGGTGAAAATTGAAAAGAAAATATTAGGAGAACAGGATCATGAAGGTGTTGGTGCGCCGGCACTCAATGGGTAATCTGACTAGAAGTTAATATAAACTGTGATTTTTTTGGGTATTTTGAAATACTCAAAAAAAAAAACTAATCTTGCTTAAATTCAAGGCGCTATTTATTTTACAGTTCTTTCTCTACAAACATGTTTTGGATAGAGTTTTGAGGATTTCCATTTCTACAAATAATAGTCGTAACAAGTAATCCCAAAGAGTACTTGGGATCTGCACAGCTTAAAAAAAGGTCACAGTTCAAAGCTGTCTTACCTGCATTCAATTTCGTAAAATTTTCGCTATTTCGTCCTTTCCCCACTAAGGGCACAGGTGTGTTTTCCCTTACATTTTACTGCCATACCCTTTGTGTTTCACATCACATTTTTATGATTCCACCTTTGTTGCCCATTGTCTGTTCCGGTCAAAAGAGTTTTAATAATACGCGTTCCGTAGGTAGTATTTTTTTTTTTGAGATTTAAGCTAGCATGGGGTACATTCGAGTATGGCATTGCAGATATTTATCATACGTACATTTTCTATACGGATCATCTTGTGTGATTTTTTTTCAATTACATAAGGGTTGAATGTAATATTTTAGCAAACTCGTTATTTGATTTCTTTTTATAAAACTTTGCTACACTTGTAATTTACTCTGATTGCTTTTACAAATACATAATTTGAATTAAAAAAGAGAAACAGCCAAACTCTGAACAACTATCTGTAGGTCATACAAATTCGAATTCAATTCGATTGATGGCTCAGACAACTGCTGCAGCATGCTGGCAAGTATGATGAAACGGATAGAAAACTAAAAGATAATAATATTGTAGAAAAGAAGAACATTTGGTCGTCCACGAACATTTTCATAGACTTACGTAGTTAAATATAAATAAATATAATAAATATTCCACAACTATCACACAACGCCATCTAGTCCCAAGCTAAGCAGAGCTTGTGTTATGGGTACTAGATAACTGATAAACATACTTATATATTTCTAAATACATACATTTTATAGATAAATTACACCCAGACACAGAACAAATGATCATGCTCATCACAAAAACATTTGTCCTGGGTGGGAATCGAACCCACGACCTCCGGCATAGCAGTCAGGGTCACTAACCACTAGACCAACAGGCCAGTCAAAAGTTGGAAGCAGCTTCCAAGTATCACTGGACCTACTATAATAAATCACTGAGCATTGTAAAATAATGATGTTAAAATAACTGTGTTAAATAAAACACGACGTTGTCTCTTCCAAAAAAAGTAATAAAAAAAAATTATAACGATAAAAAATCAACATCATCAGACGTTTACAAAGGCATCTAGACACGCGGGAGAGTGGCCAGCCAAAGCACAGGCGCGCTCACAGTGTGTAATATTACACGAACCATTTGGAGGCACTTTTCAGCCCCTCATAACTCAAAAACTATTAAACCTAGACTTATCAAATTTGGCACATATATTGAGACTGGCAAGATAAATATGTGTTCCAAATTTTATAAACATATCTCAAACGATTATTTAGTTATTAACGACCAAAAATCGTCATTTTTATGACTGACCTATAGATCAAAACTATATCCCAGTTCCAGATGACATAGAAAGTTCAAATTTGGCATGCAGGTAGGTAATTACGTAAATACAAAGGAAAAAATCAGAAACTGGTATTTTTTTATCATTTTACTATAATTTTCACTTAACTTAAAATTAGTGCCTGTAAATCTCTATCCCATCATCAAAAACATAAATGTGAAATGAGAGCCAAAGCCAAGCACAATAAGTTTGATATTGTGCCTTGGTTGTTGACTTCAACGAAAAAGAAGTGAAATCTAAATGGGTGCCAAAGTTCTGAAATGTATTTAAAAGAACATAAACTATATTTCTTTTTATAACTAAGGATCATACCTTGTAGCATAATTTCTTGCTTGGCTATTTCTCATAAATACGAGTTATATCATAGCCTTCATAATTTCTAAACCTGTAAGTTCTCAGTTTTATTATATTATTCTAGCCTAGTCTAGTAGTACTAACCATCGAACAATTCGTATATGAGAACTAGCCAAGCAAGAAATTATGCTACAATGTATGATCCTTAGTTATAAAAAGAAATATAGTTTATGTTCTTTAAAATACATTTCAGAACTTTAGCACCCATTTAGATTTCACTTCTTTTTTCGTTGAAGTCAACAACCAAGGCACAATATCAAACTTGTTCTGCTTGGCTTTGGCTCTCATTTCACATTTATGTTTTTGATGGGATAAATATATTCCGATATCATTAGGAAAGAAGCCCCAAAAGCTGTACCTATTTAGGTCAATTATTTATCTTTGATTCGATTTGATGATTTTTTCCTGGTTTGTTGCTAGGCAGTCGTAGCGTAACGATCTTATTAGGGGATGTCATAATCACTTCTAATAAATAGAGATCGATTTTCATTGAGTTTCGGGCATTCCTTCATTTCCGCCTTTTATGGTATTTCGATGGTATTTTCTGATTTATTTGTTATTGATGGGAAATGAGGACTGAAAGAATATTTGACGTTGAAGAATTATATACTTTCAAGGGCCATTTGAACCAATCATGTGGATAGCATCATTGAATACAAAGATGGAACTGACGGTTTTTGAACTGGACACGGTTTTCAATATGTTCATTGCGTTTAGTTTTAGTTTCGTAATGAGGTGCTACTGCACTAAAAAAACTTTACTGAACGTTTACGAAATTACCGGAAATGCTGATTTTCCATATAATTATTTACTCGATGTTTTGAATTTATATACAAATTTAAAATTTTGATTAAAATGAGACAAACATTCATACATTATGCAAACATTTTCGCTTAAAATATCACTTTACGTCAGTTTGTGCTAGAGCATCTGATATGTTTTCCATATCGACAAGTATATATTTATCATTGTATAAAAATTTCTTCGACGCATCTCTCAATATGTATAACAGGAAAATATCATAAAAGTAAGGATTATTTTAATCTTCATTTCATTACTTGTATTTTACTATATCTGCGTTCTCATGTTTCCATAGATAAAACCCAACTATAATAATTCGAAGAAATACGTTCTGCAAAGCCAGCCACAAAGACCTCTGGAGCTAGACACAACTTAGTTCCAAACAAACCTAGTAATACCAAATATTTATGTGATTTTTGACACAAATTTATGCTGTAACTAATAGTCCTTATCGGGCTAACTTTCAGGCAGATATTGCCTAAGTTATCTGCAACTTGGCGGTTCCTAACGCAAAATAGAGCAGTAAACAAGTTTCGTTCGCACAAGTTTCTGCTACTTTGTGTTTAAGCGTGAATTCACTTGCTTTAATTTTTAATGTTGCTATCTAAGTTATAATCGTTAAGCTACGCAAAGGGTGTGTTTAAAATAGGATCTAAGTGTACCATAAGCGATATGAACGATTTTCGTAACTTTAAAAGTTGATATTTAGAAGTTTTTCTTGTATTTATAGAGATGAGATATTATTGAGATGGCAATTCCTAAGTATATTATAGTCTAAATTTACACTTGTTACCTTTCTTTTACACTTGGTATTTATTACTATTTCTCACCATAATTATTTTGTTATCAGACAGACAGAAATTGGTGAATCATAATCTAGGACTTATTTTCAAGAGGTAATTACTGCCAGAAAAAACATCTATGTTTCGATCGGTTAACGTGTCAGTTTTAAATCACCCCAACTTACGAGTTGTATGCAGTAAGCAGTCGAATCCAGAATAATTTTATGTAACTTTACTTCACCAAGGCGCTCAAAAGAAAAGCTTGTGAGGAAGCTGGCATGTCCTAGAATAATAAAATCAAAGACATGTGACATCTATCAACCCACACTGGGTCCACGTGGTGGATTTCAGTCAGACACATTTACACACAGACGAGGCCTGTGTCCAAGCAAAATTTTATAATGTTTCCAACATTATAAAACTTTACGTTAATAGCGCAAAACCTCTCGTGGGATAACTCAACCCATGTTACTAAACAATGTTTGTTTCAAGACTTTTTGAAATTCGCTTTTTCATAGAAAATGAGAAATTGATCGGGCCCATCAGTATGAAAAAGCTTTTTTGCAAATTAATTAGTCTTAGAACAAACATTGTTCAGTAACATGGGTTGAGTTACCCCATGAGACGTTTTGCGCTATTAACGTTACACGTTGTAGAATGACGATGATGCTATATCTATCAGTAATGACACTTATTTTATAGTAAGTACTCACCAACAACATCAAGCCTCCCTGAGGCCGTATAGTGTGGGTAGGAAGGGGCGTTTTGTATCACCTCGCAGCTGTAGTTTCCAGTGAGGTTCGGACCCACCCGCAGTAACACTACATGTGTCTCATTGGACCTTAACCTCTGCGGAAGAAGAAATAGAGTTAAAATTCAATTCAATCCAAAGTACTATAAGTAATAATAAGTACCTTAAATTGTTAAGAAAACTACGTATAGGTACCTACGTATTTTTTTAGGTGATCAAAACCATTATACAACGTGTACCGCTAAATGCGCAAAACCTCTCGTGGGGTAACTCAGCCTATGTTACTGAACAATGTTTGTTCTAAGACTTTTAGAAATTCGCAAAAAAAAGAATTAATTTGGTTTTTCATACAAAATGAGAAATTGATCGGGCCCATCAGTATGAAAAATCTTTTTTTTTTTTTGTGAATTTTCAAAAGTCTTACAACAAACATTGTTCAGTAACATGGGCTGAGTTACCCCACGAGAGGTTTTGCGCATTTAGGCCTTTGTCAAACAGACAGGCGATAGCGAACCGAACCGAATCATGTCATATAAAAATGCGAAAGCGATCCGATATTCTATGTGACAGGCTTCAAACAATTCCATACATTACAAACAAAAACGCCTCGCTTCGCGTTCGTCACGCCTGTCTGTTTGACAATAGCTTTAACGTTACACGTTGTATAAGTTCTTCCGCCCAGTGTGAAGAGGAAGTGACTATGTCATACTCGAACATTATAAATTTCACCGAACCTAGCCTTTTAAATATATTAAAAAAAAATTAGAACGAAAGACAGATTTTCTAATATACACATAATTATGTCCCGTATTTTTCATAAATGTTCAATCAAAATTACAAAATTTCACTCGGCGTATTTTACAGGCGCTATGATGTCATACGCCCGCACTCTCGAAATACGAAGCGTTCCATCTTTGTCAATATTGATTAATTTTAAAAAAAAGGTATACAGAATTAATTTTTAATACTCTGACGGACTAACCAGATTTCCAATTTATTCATGCAGTAAACTACCCTATTGCCCATTACGTTCCTGGGTCAGGGTTTAACTAGCTGAAAAGTCGCGCGAGGCCTTCAGAGGCTTGGCCCTATTAGTTTTCTGATAACTCATTGAGTCAAGTTCTAAGGCCTCTATTTAATTAAGTTAACATTAACACAAAGAGCTACCTACACGTATTGCTCTAAGTATTTAGAACTTTAACAAAAATCAAAAATCAAACAGTTTACAACCACCATTTTACACACGGCGTCTTTTAAACGCACGTATACGGCGCGCGTTTCAGGAACGCATGTTTTCTGTGCTGTAGAGTGTAGATGAACGCAAAAATCGGTTTTCTTTTTTTTTTGTTTTCATAGATTCTAACTAGGGCAATATGAATGCCAGTGTTTTATCAACCGTGGCCAGTGTAAAACTGACGAGGTGTCTCTGACCAAAACGCGGAAGGTACGAGCGTACAGCGTGTATCGGCGCGTATAGTTGCAGCAAACGCGCGATTCACGATCGCTCCGTGTGCTTACGTTACAAAGTTGTGTTCTAATCTCGTCTGAAGCGTTCGTCATCTACACGTCGCGTCGTCTGTGTGTTTTAAATACACCGTATGCGAGAGGCCTTAGTTACTCACATCAATTTTAATCCCGTTCACAGGCAGCACCCGTGTAGTGGGGTTCTCTAGCGGCGAGTACCGGTAGAACTCCTGAGTGCCCTTGTACCACTTGACTGAGTATATCCCGTAGTCGTCGAGCTCGTAAAGGCAGGCCATGGTGACGTTTTTAGAGCGTTGGACGACTCGGGGCATTATCCGGAGTTCCGTGGTACGAAGGCCTCCTGCGCCTGTGGACAAGATATTGATAAATTTTAGAAAAAAAAGTTTTTTTGTTTAATTATGGACAGTTAACACTTACACTGTAAATAAAATAAAACTGTTGTATGTATGAGTAAATGCCGCCATTTTGACCCATTTATTTCTTTTTGTTTTTGTTTGAGTGTGTCTCCAAATTGTCGACTTTATTCACTTACAACATGGCGGAATTAAACCGTGTTTTAAGGAAGCTTTGCTATATGTTTTAACTAAAAAATTGCATCCGTGAAAAGTTTGAGGATTGAGCATACCCTCTTCAATGTTCACAGACCAATCTTATTCATTTTTAAAACATTTCAACTGTAAAACGGAACGCAAAAAATTCTGTAAATATTAGTAATATTCTTACAATAACTTCAACACTGAAAATAATCGTAAGACAAACAGCAATAAAACATTTCAACGGACTAAACAAACACAGAATGTTAGGCACAAGTCACAGCACAAGCTGAAACCAAGACCATAACATTTGTAAGATCTCTGAACCCGGGCCAATAATTCGGCCAGCCAAAAAAGAACCCCATTTATCTACCAAACGATTTCAGTCTACCTAATAAATAACTGCGCAGCCAAAAAGCCGACAAACAAAACCACTTAGATCCAAAGCTATCATTAGCAGAATATCCTTATACCCAGATACGGGTTGTTACCGGTTGGGATTTTTCTATTCGGTACCTAGTTACAAATCGTAATAAATTTGCTCTTTAACGTAGAGAGAGAATGACAGCAGTCACATAAAACATATGAAAAGATCATTATATAAAATAGGGAATTATAAAACTAACAATAACAAATTGCCATTTATATTTCCACACCAAAAGGCCTACCAACACAGTATTTGCTGGAGCAAAAGCAGTAAGTGTTTTTTACTGTTGACACCTTGCAGTAATACACGGACGAGGACATAGGACTTCAATATTTTTGGCGGTGGTATTATGGATCTATGTTGTCTAACGAATAAATAAAAAAACAAATGTGTAATGCTTCGGTGATTAATGTGATTGTTAGAATCAACCAAGGATGTTAAAAACCGTCAAAATCTATTGCGTTCCTCCAATCGCTCTTTAAGTTGCAGAAGCTGGTTATCCATTTAGCAGTTCTGCGACAACTTAGGCTTAAGAATTGTTTTTTTTTTAACATAACTTAATGTCACAATGTAATATGCAAACCATATTGGGATATTTTTATTACAAAAGATTGCCTACAAAAAGATAACATCATTAGGATTGTGCTGCTATCTGCTCTCCCAGTATCTTAAAATTTGTATTATATGTCATAAGTCTAATGTTACAAAATATACAGTTCCAGACTTAATTGTTTTAAGAAAATAATAATTATTTAGCCAGCAGTTAGGCATTATTAGTCTGTTGCCGATAATAAATATCAACCTGTTGCTTCAATTAAAATATGAAGGTACTTTATTATCTACCGTACTTTATACGAAAATTCAATTTTAATCTATTAAATCATTTTCAAGAACGATACTTTAATGTTTTATTTAATTTATTATTCTCTTTGGTTTTAAATTTATATTTTATTAAATCCTTGTAGACATTTAAATAGTCTATCTGTAAATTTAGTGCCTTGGGAAATTATCTGAGCATTTATTTCTTATTAACCTTCAAAATGGAAATATCAGAGGGTTACAGCAATTAACATTTGCGGAGCGATTTATCAATCACTTTCAGTATTTTCAAATTCGTTGGACGCAAGATTTGATCTCGAATTAAGTCAAAACTCAATTACTTGTGAGTAATTAAATCATTTAGAAATGTGATTATTGTTTTTATTTGTATAATTATTTTGCCGGTATAACACAATCTTCAATCCACCATGGATTGCAAAGAAGTTCTACAATCAATACAATAGACCGTGGAAGTGTGACGTAAAAAGATGACATTTGGGTAAAAACAAACAGATTTCGACGTGGGATTTTTGTTATTTTATCTTTTTTGTAATTAATAATAATGTCTGCGTCGAACTTCTCCAGAAGCTGTTACTATTGTGTGCAAAAATTGATGGAACAACATCCTTTTCATCAGCAAAATTACAATTACAAAGACGGTCTTCACGAGTAGGGTCTCTATCCTTACGACTGAAATTGAAAATAATGAGTAAGTCAGCAATACAAGTCAATACAACGAGTCCTCAGACTAGAATAATAATTAATCAGCAGTAACGTACCGGCAGAGTGTTTTCCATTTTTAAAGATTTTTTCACTAGCAGGAAATCTAAAAAACCTGCAGGTTTCTCTTCTAGAGACATGGTTGCAACCGGGAGCAAAACAATAAGGTATTTTATACCTTGTAAACACTAGATAATGTATTCAAAATGTAAATTATCTCAAAATGCAATACGTTCCTGTGTTTGTTTTTACCCAAATGTCAAATTTGTGAAGTCATAGCTTCCGCAGTCTATACTAAATCCATACGTAAAATTTTGTCTTCTACGCAATCTGTGGTTTGTATGATAAAGGCAAGCTAAGAAGAAGGAAATTAGGTACTGGCAGAATGAATTATTGTAAAAACGAGGCTGTTTCATGAACTTATTAGGTAAATCAGATAAATCTCCTCCAAATTTTTCATTTCTTTTCCCTTTTATATTCGTCTATTTTTGTTATTATTAAAAGTACACTTAGTATAAAAGTTCACTAGTGAGTAGATAGTTTTTTTTTTAACAAACTCGACCCAATAGAAAAAAAAACCATTCAAGAACGAGCCTGGACTCAGTAATTTCCACTTCCGTAGCCCGTGATGCATTACGCTCCGTATTGTGGTGCATTAATTCTCAACTGAGAATAATTGGTCCCAGTGATGTAGGATGAACTCCGTTTTATTCTAAGTCGTGAGCAGTGGCCATTTTGAAAACGTTTCTAGAGAGTTCTGTGTTTGTTTATTGCTGATTTTACGTTTGTTTTTTTTTAAGTGGGGATATAAATAATTAGGAATATTTTAAATTTTGTTTCTTGTGTTATTTTTACTATTAACTCTTTCATGATTCCCATGCATATTTCTTTGTTTTTTCGTTACATTAACTTACAAAAACGTGAAAGAGCTAGCATAGCTACTACTGCAATGCCTCTTTCTGCCGTAGCTAATCACCGTCAGCTTGGATCTTGTTCCTGATGCTGGTGGGCTAATATTTTTTTTTTTGATTTGGTTGTTATTTTTTTATATAAAAAATAATATGTAAAAGTAATATGTTAAAAAAATAATAAAAAGAATTCTAAATACAAACATTATGAAGACCTGATTACTATAAATTAATTACAATAAAGTCTGTCAAACTTATTTTAGACAACTTCAAAAAGATCAAAACAGTTGTTAGATAAATATAATATTTTTTCACTTCACAAAGAATTACAATTTCGTGTACAGAAAATTGCTTTTCAACTTGATTTCACAGACTTATTTTATTTTTCATACAATATTTTTATTTTCGTGTCATTGTGTGCTTGATTCTGCAGATAGATATAACAATACCAAAGATAACTTCACAAATATTGAAGAAAATATTTCAAGACTCTGATACTTTCTCCTGTCTAAGTTTGAATAGAATACTCGTTGAAAATATTCGAACTAGCCAAGCATTTGATTCAGAAGCACAATGTTTTGTTACGCCAACCGTGAGGAGAGAAATTCAACAATATTTCTTAAGATAAAGATGAAAACTGAATACCGAAGTCAATATTTCGTGAAAGAATATAATTTAAAAAGTTTTATGTTTTTGTTTTCGAAGTTTGTGAGATAATTTTTTTGTTTGTGTATTCTTTTTTTTGTTTTTATTGGTATTAGTTTTTTAGTCCTTCAAATAAAAAGAAATAACTAAAGTTAACCTGTTGCAAGCAAAAATTTTGTTAAAAAGTCACTAATATTGCCCCGCAATGAGTTCAGTCGCTGAATAAAATGGTTATAATCGCTTTGGTTAGGACACGACCTCACTTGGTGACGTGTTGGACGAACTGGTATTCACCCTCTATCAGAACAAATGTCTCGCTATGGTTATGATACACGCAAAACAAGAAAATCATTGATATAATTAAAATAATTAGAATATTTTAAATTATTTTCTGTACATAAATTGCAAGAAACTTCAAAGGTCTCCCGCCAATTAAAGAAGTCAAAGTAAACAACAATAGAAAAACTAATGACAGTTTATAAATAAAATACACGTGTACAATGTTTCTCTTCGTTAAATTTATTGAAAGCAATTAGTACGGGTGTTAATTAATTCCTCTCCTTCTTTTAGATTAAAATTGGTTTTTCTTATAATTTGTATTTTATTTATTATTTGTGTTCAACTTTTCATTTGTCAGCGTTCTGGTTGTAGTCAAATTAAATCACTGAGACATTTGATACATAATAAATTTTACTTACTAAATTGTTGTACAAAGTACCTATAATATTATAATTTTACATGTTTTTATCACTAACTTAATGTTCTATTGCATTTATGATGCTATGGTAAACATTATATCTTTCGTAAATCGAATTGGTAGCATTCGTTCAAAAATGTAAGCGCACTAGAAGCTATTTTTTCAACCACTTGATTCGCATCATCTATTTTTTAAACTAACACAGTTAAGTCGACAGATTTAACTAACATTTCGTACTCTAGTTTCAGCGCGAGAGTAATCCCTACAGAACAGACTAAGGTATGAATGAACAACATTTCTATACAAACGTGTCAGTTTAACGCGAACAAAATGCCTTTCCGTTTTGTAAAACCAATCCTAAATGCATCACTTATTGCACCACGCGAATTTGCATGTTAAAGTTCTGCAGTGTCGTCCATTAGATTTATGATCTTAGGGTTGAAAGTCAATTGCACATTATGAAACGACCAGGTATATTTTACAGTGTTGGGTGCTTAAGTCTTTGAATGCTTATGAGTATGATATTGAAGACTACGCTCTTATAATGTAAAGACAATTATACTGAGTGTAATGATTGCTTTCAAAATAATATGTTCATAACTTATTGAGCACTGGGCAGTGTATCGGCCACGAATTAAGTCATGAGTTCGAACCCCGCCAGGCGCATTACTTTGCGCAACTTATTTCATCACCACTCCTCTCAAAACGGTGTAGGAAAACATAGTGAGGAAACCGGCATATCCGAGAACCAAAAGTTCAAAAGTGACATCCACCAACCCGCTCTGGCTCGTGAGATGAATTATAATAACCTACTCCATCTCACAGAGGAGAGGCCTTTTTTTGATAATGTCATCTCGCAGATCAACCTAGAAGAGGTTAATATGTGCTGCTTAACCGGACTTTCCTGTTGTTGCACCAAAAATCTAAGGTCTCCAGCCGGGGGATAGAAGAGGCCTGGGTCCCAGCAATGGGAACATTTATACGCTGATGATGATGATGATGAAGTCTTTAATCATTACAATAGGAGCAAAAAGCTTTTTTTATTTTTGTAAGTCCGCAATTTGTCCATCTCGATTAAACCAAACTTTATTCCGGTACGTCTTACTAACTTATGTAAGCAAACGAATAGAACATTTTCTAAAAAGACCTGTGTAAATAAGGGTTTAAGCTCAGTATGGTTACTTAGTTAACTTTTCAACAGAAAATCTTGAAGCCCAACTCAGGAAAAACTAAAATCGTGGAAAAAAAAGAGAGCGCTCTAGAATGTTCCATACGAGTTTGTTACTGGGTAGCTCCTAGATAATTCTATTAACCTAGCGCCCGCGCCCTTATCTTTTGAAAAGCGAATTTAGCTTCGAGTCCAATGCATCACAATGAGGCTTTTTTCTTTGTTTTTGCAGATATCATAACATGGCCGGGCCTCTAGAGGATTACCAGAAACAATGAATACAGAACGTGAATTCTTTTTTATTTTTTGGCCGCGACGGAAAAGGTTGTAGCATTTATTTAATTTTGTCTCTGATATTTATCCCGAATGTATTTTTTAGCGTTCATAGACAATGTTGAATTGGCTTCAGATACGGATGTGTTGTGTTTTTTTTATGCTCTCGCTCTGAAAAAGGGTGACGTACAAAAATAAAATTAGAAAAATATTTTCCTTTCAATATTTTTTTTTCAGCAAATGGAAAAATATCCCAATATTTTCTATGTTCTATTATTTTCGAATTCCTTGACACGGAAATGTGGTGGAAAATATTTTTTTTACTTTCCTGTGATTGTGAGGTTATGTTTTTTTTTATTTTGTCTTCCTTAACTGTAATAACATTTTAAGCAAAAACAGTACTACAGTATAAACATAGTTGATTTTTATAGGCAATTCCAACATACATGATTTAGGGTTCGGTAAGCGCTCAATGCATGCTCTTTTTTAGTGTAAATATACGAACAAATCACTTTAAACCCTTTTTTAAACAAGCTCAAACATTCGAAAGGAACGTGCGATTTCACCCAAAAATGTACAAGTCACAACATTATTTTTTACTCCTAAATAAGTATCCTAATAAATCCACTACTAAGCGGCTCGAACTCACTCTAATATCGTATAATAACCGTAAGTCTATACGAATATAGCCCGCTTAGACTTATTCGTTCGAATATAGACTGTTTAGTCTTATTTGTGAGGAGAACGCACCTGCTACCGTGCGAGTAGCAATAATTCTCGATGTCTTTACATTCTGTTTTCTCTTTAGGGCACGGACTGGAGTAGGGGATACGCGACAGCGATTTGTCTGAGCGATTTATTGAATCTACGTGTCTGAAGATTAAATAATATTTATGATACTTCTCTATTAATTTAGGGAAATGTTCTTATTTTGGCGTCAGATTTAGTGATGATGTTCTCTGAACTTTCCGACTCTATTAATCTGTGGGATTGAGTTAGTTAGGGGAGTTAATTACACGCTTAATTTGAATTAGTTAAGTCACGTTTATTTATTAGTTTGGCCTATTTAAAAAACGAGGTTTTGTCTGGTGCTCTCTGTGTGATTTTGATTTAATTTTATGAGAACGGACATCTAAAGCTAGCCGCACACACAAAATAATATTCAATGCAAGATTGTTAATATGAATGAAATAAAACCGAATACCGCAATACAGGCCCCGCACCCGCACAATATTATTGACAATACGTACTTTATTGTCAATATTATTTTGTGTGTGCGGCGAGCCTAAGCTTAGTCACCCGAGTTTTACCCGTGTGTATTTTCTCTGGTATTATAGTGGTAAAACTTAACAGAATGACATACCTCAAAACTTTCACTTTTATAATGTTTATTATGCGTGTTCTAGAAATCGTGCACAACTGCAATATTTAACAAACATTCGTTATAAGTCAAACCCTAAATAATATTAGTAAAAGATCATTCCCCGCTATCTCTCATGTCGGAACAACCACCCTTTTGAAGGATAAATACAGTTGTAACTTGTTTGAAGTGTAATTTAATCGAATACATAGTTTTATTGGTTTCGTTCCCCTTGAAATATTCTCGTCTTATTTTTGTTTATCCATTTTGTTTTTCGCTTCAAACTTAAGAAGTAAATCATGAGTGTAATAAGTCTATGTTTGTTGAGCAAAATACCGAAGTTTCAACTTTGCTTTTTGGCTTTTATACTAAGTATATTATGCTGATGTGTTTTCTTAAAATAAATATTTTGATGTAGAATTATGAAGTTAGTTTGTTGAAACTAAAATGTTGTTTAAGATGATAATGTTGTTTTGTTTTTAAATCAGAAACTTGCTTGTATAGAAGTTTTAAGATATTTTGTTAATTCCTGCCTTTGCCCGGTTTGACACCGCGACGACAAATTCGGGCCAGATAAAACATAGCGTTGTTTGCGTTTCGCACCGTGTTCGGCTTGGTCAGACCGTGGTCTCATACACGTTCTTTTGAAATACGTCACGTCAAAATAATTGTAAAAAATGTTTCATACTATGTGACTGCGATAAGAACAAATATCGCCATAATGACTGTCAAATGACACTTGAAAATTAAATTAAAATAATCTGAAGTGGTTTAAAATCAAAGCACCTAATTTTTATAACCGTTATTATCTTTTTTTATGTCATTTTCATATACTAGAGCGTGCAAGTGTTAAAAAGACATGCATGTCGTCACAAAACAACATCATCAGATATTTTTTTTCACACAATTTTCAACTCAAATTTTTGAACACACAGTTCACACCCGGCTTTCTTTCACCATCAAATAGCAAATCACCAGAAAAATACCTGCCATTAATTCACTCAAATTTAATTCAGGCGAGGCTATAATCGTGAATTACTTTGCTTGCTTACTCCATACAATTTGGGGGATAAAGTAAATGTCAACGAGATAACTTTATGTACAAGGAAAGGTCGCGTGTAAACTCGTACGAAAAAAGTTGGTAGGTAAATAATTTATGTACCAGTAATGTGTTCGTTTGCGAAATCGAATGTCGGAACATACGGGGGGGAAATTGCCGCGTTCACGTTAGGAAGTTTTAATGGTCGATCTATTACAATCAAGTATAATTATGTATAAAAATATCAAAAGTTAATAATATCTACCAGCTATTACTCAAATAGGTACAGTCTCATGAAAAACAAAAGAACTGTTATATTAATTGTGCCCATATTATTTTTATTTACTACCTCATATAGTGGTCACTAACATGACTTCTGAATATGAGGTCCCGGGTTTATTTCTGGTTAGGATAGTGTTTTTTAGGTTTTTGTTTTAGCTACCACTGAGTCTAGATTAGTGCCCCTATTACATGAGACCTAGTAACTGTAAAGCTTGTGTTATTTATGATAAACAAATATAAAATTAAACAACGAATCTCAATACGTTCTCTTTACATATTTTTTCCGAATATAACAAAATAAATTTTCTTTTATCTTTCCTCATTTTATACGAATAAATATCAGACAAAAAAAGTAAAAAGGCAGATTACAAAAATAGCAACTGTATACTAATTGAACGTGTCCTATAAATACTACCTACGTCCAAAATATCTGTCGTGTTTCGGGTAGAAAAGGACTTTTTTGTTCAGCCACACGTAAATAACTTTGCGGTAATCATTAAGAGGTAACGACTCATTTAAATTTAATCTCGCTTTGGGGGGAACATGTGGGGAATAGCCACGTAATTACCTTCTCCGAATATACTTGAGTTTAACGTTTTATCTTAATTAAATTGAGCATTTCTTTCCCACTTTTATGTGAGTGGTTTATTTGCGTTTAAAGCTGGGTACCCACTTAGCAGTGCATGTTACGTATCAGATACTGTGTCAACCTCAAATGGGTACAGCACGTTTGAGCACACTGCGAGCCGCCTTTGTGGTACACTGGCTTACAGCGAGCGGTTCGCAGCGATCTCGTGCCTACGTGCCTACTCACTTGATACCGTATCTGATACGTTACATGCGACTCTGTTAAGTGAGTACCCAGCTTAAGAAAGAAGAAGTTTATGCTTTTTCTTCTTCTTTTCTCCTGACTAGTAAATATTTATGTACCTATCATGGATTGCTTTTTTTATTGAAATCACATACACAAACTAATAAGGCTTTAGGGTGAAATTCGTCGTTTGCAAAGAAAAATGAGTTTTAAAACAAAATAACCTATCGATCGAGGCATTTATTTCAGTTATGAGTTATGAAAATTATAACTGAGGGTTAAAAGTTAAGGTTAAATAAGTTAGGTTACTGTAACTGGTATTCAGCAAACCGAAAAACAGAGAAGCAATGTTTCCAAGGGGTATTGTATTACTCACTGGGTATTGAAGATAGACACTCCTTGTAAAATACTTGATGTAGGTAATCAAAGTATGATCAAATCGTATTGTTCCAAATAAAACCTTATTACAAAGGACTTGAACATAACAAGATGTGGTTACAATAAAGGACATCTTTACTGAGCTGTACAGTCACGAGCAATAACATGTAAACACTTGACAAAATTCAAACGCAATTTACTCGTAAAATACTGGTTCTCACTTTGAAATAAGACCTATTTCGTAACAGTATGGCTTCCTAAATAGAAGTCTAATGAAAAGGCAAAAGTTTAATAAATATGGTAGCAGAACTTCGCTATTGAATACTGCTTAGTGTATACATACTATTGCTCGTGACTGTACGTGGACACAAATAGATCTTATAATTATCATGTTTGGTATTATCTAAGTCAATATTCCAGACAGCCGACATTGCGACCCGTTCAAGATTTTGTCTTAACAACAAACTCAAGCACTAAATTCGTAGTAACTCGAAGCCCGCTTCATAACTCCCTAATTGATGGAAATATTCAGTGCCATGCAAATCCTATAACATCAGGCTTCCTAGCAACCTCTACCGTACCGTTTTCAATTCCATTGTTCGTAAACATTTCAGAATCTATGCTCATGATTCTGGAATAATCTCCCTTGGATACATTTCCAATGGAGCCGTCTTTGTAATATTAGTGTGACTCGTCTCTATTGGAATCCGTGGTGACTGTTGCAGTATTTTTTTTACAAAAAATCTATGACAACTATTGGCATGTCTCGTGGTGACTGTTGCAGTAAGTACATTCATAGATATAATACAAGCATTGCCTTTAACCGTCTTACAATATTAACTAGTCTTAATTGCATCAATAGTTGTTCCAGGTGTTGTGTTTGTACTATGTCGTGTTTCAAGACATTATTATTAATAATGGTACGAGTATAAGGGAAATCAGCTTTAATTATGAATAGTAGGATTTTCAGCTTTATCTATAGCTATTTTGTTATAGTGTAATTGAATCTAAATTGCTCATAGTTTTAGAAATAGTTTAGCATTTTCACACAGATGTATTAAGGCCTCGAGACTCTAAGCTTTTTTTAATTTATTGTATTTCCAGTTTACTTTACGTCAGAATAACTGAAACCTTGATAAGGCCTCTGGCTGGTAAATTCCAACTTACTTATCGTAAACAACAGTATAAAACTCACATAACTTTTTGTAACTAAGAATTTATTTTCATAGCTAGGCGAGCGGGCTTATAAATCTTACACTCGATACGTCCCAAGACAGGGGCCTTTCAAACGATCCGGTACATCTGTTGGGCAATATAGAAAATGACTCGGCATCCATTGAAATATTCTTTGAAACGGTTCAAAACGTTGCTCAGTGGACCGTGAAGCGTAATCTTGATACGACGACGATTTCTCGATTTTAGATGTCGATTCCGATTCGATTATTTTGAAGACAACGATTATAGTATTTTCGGGTATTTGAATAGAAATGTTTTCAGGCTCAGTAAAATTAAAGATGAATAAAGGTGTAACTGTAAAATATTGAAGTAAATCTTAGTTTATGAGTAAATGTTGGTTTTGATTGAAAGATTTTATAAATAAGAGTTCAGTATAAAATGTGGTATTATTTTTGAATAGTGAAATTAATTATCTCTGAATTCTGTATTTAGGTGTGCATGTTATTACGAGTATTACGCTTTAAAAGCGAAATACAATAAATGCCATGGGTAGAAGCTATTACACCCTGCCAAAATCTTAGTTTTGCTTCGTAGTGTAATTATACAAAAAAATAATTGAAAAGCAGTTAAAAACGGCAAAAAAATACACGTTTGTAGTATGAAGCAGCCCCTTAAATATTTGTTTGATTATGTTTGTAGTTAGTAGTCCATTTGTTGTCGTACTGTCTAACTACCACATTCACAAGATACAGTCGTTTGACGCCAGAGGGACATACAAGAAGTTTCCCCTTAAGGTAAGGACATACAAGAAGTTTGACGTCCCATAAGGTAAGAAAAGCGAGTTTTAAATTTTTTACCCATTACAGAAAAAAAAAAAATCTAAAATAACAACAAAATAAAAAAATAAAAATTCTAAAATAACAACAGTCAATGAAATAGAAGTAAGAAAATTAATTACAGTACGTGGAAATGACGTTAGGTTGTGGCAACCACGCGGCGTGTCTACGGTGATGACCACAATGTGAACAGCACTGAGTGACAAGCTTTCAACGGTGACTGACATTTACCTCCGGTGAACTAAAGAGAAGCGGTCGCCGTTCAATAATTACAATTATGAGATAACAAATATGAGGAAACACGCTTATTACTGTGTTTATGTAAGCCTAGTAGATAAAAATGGCTGACTTGAGTTACGGAAAAGCGTAACTCAAAACGGTTTTTATTCTGTACACCTTAAAATCTAAAAAAATAATCAAATCATTCTTGTTTATAAATAAAAAAATAGGTGTTACCAGTGGCTTTGTCCGCGTTTAACTCGAGAAACAGCCCAAGGGAATGTAAAACTAGTGTTCTGTGTCATTCAAGACTATGTTGGTTATACAACAAATATTTTGAGGTTGGTTTTTATATGAAATCTGCACTGTAGCCTTTTTTGACATGGGTGCCTTTATTACAATAACTTATTTTTTTTCTAATACACGCGCGCCTCAAGTATGTCAGCATAATGACGGGGGGCCCCGTCATTACGCTGACATACCTCTGGAGGGCCAAAGCCTGCTGGACTCGCGGGAATTATCGAATTAGCCTGACCCTAGAACGTAAAGGGCTATTGCCTTCAATAGCCGTTTACTTTACTTTACTGTTAGACTCGTACTGACTAAAATCAACAGTGTACCAGCCTTGCCCTGAGTAGAAAAATGAGTCCCTTTGATGATTTTACCACTTAAAAAAAAAAAAAGACACTGTAAAAGTTTTGACTGAAATTAACATGACACGAAAGGTGCTAATGAGGTTGAGATTTCAGCACTGGTTTGCATGTCCAAAGTAAATGTGGTTCATAATTATGAAAACAACAACCATTTACACTGAAAATCAACGAAAATATAGGTGCAGCAATCAAGATTGTTGATTCAGATGGGTCCAGTTATTTTACGAAAAGCATGCAATGATTCGTACTTTATCAGATACAAACATGAAAAGCATATTTCACAATCAACCTCTGTGCATAAATTTTGACCAAATCGAAATAAAAGATAAATTAAGAGGATTTATTTGAGTATGAATATGGTGGAAGGCTTGTATTATCTTCCCTGCTACCGACGAACAATCTAGTTTATGAGAGACTGAGAGTATGTATGAAAATTTAAATAATAAATAGTGAAACGGAATTTTGTGATGCCATTTTGTTTAATTTATAAAACGGGCTGTAGCTAACACTATGATGAACATTATAATGATGAACAAAGGCCTAATGATGATGGAACAGTCTATCAACAAAAAGAAAAGAGGATTACAGCTCTATTGATAATGAACCGCCTAAGCTGTTTATGATGAATCAAAGATCACCATCTTTGTGAATCAAATTGCACTACAATAAAATTATCAAAAATTGGGATCATTGCAAAAAACTGAGGGCTATCTTACTCGTATGGATGAATGGATTTAAATGAAATTTGGAAACAGTTTAAATTCTGGATCCCGTGAGACAGTTTGCAAACTCCACTTCAGCTAAACCACGGGCTATCGAGAGACGAGTTATAGTCAATAATTTAATTAATCAAACTGTAACAGATAACGGAAAGTCAATAACCACAAACACGCGTCTACAGACATATTTCGCCAAACTCGAACACGTGAAACATTCCTGCCTAAACTACTCATTACTGCTTACCACGAGCGTCCGTTTACGAGCGATATTGTGCCCGACAGTCCATCAAACGCCTGATTGCAATCTCGCGCACTGCTAACCGGAAACTGTTCATACCGCCCGCTATTAACTACAATGGCCGGTTGTGACGTCACGAGAACCGTTCGACACACGCCGCTTGTCAAAGGTCGTTTGTTGAGTGGGTGACCAAAAATGTTTGGCGTTTTTTAGGCTTAAGATCGAGGTGGTGGTGGACAAAGAAATTTGTTTTCGTCTAGGAGATTGATCTGGATTTTTTTGTATGTGTATGGATAGTTTTTTGGAAGTATGAAGAAGGTGTAAAGTTTCTAGATACTCCATTGAAAACGGAGGATCCTACGTCACGATATCTGACAGACGGGTGTTGTGTCTAGTCCAACAATTTTAGTTTTCTTCATTTTCTAGTGGGGATTTGGAATTTCATGATGCACTATTTTTTCCTCACTCAAAAGATGTCGCTAGTATTCTTTTTGTTGTTGTTTTTTTTAGAGTAGGTTCTATTTCTGCCGTGCAAGTTTTTATGGCATTTAAAACAGTTTTAAAGGTTTTTCCCTGCTTTACGCATGTTCCTGGCTTCTTAAAACACTTCTTCAAAGTTCTTGAGAAAAAAAATGGTAGCAAGCAATAAAGTAATATCAAGCAACATAGTAGGTACTATCAATAACAAGCACTAGAATAAAAATCTAACCAGATTAAAACCCTAGTCAAGGAATAAAACAATCCAATGAAGTTTAACAGTTTTATTCTACCCGGGCTCACATTGAAGCAACATCTCTCTATTTTTATAAAATCTCCTCTCCAAACTAAAGTCTCAGTCTTAAAGAGTTCTGTTATTGGCAGTTCCCCTCTTGCGTTTAGTTAAGCAGCAAATATATACTTTCAAGGAAGTTTTCGCAGCGATGCGGAAAATGCTTAAACTCTTTTTTTAAGCTCTCCAAAGTTTTTTGATTAAAGTAAACATGCCTCGTTAGGAACAAAAATAGACGCTTCAAAACCTCGAATATTAGGTTTAGGTTATTTTTCTTCTTAGTACTTGAAATTTCAAGAAACTGTGTCAGTTTTTTAAGTAAAAGTGTTTTGTAAGCCGTGTTTTATGTTGATGACGTACTTGTTTTTTTTTTATAAGTAATAATAAATTTTAGGCCTTAGTTACAGAAATGAATGTCGTACTAAATCAATAAGCACCTACGGTAATGCTGAACTTTTTAAATTTTGTCAAAGCGATTCTATGAACCCAAAAAGCCTACAAATATCTAAAGGCGACTATTTTCCTCATAACAAAACGTATCAAAAACAAAAACTCTATAATCGAGAAATAACATCTGAAGTATATGGAGAGCCCATTTATCAAAAAGTTCTTGGAAACAATCTTTAAGTCTTTCAATTTGAGTGCGAAACAAAAACTGTTTAACTTATACTTGGATGACTTTGCTCTTTCTAGTGCAGTTTTTTAATAATGCAAAGAAAATTTATCCATGTTATTTTTCTCTTAACATTTTATGGAGGCAAGACTTGCGAAATTTTGCGTCTACATTTGCTTAAAAGCTCTCCACCGAAGCTATGTTGAGTTAGATTCTGAATGCATTTTCTTGTTCCCTTTGTTATGTATATTTTGTTTCAGTTCACTGTCAGTATCGTGGACTATTTTGACGTGTATTGTTTTTGCTGTATTCGCTGATTTGTCAGTTAAATTCTTTTAGTCTTTATCTCTTTACCCTGTACTGTTTTCATATCAGTGATAAACAAAACATATATTTCTTTGACAAGAGTAGCTGATGCGTTGACATCTTGTTTGTGTTTATTGTTTTTTGCTGTTTCTATAAAGTATAGTTGTGTAATATCTATTTTAAAGTTCTCTATTCTCTAATATTATTGTGTCTTGTTTTGTATTTGCTTGAACATTACACATCCTAATAATCAATACATTCATCCGATTGTTTAACACTGTAGAAAAAAAAACCCTATCTCTTATTATAATTATATTTCTTTATTTTATTCTTATCTTGAATATAATTCATACACTAAACCAAGTTATAATCTAACATGGTTTTCCTAAACACAATATTTTTTTTGCCTACCCAAATGTGCAGTAAAAGGTCGACTCTTATAAACCAATCTATCACTTCGATAGAGTCTTGAATTTATCATCTGCCTAGCCTTTTCCCAACTATACATATTGGGGTCGGTTTGCAGTCGAACCAGATGCAGGATATTCGCATTTAACATGGAGCGACTGCCCATCAAACACCTACAACCCAGTAACTCTCTCAAACAGACTTACCATGGGTAATACAATAACCCATGGTGACACTGGTTGAGAGCTTATGAACAACAGTAACGACTATCAAAGATCCACAAATAACTAATAAAATCTTGAATACAATTTTGAATCATACCAATTTATATTCCAACATTCCTCTCCTCTAAACAGTATCAAACTCGAGATATCAAAACCAAACTATTCCTGGAACAAAGCGCATCTTTCAAACGCAATCTCTTCAGTATTATCAAAATAAACTGTTGAGCCAAAGGGTTCCAACGACACACCGTAAACACTCAACAAAGAGAGGGGTACTAGCTCAATTGTTTGTTTGTACGTCATTCTGAAGCGAGCCACCTTCACCATTAGCCGTTAATGCGTTTTTGTTTATTTTACTGGTCAGATCCACTAGTGAATATTTCCTTTGGTTGAATTCTGTGTTTTGATTCCGGATTTGGTCTGAGTTTGGCTAGGATTTGATTTTGGAACAGAGTAGGTTTTAGTCAGTACGAATCTGAAAATTCATTCGGCTCTGCCCTGAATGGGTCATTTGAGTATATCCCAGCACAAAAAAGTTGTGTTGAGCGCAAAATAATACTGTTGTACCTAAATAATGTAATCTAAATTCGTATTTTTATCAAAATAACTTTTAAGTTTAATAAGATAGACTCTTACGAATTTAAGATGTAGGTAGAAATTAATTATATTTCATTTTGAAACTTGAGCTTCGACGAATTCGGATAATTAAAAAAAGTTTAGAAGTACTTTGATTTCCGGAACAATATTAAAAAATAAAAAGTACTTTAACAACAAAATAAAAACAACTCAACTCCACCTCCTCCACCATTACTCATCCCACCCTCAAATTGCTTTCTATTTCAAGACGCTAACTTCCTAAAGAAGAAAAGTACCAAGCAATCCTTTTTTCATAGTTATTTAGGGCGCAACAAAGCGCGTATTCGGAATATTCGCGGCAACAAATCATACGCCGCCTTTTAGAAGCCATGAAAGCATTCTTAAAACAAGAACATAAAAAAAGAATCAGAGCAACACTGTTAAGGATGTGTTTAAGATATAAGCGGTAGCGGTTACAAGTGCAACATTTAATTAATGATCCTAAGATCAGATTGTTTTCTTATTTTTCGTCATGAAAAAGAATGAAATATTCAGCTGCCCCATACATTTATGTTGAGAACAATTATTGAAGGTATGTTTGAGATATCTAATTATGTTTTCTCAAACACGACACTGGTTATAATTATATCATAGAAAAAAATAAGTTGATTAATTTTACTTTTTTATGCAAAAACAGCTAAGCATCTGAAGAAACATTGTTTTTTTATTTTACTAATATAATATATCAAAATTACTTCTTAGTCCATTTGTGTTACTGATAAATATCCATGAACTAATAAAGTAGTAATAGTAAGAAATCTCTGTAATCAAACCAGCTTTACTTAAGCCAATCTAGAGTAATCAAATACAACTGTACTGGTAACTGTAATTAAAGATGTCGCATTTGAAATCGCAATCTGATTGTATCAGCTTACTAAGTTTGTGTGAATCTCCGATGGTCGCAAGATACCGGACAATTGTAGATTATGGTTTATGCAGTTACATAAATGTTATGTTTTTGAATAGTATTCTATCTTTATATGTTTGATTTTTCAGACATAAGTAATATTTTTAGTAAAAGAGGAGGGAAACTGATTTTTTACTTGTTTAAACGTTACGCCATTATAATTAAATGTGCCGACTTAAGAGGATCATCTACCGAGCGCTCGTCCATACTAAAAGAGAAAACGTTTTTCTGCAAACGTTATCCTATCTCAATGATTTTTTAGAATGCAACAAACATTTGTTCACAAATGTTTACAAATCTTACGAGTTACGAGTACGAGTATAAACTTCTTTCACCTCGATATTAATACATCGTCACACATGCACATCACTGGCAGTATTTACGCGCCCTACTTCACTGGAAAATTTCATCAATCATATCCCTCACATCTGCCTTTTAAAAACCAGTCACAACCACAGGTAGGCATCCAATTAAGCTCAGTACCCTTAGCACGAATTTTCACCCTTTTACTTTACAGTATTTACAGCGTTTCTTGTATGAAAAAATGGAACAGCGCCTCTGGTATGCGAAGCAGGAACTAATTTTTTCCTCAAAAATTGTCAATTTGAAATTGTCAAAGTTCCAGTTTACTTTACGTCTCAAATACTGAAAATTCGTGCATGGTACTGATGTATAGCTCGACACATTATCGTATTTATAAACATTAATATGTAACAGGTACAATTTACGAGTACATTCTCATGAATTCATTTGATGAGCTATTCCAGTTATTAATATAACACTGAATTTATGATACGTGTTTATTGAAATAATTTTAGAGACCGATTGTTGTATTAATTTATCAATATTAAATTAAGTTCAATATTGTGTTATTGTGCTCTATTTAAATACTCGTTATAACAAACCAAATAAAATAAGTTCGTTGAATTTATTGTTTGAATGATTTGCAAACGCAATAAACGAATACTTAAATGCTACTGAATAAGCTCTTAATTTAGTGTAGAGATAAATTATGATTTTTATACTGCCAATCACTGTTATTGTTTTTCATCGCACACACTCAATATTGCTTACAATATTTGTGCAAATACTTATAAAGTTTTTTAATGATTAAGTTTTTTTTACCAAAAATTAAAAAAGAAAATACATTACATCTTATATAACTACTTTAGAACTGGAAAACTGTTTAGGTAAAGTTACTTTAATGGCGTTATGTTTCGAAATTAAAAAAAAAAACTGTTAATTCTGAAAATATTACAGAATAATGAGTATCTATAATTCTAAACGACTTGTCTTTCATCAATATAAAGTGCAACTTTAGAAATCTACACTAAACGAAGAAAAGAGTGACAATGATTAAACCTGTTGCGCCCGCTACCTCTCATGACTTGCACCAAACCAGAAAAGAAGCGTTTGAAATACGCCAGTGAATCACAGTGGGAAGCAGAGAATGCGTTAATAAGTCCCGTGGCATCCCCGGATTTCGCTTACCATATATGTATATACAAATACGGAAGCCACATAAATGTATAGGGCTATAGGGTTGCGTTGCGTTTCTGTGAAAACCATGCTGAAAAAAGCACAAAGTGAAGAACGAATCAGGCGATTAAAAATGGAAGGGATTTTACGATAAAAAAAATTCCAATCGAACATTTTAAACTTTATATCCAAATACAAATAAAAATGGTTTAAGGCCCGGTATCCACTAAAGCGGAGAGGAGAGGAGATATGTGTTTGAATAACCAATCATAATGTCAAACAGATGTCAACTAAAGCTAAGCGAAGAGGAGATGTGGACATCTGATTGATTGGGCCTAAAACTGGCACGCTGCTTGGTGTATGATAAACAATTACCTTATACCAGTCTGCAATTGTTTTTACAGGCGAATTCTGCCCAATCATTTAAGGATTTACAGGCTTCCTTTCAAACAGACAGGCGATAGCGAACCGAACCGAATCATGTCATATAAAAATGCGAAAGCGATCCGATATTCTATGTGTAATAATTAGGTGAAATTCAAATGAAAACAATATTTATCATTTTTCAGATCATGTAAATAATTATATTAGTTGCTACTTAATGTTGAAAATATTATCAAAGGGAAAAACTACTGCTCGCAAATCACAAGAAAATAAATATAATTTCTGTCCGCCCACGCCTAGTTATCTTTGTACAACCTTCAGCATAAAGTTTATAAAAGGCAAATAATATTTTTAGGGGTTACTTAAAGATTATCATAATTTTATAATTACAAATTATATCAAAAAAAAAAGTACACTTTACTTTTTTTTAGATTTTAAAGCCCATATTATCGAGTTTAACGACAGTTTTACAGTGAGTGTGGCCCCGTACAACAGAATAGTTCTATATTCAAAAATATTTCATTTCTCCGAAGGTATGTAGGCGAACATTTCCGAAGAACTTGCTTTTCCTTGAAGATCTAAAGTTTTATGTGTTTGAAGATTTATTGGTTATCCCACAAAGATCAGTACATAGAGGCTACCTTTATCAATCCGTCTTATCTTTAGAAACTGAAAAGGTTACCTGAAATATATTTTTTACGGTGTTAAGCCGATAGATCGTTTGGAAGTTTCTGGAAGAATACTATTTTTACAAAAGGTAACTGACATTATTATCTTGTATATTTAGAAGAAATTATAATATGAAGGTATCATGTTATAAATACTTACTTACAAGATTCCCATGTTTAACTTAGAGCATACTTGAATTATTTACAAGTATATTGTATGGAAAACGAAAAAGCACCTGTAGTATATTAACGAGTAACTAACTTATTTTATCAATTTAACGTTGCAGTTCCCGTTTACGTCACTAAAAACTTAAAAAGTTGAGCTAGGGCCTAGAAGAGAATGAGAAAACAGAATCATTAAAAAAAAACTGAAGTTTGATGGTTTGTACGCCTATTTATTTCATTAGAATCTTCCACAAATCGCTAAATGCTCACAAAACACCTTATCAACAAAACCAAAATCTCACAAACAACATTTATTAGTAAGTTATAGGCTTACTGTCATATATACAACATATTCCGCGTGAATAAGTATCGATACATCGTAGGAGCTAAAAATATATTATGAAAGTTTTTCAATCGATCATACAACAGCTCCTAACAAAATTCCTTTGTATTGCTTTGCAGTAACAACATTTTTGTCCTGGTTGAGGCTGGCGCAAGTTCGTGGAGTTTGGCACAAACAGAGTGAGACCTATACCCAGTAGTGGGTGAAGACGGTCTGTGGATGATGATGAAGATGAACAACATTTTTGTGGCGTTACAAGGACAAGGACTTTGTCACTTTGAGAAGAAAATCTAATCTCTTTTATTAATTAGATAAGAAATTAATCGGAAGCGATACCCGGTTATATAATTTTAATAAATTTAAAGTAAATGATACATACCTACGTGTTTAGTTAAAAAAAAAACCTTTTCTATAAGTTAGTCGTTAGATACACGCACGGATCACCCGCGTCGTTATCAATGAATATTTCCAAATGTAAATTGGTATGCAACATCGTTTTGAGATGATATACAGAAAATTACATAGAGAACTGTGTACACATTAATCTAAAATATAAAATAAATGAGTGGATATATAAAAATTAAATTAATTAAACATTATTCTGTGTATATTCATTTTACAATTTGGGTGGTCATTGAAAAATAAAATCCTTTTTAAGCACGTACTAAATACATAAACCTCCTGAAGAAAATTGAACATACGAACAGTATTAAACCACATATCATACAGAATATACTTCGAGAATATTCTCACACAACTATACATAAAGTGTTATGTAGCATATCACAGAAACTGATTTCCTTTCTAGCTAAACTCGGGCGATATAAGCGAGTGTTGGCAACGCCCGGACTGTAACAGCATATGGACTGAAAATATACCAATAACCTACAAATGGACCGGTAGCTAGTATATTTTGATTTAGATTTAGTTTATGAACCTATTTTCTTTTAATATACATAGAATTTCTGTTAAAATATGTTTGAGGATTTTCCAATAAGAATATCGAATCTGCTTTACTTGCTAATAATACGTATAGCTGCCACAGAAAGACATCATACAACGTATAATGTTCCCATTGCTGGGACACGGGCCTTCTCTATGCGATTGACTGATAGTTTTTGCCTGGTAAAATCATCAAATATGACCTCAAGCCTTTGTCAAACAGGCAGGCGAAAGCGAGGCGATCCGATTCCGATCCGATTCCGAGGCGAATGCGAAGCGAAGGGAGACGTCAAACTGGGTTTAGCGAACCGACGTTTTGTATGAAGCCAGTACCGAATTTATAGCGATCCGAAGGCGAAGCGGAGCGTTTATGTTACGTCATGTATGGAAATATGAAGCGATATCGCGCCGAAACTGAGACCACGTCAAACAGAAAGGCGTGCCCGCGAAGCGAGGCGTGGCAGTTGTATTAGCTGGCTTTATAAGAACGACGTCAAACAGAGCAAATACGGGAAAGCGAGACCGAAGCGTGCACGTTGTTTGTGTTGCCAGATTTTTCTTTTTCTTCAGTTTCTTTCTTGTAACATCGATAATTTATTGAGAAATTTCACAGAGAAAACAGTTTGAATTCTTTTTATTAGATAAGGTGCGCTAATCGATGAAATCGACTCAGGTTTTTCAAGTTTTCTTCGCGTGGTACAGACGCCAGCAAATCAACCTACAATATTACCCAATTGGCATCGGCTGGCTTTTGCCTGGTCCACTAAAACGCCAGCTGATGTCATCACTGGTTACCACTGTCAAAAATGCAGTTGAAGTGGTGTAAATGCTGTATATTTCACGCCTTTTGAGGGTCTCAGCAACCACAGCAAAAGCGACAGCACAGCCACTGTGCTTGCAATATAAGATAGCGCAACGGTGTCGACACAAATACCGCCACAGACCAAAGGCCCACCCGCCTTCCAATATCCCAACGTCATGTCGTCTGGTCTCTTCCCATCGTCAGGAACTGAGCCGTTAGGTCCTAAACCTGTAGGTAAGTCGGCGCTGGCTGGTAGTGGCCCTTTTGCAACCCTCTAATATAAAAATACTTATCAGGTACACTATGTAAAAATAAAAACAACATTTTTAAAATTGTTTATTTAATCATCTTTATCAACAATATCGAGGAATCCTGCCCATACAGTAATATTTTGTTAATGTCTAAAACATTACCATAGGTACTATTTTTTGGCAATAATTATGTCTCTTGAAGTACCTACTGAACTGAATAATTTTAACTTTTAAATAGATAAATATTATGACAATCGCGTTGTTTCCAAATAGGGTCATTCTCCAAGAATCCATTGATTAATAATTCTAAGGTATCGTGTGGCAAAGTCTTGTCAATAAATCATCTTCCTCCATTAAACCCTCCGTTCGAATAGGGTACTTTTCCCAGAGATAAGACTCTCGTCTAATTCCATGTCCTCATCTTCAACACAAATACTGATACTGATTAAAGCGAAGCTTCTATGCAGCTCAGAGAGGCATAACAAAGTGTTTAATGAATTTGGCATCCATATTCTTTTCTCTTCAAAGTTAGAATGAACAGGCTTTTTCTGGGTAAGCTCGCTCCATCGTAGGCTTCGTCTCAGTCACCTTTGCCTAGCTATGCTATTCTCAATAAGCACAGCATAAATCACATCGCTGGATCCACAATGTGTTTTTGGACGTGACACAACGACTCTCACCGTTCGCACCTCACGATTGGTTAGGGATTTAACCAAAACCTTTAAAAAAAGTTTTAAAATACTTAAAATTAACATAATATTATTTAAGACATATTAGTGACAGCACTAGTGACAAACAAAATAAAGAGTAATACATTCATAGAGAAAAATTGTAAAGAGTTTCTATATATCAGTCTCCCGCACTAATATGTAAAATAAAGGCTTATTCAGACCTGAGCGATATTCGCTGCCGCTGTGGGTAGAGGTACATACCGCGCGGGTTTCACTCAGGTATTTAGTATCAAGTACCGTGGCTAGAGCGACCTGAGCGATATTCGCTGCCGCTGTGGGTAGAGGTACATACATACCGCGCGTTATTCTACCCACAAGAATAGCGAAATCCGTTTTGGTGTGAACAGTAATATTACCGCATACCCGCTGGGTTTTCTCTGACGCAGACGGTAGCGAATACCGCTTAGGTCTGAATAGGCCATTAAATCATTTAAAAATTGTGGTTGTCTATGTATGCACAGAATACTTAATAATACTACGTACAGAAGAGTCAATTCCCAAAAACAGTCAAACAAACGTAAAATCTTTGCTCGAGAGAATAAAGTACATTTTAACTGGCGTCAAGATTGCACACCTACTTTTAAAATAGCCTACACGACGCATGCTCAAGCAAAAATGCACTAAATGGATACCCGCGTGAGTTTATTTTGGTTTATCTGACACTAACGACTCTTGAAGGTCACGATCAAAACATAAGTCCCCATTCACACGAGCGCTTTTTTTTCGGGCGTAGATAACAAAAAATTAAATTGAACTTAAATGTCACCGTCCAGCACTTAAAGTCAAATACAGTACAAAATAAAGCGCCGTGCTTTAAAAGCGCTATGTGTGAACAGATACATAGAATTGCATTTCTTCTCTTCGGCGTTTTTTTTTAACGCCATATTATTTTATTTTGTATTTTGTGATGTACTTGCTAGCACGACCGTGAACACTTTCATTATAACTTTTGATGGTAATAAATTTCTCTCATATTGTACTATTTTAAATCACTAATTAGCGAAGACACTAAATGTCGTAACTTGTAAGAAAAAATGGTTTAAAAATTCTGCGACTAATAACGAAAGAGGAATTTACTACCGTCAAAGGTTATATTGAATATGTTCACGGTCGTGCTAAGAAGTACAACACAATTTTTTGACTGAGGGACCACACTTTAAGGGCTGTAGTTTTTAATATATTTTTTTACAAATTCCCAGATTTGTTCTACAATTGTTTTAAGTGTACTACTAAATCCTACGATTCTTATTTTGCGCGTTCCAGTTTGGTCCCTCAGTTCACACACACATCAAAATATAAGGCATGGTCCCGTGTCTTCAATTTCAATGCCAACTGGAATTTTAGCGTGGTCGTGCTGGGAAGCAATCTTCCTAGCACGACCTGCTTATCTACGGTAATTGAGAGGTACAAAATTGCTAATTAGTGGTATATAATAGTACAAAATCAAAGTAATTTATTACCATCAAAAGTTATGATGAATATGTTCATGGTCGTGCTAGGAAGTACAACACCTTCCCAGCACCCACCCATTTATGTGTGTACGTGTACGTAATGAATAAAACTGAAAAACTAAAACCGATTCAAATAATCTTGTTTTGAATTTGTTAAAATTTTTATTTTATCCACAATAAATCTTTCTTACGGGCTTTATTTTGTTTTTTTTTTTTTTTAAGCTAAAAAAAGCAAATTTCGCTTGCTTCTTTCTCTTCTTCGAGGGCCTGGTGGACTTGAGTATCTCATTTCAGTTTGATACCTCCACGCGTTCCTGAGAAAAAGGGTCTTGACAGATGGACAGGCGGACACCAAAGTCAAATCCCTAGTACATGATCTTATGTTTCCACTCAAATTAAAAAGGTGTACAACGTATTGAAATGCCTCTATGGCGTTTTTGGAATAAAAAAATCGTATCTTTATATTTATATTGGTTGAATATCTCCCCCGCCCGGTCTGTAATTTTGTGTTACGATATTATTTATTTTCTTTAGGTATAAAATACTGTCTTTATGAAAAGCTATCATCTGTTGATAAATCTCGTTGGGGCCTGCTAGATAGACATACACAAGAACTTTTAGACAAGTTTTTATTTACTCCTACCCAAAAATGGCATAAAGCTTAGCTTAAAGGCCTTGAAGTCGTAACCAAAAATTAATGAAAAAAAATAGTGATACCGTAAACATGTCACAAATTGACATCTATTGATATTGCCTAGATAATTCTTGATTTCATGTTTTGTTTTGTTGATTTTCCGTGATTGTTTACTAATCGACCGACTGCGTAAAGTAATGAACTAATATGCAACAAGAAAATGTGCAGCCATTGTGTGTGTGCACATACTTAGTTTTCTAAAAAACCACAGTATGCGATTAAAACTAGGTTTTGAAAATAATATTCAGACATTTACCTACTGTTGACCAAACACAACTTGTATTTACATTTGTGACTGTATTAAGACTTTACCAGTTCTCAAGACACGGTTAACGGATTATTCGAATACTGGATTGGTCCACCTATAAAGGAAAACAATAAGTTATATTTTCATTGAGGAGGTACCAAGTATCTTTGATTTGCATTGAAAAAGTTGAGGCCCAGCCGTCGTTTTGTTGAAGATGAGAACAGTACGACATCAAACAGAGGATTAAATGATGATATTTTGAATGCCACGACTTTGTGTTACGATATCTTTGCATTAATCAATTGACTGTTGAAGTATGGCTTCACTAATATTAATTTATCAATTCCAGTCCTATTTTGGAAACAATAATGCTATTATCATAATCATGTGATTGAACATACATTCGTGCGTATTCTGAAAAAAAATTGTAATGTGTGTTTTGTACGGTTAAAACACATCAACAAAATGTTAAAGAGCAGGGGTTTCATGACATCGTTGTTATAGATAATATCACAATAAAATAATTGAATAATAAGTTGTTTGATTTTTACACGGTGCACCTATTGGGCGTGTTTCCATTAGCCGGCCCGGCAAAAATAGCAAAAATGTATGAAATGGTATGGCTCGCTTTTGCACTGCCAGCGCCGGCCCCGGCGCCGGTGCCATGCCGGCAAATGGAAAAGCACCCATTAGATACGTTACTTTTTATAAAGAGGATAGCAAACGAATAGGTACGGAATGCGTTACTAGGTACCTGGTCCTCATAATTATCTTTTATTTTGTAAAGGTGTTTGCGCAGCACTGTTGCCTGCTGCTGCACCTGACCAGTAGTGATATGTCTCTTATCAACATTAAAATACAAATTACAACAACAAAATGTATTTATAGATTTCTTACATAAAGAGCTATATTTAAAAGATATTTGTACGCGTTATTCACTCAAGCCGCATGAAAATACATCCGTTCATGATCTTCGTTCATTACACGGATTGTTCTTGTGAGAGGTGTTTTGGCCAGTATGTTGGGCCTGGCCACCGGACACAGCAAGCAGTGGCGCGTGCCAATTAACGCCACCACAACAGCTTCCTCAGCATCACTCCCGGGCTATATGCTTAGCAGTAGCTTTACCACATATGCACCAGTTAAATTCCGTGGGCATCATGAGCTTGTCGTCAATATCTAGCGTGATGACCAAACAGATTTCACCAGAAGCGTTCGCTCCACTCATCCTCGGTCAAGATATGATGCACGTCCTCGATTATTCCACATTTCTCACAAAGCAGAACAGCTAATTTGTAAATAATATTAGTTTTTAAATCGGCATGACAGTTTGTGTCACTGTGGCACTGTCAAGTTTCGGATTCGCTTCGGATTCGCTTCGGAAACGCCTCGCTAACGCTTCGCTTAGTTTTATGTTTGACGTCGTGCATACAAAGCCAGCCATTACTAATAGTTCGGCAACGCTTCGCATTCGCCTTCGCCACGCCTCGCTGAGTTGTAATATCGCCAACGCCTTCGGATCGCTAACGCTATCGCATCGCTTTCGCGTTTCTATGTGACTGGATTCAAACAATTCCCTATATTACAAATGAAAACGCTTCGCTTCGCTTTCGGCACGCCTCTCTGTTTGACAATAGCTTTAGTGCAGGATGGGAGTACACTGTTAGACTTGTACTGACTAAAATCCACGGTGTCCTTCTATAGACAGCTAATGAGAAATTTCCTGTCAAAGTCTCTATTTTCTTATAGCTACAACCTTGGAGTCTTTTAGTCAAGAGTAAATAGTTCACTTTTAGGCAAGCGTGCTTCTCAGTCGACCACATCTTAGCTTGCTATCAAGCGAGATACTGGGCAAACGCCAGCCTGAAGCTAAAATAAAAAAACCACATGTCGCACTCGGTGACTGCCGCGGTAAAACTAAAGATAGTCATCATCTGCCTAGCCTTTTCCCTACTATATTAGAGTCGGCTTCCAGTAGAGCCAGATGCGGCTGAATGTCAGTATTTTATGTGGAACGACTACCTATGTATAGGAGCTCCACAACCCTGTAACTGGGATATACGATAGGTACTACCTCATTGTACCTTCAAAACTTCTGATTTAATATTATACATATTAACGACTGTCAAAGATCTAGAAATGACAGCCGGGTCCAATGGCTATAAGTCCTTTTCGAAGCACGGAGGAAACTCGCTGTGACAGATGGTCACCTATCCACAGAACAACCTCGGCAAGCAAGTCGAGCCGTTTTGATAAATCTGGTGAAAAAAAATCAACTACCTCATTCTGTGTTATACGAGTATTGCCTTGGAACTATGTACTATTACGTACTAGATAATTCCATAAATATCTTCACTTTGAGACGATCTTGATCTGAATTTCATAAGGTTAGTTATTAAACTAGGCTTCAGCCGAAGGTTGTATCGATAGCCGATAAATCAGCTTCGGGTTCAGAAGTGACTTTAGTTCCTGACCTTCAGACGTACCTACACTGAAAGCATGAGATGTTATTATGTGATACAGAAATGATACAATATAATACATTAATGTATAGCAAATACACAATTTATTTGCTAATAATTATCCTATTTCAGTCAAAGTGGAGCAACGTTGTAGCCATAACACAGTTTAACTCCTTACAGTGGTATAATAGAAGTTTTATATTTTATAATAGGTGGGCGGAGCTTATGTCCCAAAATGTTAGAGTGCTTGTACCTGCGCAAGTGCCTCAACATGCTCAAGCTACATGCGCCGTGTACAAGCACCACGCGCGGGTAGCTTGATCAAGTAGCTTGCGCATGTTACTCGCGCGGGTAAACCTCAAATCCGCACCTTTGCATGCGCCGTGTACAAGCACCCCGCGGGTAACTTGATCTTGTCTCGTCGCTGATTTTGATGAAAACTAAAACTGCATTATTGTAACCAGTTGATTTCTGATTTCTTCTGAAAAATTACACCATGCATTATTACACCAGTTAATAGTGTTAATAAAGATCAAATTCTGGGAAGTAATCATCTCTAAATACTATCGCTTGGAGCTAAACCACTGTAACTAGCTACACTGTGTTACTAATCTTGAATCACTTGCCAACGGATTGGGAACACGAAGGATTAGTTATGTAAGCCTCAACATTGCTACTACTGAGTTCAGAGGTATTCAGGTTTCTCTTTATACAATTGCCGTACTTCAACTCTTTGAGGGATACCACACAGGCGTTGCGGATACGCTGCGTCATCGCAACGTAATTATTTCAACGCAGTCACGCGAGCGCTGCATCGATGCTGCGATTGACGCAGCGCAGGTATTTCCACCATCTCAGCATAGGTGTAGGATGTCTTAACTCTTCAATATGGTAAATACCCGCTCTATCTTTCCAACGCAGGGGCCCTGTTGGAGGGCCAAAGCCTGCCTGGGTCATGGGACTAAATAGCTATCGTGACCCGGAACGTAAAAGACTATTGAAAGACATCGTGGATTTTAGTCGGTACAAGTCTGACAGTCCCTTCTGCCCTGCCCTGCGTGGGAAGACTCATTTGATCATATAACCATGAAAAAGAATCATTCCAACACAACTCCCTTTTTGTATCTTGCGTTGCCGTCCGTCAATATATCGCATCGTGTAGAATGTCGTTCAGATTTTTATGCAGAACGACAGAGCATCGTTAAGTCGTCGTAGCGTCAACGCAACGCCCGTGTGGCACTGCTCTTTAACGTGTCTAGTATGGTAATCTTAAACTACGTGTTGGGTTTGTCTAAGTACGTTCGGAGTTGTAGTGAAAACGAGTGTTGGATTAATTGGATATGTAGGTACCTCGTAGCAGTCGTGTGATCTTGTCCTATTTAGTTTTGGGGCTCAGTAACTATTAAGTCTGCGTCTTTCTGATTAATTTGATCGATGTAATACTTCCGCTCTTAAGTGTAGGGTTGATAAAATATGTTTTTTTTAATCCTCGCGACGTGAGGCCGCCGCGGTAGACCGCGAAGGAGATGGCGGGACGAGCTGGATGTCTTCCTTAAGAATTGGAAAGAGGTGGCGCAAAGTCGCTAACGTTGGAAGGAATGGAGGGAGGCCTTTGCCCAGCAGTGGGACAGTTCAGGCTGATATAATAATAATAATAATTAAATCCTTAATAATATTGAATTACAAAATTAAAAAGTCAGTTTGATTGTTTGGCTTTCATGCCTTAATCGCTAAAATGATTTTTATGAATTATGGCTCAGAGATAGATCAAATAATGGTTATATGCTACATCTTTTTCATTTAAAGTAATGTAATTCTTATGTCTGTTCTTTGAGGGCATCACGGGGCGTTGCAATTCACTCCCGGCGTTGTCACTCACATTTGCTAACAAGACATAACTTTGGGTACTGATTTAACAAACGTCTTTTTAATCAAACCAATCCTCATTATTATATCGGTTCCCATCCCTTCTTATTGTGACTCGAAAAAAACACCAATAAGCCTTTTGTTTCTGATAATTTTATTAATTTAATATTGTTGTGCCGAAGTATGTCGATAAACTCGTTACAGATCTCATAAAATATTTACTAAAGAATAATGAACGGAGAACCTCATAAATATTAGCTGGGATAATATTGATGACGTAAAGCTCCCTGTCTATAAAGATCAGAGATAAATGATCACCAATATGAGTGTTTATTTCGACATGAGAAGGGCATTTAGCGCGTGATAATAATTTGGAAATTAATATTTTAATTTGAAACGAACTTATTCTTCTAGGATAATGGGTGATTATCGTAATGATGATGGGTGTGTAAAAATGAATACCGTCATAGTATTGTTACAAACTCACAGTCTCCATACGGACATTAATTTTTTTCCGTCTAGCCCCCTTTCACAACGCGCGATAAGGAACTTCGTTCCAAAACTTTGCATTTATGACTGTATCCCACAATAGAAGCACGGTTTGAATGTACATGTTCTTTCTTTCGTTGAACACATTAAACCATAATTTTTGACAACGATATTTATATTAACCCAAAATAATTGTTGGTGAGTTGGGACCTACTAACATTAACCCTTCATCAAACTAATAAACTTTCCGATTACACAAAATTTGTGTCCAATCACCAAATTCCAACAAATGAAGCCAATACGTCGGCTCGCCAATAAGTTCTGAAGCTGTAATCGAATCGTGTTCTGGGAGCAAGCCAACAGATATCTATGATAAACACCGAAAAAAGAACCTTATAGGACATTCTGAACAGATCAATGAATAAAAAGATATAATCTGGACATGTATACGATGTGATTATTCTGTACTATATCTTTTTCTCCCTCTTTTATATCTTTGTAGTCCAGTAATGTCAAAGAAATTAATAGGATATTTAATAAAAAAAAGTATTTACGATCATACTTTTTTTTATTAAATATCCTATTAATTTCTTATTATTTAATAATATTTGAACCCTATTTTTTTACTCCTACGTAAACCAAAATTAGCGAAGATAAAACGATTCTAAAAATCACAAAACGTTAGTCTAGTCTAGACGGGACATCACAAAGAAAGTTGTGATATAAAACTTTTTACCAATAGGTAAAAAGTCTCTCAGTCTAGTAGTCGCGTTGCTATGCAACGCTAGATAATGCTACTGACGCACGGCATCAACAATTTTGTATGACATATTTCCCAATACCCGCTCGTTTAGTCGGTCGGTATAATATTACAGGCATTATGATGTCACAAGCCCCCACTACTGAATTTCAAAGCGTTTTATCTTTTTCAATGCAATTATTATGATTAAAAAATACGTACTAAACATATTATTTTTCAATTTATTTATGCTGTACACTACCCCATTGTATGACGCTACGTATGTGTTGACTTACTTTGCTTAACGCTTAGATGTCAGCAACTTATCTAGCATGCAGTGAAGTTAAAAAAACGTACTAAGATTTCATCAGTCCAAATTGTGCATGTGTCTTTGGCGCATTTTCTCGTTGCCTAATCGTCAGAAAAGCAAAAATTTGTATGAGTAAAATTCACATTAAAAATATTTTCAAGTACTACATTCCAAATTGGTTTAGTCCTGATTCAATAAAAAACAATAATTTAATGAAGCAAATATTTGCTTGTCATATTCTACGGTAGTGCCATTGCAATTTGCACTCTCTAAACAAGTAGTTTTATTGGTTATTAGGGAAACTTACACAGCCATAAAGACTGGTAGGTGGTAGCCATATCTATTTATTTATTTATTTAACTATTTATGTACACACAAAATACAGCACAGGATAATTACAACAGAATTCAGTACAAGGGTACTGCTTATTTCTATAGAAATTTCTGCCAGCAGACCCGCGAAAGGAGAAATGAAAAAGTAATGTAGACTTATAGTGTGTGAGAGGAGGAATACAAATCGTCAAAAAGTGGATGCTAACTTAATCTAACCTAACCTATAACATACGAATGCATACATAATAATAAATAAATATTAATACATAAACGTACAGTTATATAAATAAATACCTAATGCAATATATATAATTATATATACATAAATTACATATCAATAAATTACAATTGTGATGATAAATAATGCTCTTTTAATCTGGTTTTAAAAAGTGAAATATTAGTTATGTCACGGATGTCACGGATATCAATAGAGTTTACTTTGCCTTAAACGAAACCTAACATCGTTCAAACCTGAAATGTTGGTAATAAAGTCACTAATGTATGTGATGCTTGAGAAAGGCGGAGAAGAGACGATAGCAGCCCCATCTATCAAATTTTGCGGAACTAGGGCTGAAGTTGAGTGCTAATATAGACTTGATAATGTTATTATAGCAAGCTTTAAGTGCTAAGCACTGTTTTATAGATCATTATGAGAGTAATAAAGCAGTGAGGAATGTTTTAAGGTAGCAGGATCGAATTTTTTGAAAGTAAGATATAATTTACACTAGGATTTTTACTCGACGAATAGTAGGTGGGATTAAAAAATTAAAGCTCCCATTCGAACACCCAAACAGTTAAACCATTATTTATAAGGGTGCTCCCACATCTATCGACGCGGAATCGGCTTTTTCCGTCGCCGCAGGCGGCGGCATCCTCGAGGCGGCCGCGTGCTATCGCATTGTCTCGGTCTAGCAAATGGAAGTTCTAAGCGACAGAAAGAGAAAGGGCGAAGGAAAAAGCCGAATCCGCGTCGACAGATGTGGGAACACCCTAATTCTATAATATAAAAAAATGGATCGCTAAATGTATTGCTAAGCCCATAACTTGCAAACGGCTGAACCGATTCGGATAATTCTTTTTTTGTTGTGTTTGTTACCATCAGGACCAGGTAAAAAAATATCATGTCCACCCGAACGAAGCTGGGACGAGCCGTTAGTGAATGATAAAATAGAGAAAAAAACAAAAAATAAACAAATAAAATTACACAAACAACATTAGTCATCTAACCTAATCCTGCCTAACCTCTAAGCCAATAAAATCCATGCAAACTTCTAAAAGACAATACCAGTGACGTCAGTGGCAATAAACTATAATAAAAGGTAATATTTCTGAATGTAGAGGGAGTGAAATCATTTATAACAATTTCAGACAACGCGACCTCTACTTGGTACGAGTAATAACGAGTTATGGAGCACGAAATATATGTCATGTGATAGAATGTGAATTTCAATAATACTGACTTTGCGTACTTGTGTTGGAACGTTCCGTGAAACTCGCCATCTTTGGCCGGTTTTTACACATAATCGGCTACAACTATGAAAAAATATATGACAAGTATTAGTTTTTTTTTTATTTGCAAACCAAGTGCAACCTTAAGTCTTGATATTAAACTCGAAACCTGCAAAACTTATGACTTTTTATACCCAAAAACGAATTTAAATAGTCAACCAAAATTACCTCGACATTCTGCCAACATTAGCCACTGCTAATAACTCTTGGATTTTTGCTCTTACAGCCGTATAATTAAGAATTACGATAGGAAACTGGTTAAAGTTGACGGTTAAAAGATAATAATAACAAAAGGTTACGAATTTAGCCGTACAGGGCAGTGGCCAAAGTTACTCAATATTTTTTCTTTAAATTCATACAAATGATTTTTAGACATAGGGTTGTCCAAAATAAAATAAAACGATTGGATGTTTTTAACAGAAAAACGTGTTTTAATATCAATCATTTTTATTAGGTACCTATAACTGTAGATACTTAACAAATTAAGGTATAAAAATATGGCAATTTTACTTATTTAATAGGTTACAAAGTGAGTAGGGGCAGCCCTAGCACATGTTTTTTGGGGGCCAAAGTTGACATCTTGTGTTCGCAGAAAGTGATTGTAACATTGGTCGCTAAATTTCTAAGTTCAAAAGACTCGTTAAGATTTAAAAAAGCTCATCATGTTATTATCATGAATTCACCCAAAAACATATCAAAAAACTACTCATCTCGGCAAGTTTTCACGCTTACTAGGATCACAAAACACGATGCACAATTAGGTACCACTCGAATCGACTTTCTTTCGACGACCGTTGACAGCCAACTGAGTGAAGGTAGCAAGTGAACTTGCTATCAGTATTGCCATAAATATAACCTATTTTCCTTAACAGACTGTAAAATGTTGCCATTTGAGACAATATTGTCGTTACAACTTGTTTTGCTTATTTTTGGTAACTGGCCAATGTTAGGCTTGAAAACCAAAGTTGGCGGATTTCACGGTTCGCTGAAATATTTGGGTGGGTAGAGTTTGAATCAATGGTTCGCCCGGCGCCGTTAGCGTATATATATTATGGTATGACATTACTTGTGTCCAAATAAGAGAATATTTTAGAATAAGAATTGATTATTACAATAGTAACATGGAAGGTTATGATACAACTAATAATTTTTTTTTTAAGTCGTTGCTAATTCTTTTTATAACTCTACATCGGAAGTACAGGCCTTACCAAATCTTATTTAATTTTGTGGTTTTCATCCGCATTTGTTTTGTTTATAATTATTTTTGAATTATTCTACTCTGATCCAAACCGATATCCCCGTCAAATATTTTTTTACTTTTTAATTCCTTTCTGATCTGTAATTTATCATTACGTCCCCTTCCCTTTTCTTTTTTTTTAATGGACACTACTAGTGTCTTTTAAAAAAAGAGAGAGAATGTCAGAGAAAGAGGGGATTACAACGGAATAACTCATATTTTTAGCCGGAAAAATTATATATACTTTTTTATTTTCAGGTATACCAACAACAGTACCTACATGCAAAAAGACAGCCGGTACGTAAGCCTATAGCAGATAATCGCAGCATCTACCGATATACACACATCAAAAAAAGTTTGCGATCACTTTGAAAACTTGAAATCTTTTTTGTTACATACTTCGAATTGGACTGATAATTTCAAACAGATCTATCTATCTAAAGAAAACACACGACAAAGAATTTTGATTATTTGAACATTTATAAAAGTTCAATTTAAAAGAAATAGCTAGTGATCGCAAACCATTTTGAGGTGTGTAGTGACAAAAAAGTAACAATTTGTGCGTTTAAAAAGTATAGCGCATTACCAAGTGCCGATTCCCTATCTGTCAAATTTTTTAATTTAACAATAATCAGTCCAGGGGAGGCCTTTGCTCATGAGTGGGACAGAGTAGGCTAGAAACAAAAAAACAGTCCAGTGCTTTATTGTCAAGGGCTAACAAACTGACAGACATGCGTTTACGTCATACATTATAGAGTTCCGTATTCACAGAACAATCTAGAAGCAAGAAACGCAGTACAAATTAGAGATGTGATAAAGCCTTCTCTAACAGTAATAAATTAGAAGCTTCAGCCCATCATTAGAGACACGGTCCTGGCTCGTTTCCAATTAGTACATGGGATTAATTTACTAAGAAACCACTTCAGATATCCCACGTAAATAAGACTATGATGTATATTGAATAAACGAAATTAATTTGGCAGGCATTTTATCTAGTCGTCCCGTTATTAGTTTTAAGGAATTTAATACAAGTTCGTGTACTCGTCTTATATTCCTTTTCGATGGAATACTAATGGCTTGTGTGACCTTCGAGTAAGCTTTATGTAAGTTTGGCAGGTAATTTCAGAACGTATTTTTGCTGTCATCATTTTCTCGTGTCAATAAATTGGTTCAGTTATACACACTTTACCATATTTTTCATACATAGCTTAAGATTTGATAAAAGCCTTTTCTCGTGTCAATAAATTGGTTCAGTTAAACACACTTTATCATATTTTTTATACATAGCTTAAGATTTGATAAAAGCCAGATACAGTCTTTTCATAGTCTTAAACGCAGGCGCCGTAGCCTGGAACGCCAATGGCACGTAAAGGAACAGGAAGGATTTTTAGTCATTAAGTGTCTGAAAGTCAGAGGAGCTCGTGGCTAAATAATAACAGCCGCACAGGCCGATCTTCCGGGTTAAGCCGCGCTTGCAGAGGTTAGTCTGTGGAAGGATGACCATATTATTCTGTCATAGAGAGTTTCTTCCGTGCCTCGGAAAGCACGTAAAGCCGTTGCTCTCGGCTGTCATATTATGTAGATCTTTCATCATCATCATCAGCCGTAGGACGTCCACTGCTGAACATAGGCCTCCCCCTGAATGTATATCTTTGACAGTCGTTAATCACAGTCAAAAGCTCAAAAGTCTGACAACAGTTTACCGTGGGGTATAGCATTACCCAGTTACTGGGTTCCGGAGGTCCGATTGGCAGTCGCTCTATGTAAAAAATACGCAGCATTTCAACCATTTACCCACTTAAATTCAAGACGACAATTAATAACATTGTAACTATTACTTTTCATTCGTTTTGCTTGTCCCACATTTGCAATACACACTAAAAATCCAGCATAAATGTCAGGATATGCAATGTAAATCTCAATTCACTAACGTATCAGAAAATTGGAATTTATGGTTTTGGTTTCAATATCCGTGAATCAAGGTCTTTCATATAAAGATATATGGGATTGGCTGGTTGAGTCATCGTAGATCAATCTTTGTGAGGTGGAATGGTGGGTAGTATGTGCCAAAATTTCTGGGAGCGATTTTAAACTTGGTTACTTTAAGACTAGGTTTCGGTATCAGAATTAGGTCATGCATGAAAACTAAATAACTGATAGATGGTTGTACATGAATTTGATAGTTTAATGTTTTTAAATATACGAGTACCTAGCATAAATAATGACATAATTGTAATACTCTAAAATACCTGCAGAGTCGTTTAAGCTATTGTCAAACAACAGGCGGGCGTGGCGAACGCGAAGCGAAGCGTTTTTGTTTGTAATGTATGGAATTGTTTGAAGCCAGTCACATAGACTATCGAATCGCTTTCGCTTTTCTTTGTGACTGGATTCAAACAATTCCATACATTATAAATAAAAACGCTTCGGACAGAATTCGCTTTGTCTGTCTGTTTGACAATAGCTTTATTGTGCCTACATACAATCGCAATTATTAAATGTATAAAACTAAAAGCTGATCCCCGTGGTCTCAACCCCGCTGCTCTGCTCATATTAGTTGTTGTGTAATTGTTATATAGCTTATAGCCTTCCTAAATAAATGGACTACAACACAGAAAGATTTTTTCAATCGAACCAGCTGCTCCTAAGATTAACCAAACGCGCGTTTAACCAAACTATTTTTATGGATATTAAAAAATCGAAAGTTTGTATGAATGGATGTTTGAGTAAGTCAATCATGTCAGAATGAGTCAGAGTTATGTAAAAAATAAGAAAGAAAAAATGTCCATCTTTCTTATAAGACGGATGGGCATTTTTTTTGGAGCATGAGGTGTACCCATGTGCCACAGGAGGGTTTGCGACTACTAGACCAATACCAGGCAGTCACTTACAAATACGGGTAATTCTGAATGTTTGGTTTACAAGTAAATCTTGCTGTGATCTACAGAGCCAACACTGTCTTAGCTGAAGCTTGGCTCAAACGTGTTTCATTATAAAAGAAACCATAATGATGGACTGGCCTATTGGTCTAGCGGTTGGTGACCCTGAATGCTATGCCGGAGGTCGTGAGTTCGATTCCCAGCCAGGACAAATGTTTGTGTGACGAGCACGATCATTTGTTCCGTGTCTGGGTGTAATTTATCTATAATATGTATGTATTTAGAAATATTTAAGTATGTTTATCAGTTGTCAAGTACCCATAACACAAGCTCTGCTTAGCTTGGGAATAGATGGCGTTGTGTGATAGTTGTGGAATAATATAATTATATGATATAATATATTATAATATAATATTATGTAAAAAAAGAAATATGAGCGTCAGTGATCAGGCGTAGTATACGAATAAAAGCATGAACATCAAGTAAATAAAGTTCATTTTCTATTAAAGGTCGTGCCTAGATAAGCTTTAGCTAAGTCTGGATCTAACGATTAGAGTTCTGATCATCGGCTAAGTAAGTAAACCTGGGATTAGATGGTTAATTGATTACCGACCTAATTGAATACATATTATTACTTATTCAAATAATCGCACATTAATCTATTATTAATTGATTTCTCATAATGGAATTAAGCTAAATGATTATACGATTCGTTATCCTTTCCTTTTATCCGACATTGCCCCAAAAAATCTCGTTTAAATCATTAGAAATTCTTCCTTTGTGTATACTTGCAATAATTATAATATTTTTTTTTTTGGAATCGAGAAACTTACAGCCGTATAAAACAAAATGATTTTAGTTTATTCATAGCTTTTTCACATTGACTGGAATGAATGACTGTAAATTGGCTACACCCATCATTAGTTTGCATCTTGTCGTAATAGGCCAAAGCCAATATTGCTGGGCTACAACCCAGCAAGATGAAAATTTCGATATATATACCTTCACACCAACACGTACCTGTATACTTGTACTAATAAGAAAGGAAAGTAGTTAAAACTCCAATAAATAATGAAAAGTGTTGAAAAAACTAAAATGTTGTTACTTCTCAACTATGAAACAGCGTTTGAAGGGGGAGACGTAATACCTACATTCAATTACCATGATCTTGTTTACATTTTGTCATTACCTACCTTCAGAATTTTCTCAGGTTACATCTTTATAAACGATAAACCCACCCTTATCTCTCGAGACATACGGCTCAAAATCCAATAATCAATATTTTATTTTCGGAAACATCGAAATCAGATACCGTTGAGTGTTTGTTAACAAGATTTTTTCATGTTATCTCGTGAATACCGTTATGTGTGTTATAATGTCGTAAATCGTAAATAGGATACTTTGGCATTTCAAAGGGATGTTATGACTTTATTATTTCCGGCATTCGGTCTTTGAACTTGTCCGGCCTTCGATGTTTGATTTAATATTTGTGTTTGTTGACATAAAAATTTGGTCCTTTCAAAGCAGTTTTGAAGTTCAGTGATTTGGACTGACGTGCATTTAATCGAGGATAACAAAATTCATGAAGAAATTTCTGTTTTGATACACAAGTGATTTCATTTGAGTTTGCAAATAATTTAAGAACTACGTTTCAATTCCAATTCACAAGATTGTTTGCTAGTGTGTGTCAGAAAAATATGAAATGCTTGTGACTGACTTTTAAAAAGAAGCAGGTTCTCAATTGTGTTGAATATGATATTTTTATTATGCTTTGAAGATATAGGTAATAAAGTGAAAAGTTGTGTTACTGCGTTTAAAAATAAATCTTACAACTAGTATTTTTTAGTAGATTTGACCCACATACGGGCATTTCTACGAAGAGGGCATTTTTTTTGTCCTTTTAAAAAAAACATGGTTAGAAGTTACATACGCATCCCAAAATTTTTAAACGGACGTCCCAATCTATATTCAAACTGGAGAGCATAACAAAAAAATAAGAAGTGATTATTTATAAATTCCGTACTACTTCTTAATTTTCCTAAAAAAAAATCTGAAGTGAAAAAACGGGGGTAATTTCACTGATTTTGACCTGTCCCTTTTCCGAAATCGAGTGTAAAATATTTTATATTTTTTAATGGAGCTGAATTTCAAGCAAACTTTTGATATTCTTGGGTATATGGATAGTTAACCAAGAGACATTGACAATAAATAAACCTGTAATTGCTTATTTTGTTATATTTGTGGATGCGTAAAGATTTGTCCCAGTCTAATGAGTCATTTCCGTGTCATACAAAAAACACTTGATTACGATACTAAATACCCGCGAACTGGACATCACCATCCGATTCTTGTAAACTGTCAGGTACTCCCGAGCAGGCCATGTGAGTGCATGTGTGGTGTGCTGCTGTTTTTTTAGATTTTCGAAGGTGGGAACCTGTTTCCGTGTCTTTAGTTCGGGGTCTTTTCTCAATACCGTGTCAAAGATATCTTCTGACAGTTTTATTTTTTAAAATGATTTGTTTCCCTAGACTGAAGTTTAACTGGACACCAGCATGGTTTTTTCGTTTAATTTGTTTGAAGTCGTAACAGTAATAAGTTATTTTGATTAGTACGATATTTTTTCAATTCCGTGGCTCTCAATTTTGTGCCCTGGTGTCCACGGAATTGAGAACGATGGTTTACCCATGTAACTAATCTCGGTTTATTTAAGGTTTAAAGTCATTTACTTCACAATTTGTCATGGTAAAGTAGTTAACGCCATATATTATGTGTCTATAATGTTGTATAAAAGGTTTAAAGTATCTAGAGTTGACGTTGCAATTGGAATATCTGATTTTAGCTAATACTACCGCGACTAGCTACTCGAGCCTCGGAAGATCGTATTACGATAGCCTATATTTTATTCTGATGTATAAACTATATTGCTGCAAAGTTTCATTAAAATACATTCAGTAATTTTTGAGTAAAAAATTGACCTGACTAATATACGGCCGAAAACTTCGATTATGTCTATTACTTTCTGCGGTTTGATAAATAAAACTGACTTGACGTCTATACTTAATGTCTCTTGTTTGTAATTTAAAGGTTTTACGAAAATGCTTAATATAAATACATTTTACCATATAAGTTTAATAAAAAAGGTTGCACTCCAGGAGTGCCGGTAGAAGTGAAAACTTTTTTGTTACTATGTTTTATTTTTAATTTGAATGACGTCTTACTCATTTTCGATCAGGGTCACGTGACCCTGACGCGAGTTTTGGTCACGTGACCCTGACGCGAGTTTTAAATTTTTTACCCATTACAGAAAAAGTGTACAACGCCGCTAAAGAAGTTTTCACTTCAAAAATGCTCATTTAAATGATTTGACTAAAAGTTAGTTAACTAAGCATGATAACTCAAGGAATCTCTCTCAAGGCAGACTCAATGTAAACTTACATACCTAAAATACCAAAAACTGCTAAAATATGTTCTTGAATGTTTTTCTTAATTGATTTTGTCTTTCCCGGTTACGTAAAATATGTGTAATTCTAAATTCTGTGGTCACATTTCTCAATTCCATGGCACTCAAAATTTATTTCATAAACTACTGGAGCAATTACTGGCAAATTAGCACCATTTTGTCTCAAAAAATATGCATTTTATTTTGGTGATATACAATTAGTCAGAATGTGAAAAAAAAATGGCCCACGGAATTGAGCAAAAATCACCGTGTCCGTAGAAATGCCCATACCTATCTTAAAATTATATGACACTAGTCATTGAGACAAAAAACGCAGATACATTTTGAAAAAGATTCTAATTTAGTAAAGGAGAGAAAATAAGTCCCAAAACAAAGAATTTTTTTTCACAAAAATATATCTCAAAATACAAAATATTGTAGGTCCTCACAAGAATTTTATACCGAGACATTTTTTTGTGAAACAAATATTATACAGCCCACAGAGACACAAGACTCTTCAAGAAATTAAAGAACAGAATTGCAAATGTTGGTGTTTTGTAAGATTGGTCTTCGACTCTCTGAAATAAAAGGGTAAAGCACTCTTGGAATTTAATATTGTCATACAAACTGCGGGAACCATTTGTTTTTACTGAAAAATGTTCGGATGTCCCCCCCCCCCCCCCTCGCGCCCTTGGTGGTGTAAAAAGGACTGTCAGACTTGTACTAACTAAATACCAACATTGTCCTTAAATACTCGTAAATTAGTCACCTGAAAAACTTTTGTAACGTAAAACAACATTTACGTAAGTACGATGCTTTTCAAAATAGCAATACGACACAACTAAGAATATTTTAATTGAATTTTTTGATGCGTTTTATCTTTGTCAATATTTATTAAAAGCTAAGCAGAGCTTGTGTAATGGGTACTAGACAATTGATAAACATACTTACATATTCCTAAATACATACATATTATAGATAAATTACACCCAGACACAGAACAAATGATCGTGCTCATCACACAAACATTTGTCCTGGGTGGGAATCGAATCCACGACCTCCGGCATAGCAGTCAGGGTCACTAACCACTAGAAAAAACATGTTACGAGTATTATTAGTCAATTTGGCACTAACATTAAATGAGTTATGTTACTAGAATAAATAATTGAATTAATAAATTTTAATAATACTCTATCTGACCGACTAAATAAAATTGCAATTGATTGATGCTATCAATTAGCCTATTACCAAAGGCCAAAGAGGGACACAAATTCGTTCCAGGACTGCGGATTATCTGAAGACATTTTCATGACCCATGACATAATCATCTTGACATAAGAATGGCAACGGATTACAGGCCACAGAATCTAAATAAGGTCCTCTATAACTTTACTTGAATGTTCCCTTGACGATCTTAACCAATTTTTTCATTCAATTTCTTTGAAAAAGGGTTTCGGCCACTTAAGTTACGTTATCCAATTTCAATATGTGCAAGTACTTGAGAACTTTTCATTACTTTTTTAGGGCACGTTGATAGCTATTTGTGTTGAAAACTACGTCAAATATAGACCGTCAGTCCTCTGGAGATTTTGTTTTAGTTGGAACTGTAGGGCTCTTAACTTTCTTGGTTATTTACTGAGTTACTGGTACATAGTTATATAATGTTTATTGTGAGTGAAGAATTTTGTAATAGAAAAGATAGATGATTGGCCTCTATCTATAACTATCACACAACGTCATCTAGTCCCAAGCTAAGCAGAGCTTGTGTTATGGGTACTAGACAACTGATAAACATACTTATACAATATTTCTAAATACATACATATTATAGATAAATTACACCCAGACACAGAACAAAATGATTGTGCTCATCACACAAACATTTTGTCCTGGGTGGGAATCGAACCCACTGTGAGGAATGGGAACAATATAGGCTGATGATGATGATGATGAAATAATGGTCACCGTAGCTTATTTATACCGTAGCTATTTTTAATGTGTGGGCAGAGCAGAGCAGGAGGGACTGTCAGACTTGTACTGACAAAAATCCGCGGTGTCATCCAATAGCCTTCACGATCAGGAATCACGGTATTCGTTAGTCCCGCAATGACAACTGACAACAGTTAGCATGGCTGATAGTGAGAGAGAGTCTTAGCCGTAGAGTGTTAGCCGTAGAGTGTTAGCCGTAGAGTCTTAGCCGTAGAGTCTTAGCCGTAGAGACTTAGTCGTTATTGTATTGAAAACTGAGATATTTGATTTTCCTCAAGTGCATTTTTTATTTTGAGTAATAATTATCTTAGTCGAAAAGTGTTCAATTTACCAAGAGATATGTAAAAGAATACTTTAAATATTTTGTAAAGCTGAAATTTATTCCATCAAGGGAATTGGGTAGAGGTAATTTATTAAATTCGCAACTAAATATTCGGAGTCAGAAAGCAATTTAAATACCCTCAGAGATTTTTTTACAGAATTTTCTGAGAAACATAAAAACTACTTACATCACAAACATTAACATACAATTTTTTTTTCGCAATGTCTCTTCTAGTTACTACTAACTCCATGTCATCAACATCAGCCTATAATTGTTCACACTGTTGCGACACAGGCCTCCTCTCTGTGATAAGGAGTGGGCCATAATCCACCACGTGGGCCCAGTGCGGGTTGATAGATGGCAGTCATGTCTTCGAATTTTTGGTTTTAAGACATGCCGGTTTCCTCACGATGTTTTCCTTCACCGTTTTGAGAGCAGTGGTGATGAAATAAATTATACAAAAAAATGCGCCACGCTGGGTTCAAACCGACGACCCACACTCGTAAGTCGAGGCCGACCGAATCGCTAAAATAATAAAAAAAAGATACACGTTAAAATGGTAAAGTGTAAAATGAAATTTTTAAATTGTGTGTTGGCGAAATTGCGAATACGCTTTCATAAACCAGGAAGCTTCAATTTTCTCTCTTCAATCGGATGAAAGATCCGTTATTACTATTGAGTACACCCATAAATACGACACGTTATGGTAGCAGGTGACATTCACTTCTAAGATATAAAATATAGCACCCATTTTTATACTCACACATATTTATGTGGATCGGCCGGCTCTAAATTCATCGGCGCGTAAGATCTCACTGCAACGGCATTCGCACGGCGTCGGCACCAAACGCGATCGTCCGAGAACGTCACTGTTCGCACGAAAGCGTTTCATGAACTTACTGGCATTCCAGACCCGTTTAAAGCCTAGATTATGAGCTTGAGGTCATTTTCATCACGCGTGTGACCCATGTTCGTTGCATATTTGTGACATTTTCGGTTGAGTTCGTATGCGTTCGGGCGTTAGTTTGCGAACTTTGAGTCAAGCGTCTGTCATTTCTGATTCAGTGCCCGTGTGTATTGATTGAACTTATTGGCATGTGTAGCAGCTTTAAAATAATGTGCATCGGCTACGAAATTAAACAAACTTCGCTATTGCTTGCAGCGACACTTTGTAGCCTGGTAGGTAAAGACATAGTTACATTTGTTTTAAACTCTCGACACTGGCGCTTGCAACACAATTTGAACTCGGTTGGAGCATCGAGTTAGGTGCGGCTTTGAAGATGGCGGTAATGTTTGAGATGAATTGATTTCCATCTAAATATCTAATTACATAGATAATGATTATCGGTGTAACAGGGGGTCAAGCTGGGATGAACAATGAGCTATGCATTAGCACTTTTGATTTAGACATGCACAATCAGCTCAAGAATTGTAACCAACCCTTGCTAACAGGTCATTCTCCATGCGAGACGGAATGCACCATCATTAATTTATCGAGCGAGTCCCATGAGTATGTGACAAACGGTCATTGAAAACCACAATACATTGAAACCATGACCGGCAATTTCTATTTACACAGGAGCTAAAATAAATAAATAAAATGCACTAAAAACCAATTTTCACACGACGCTGAACAAAACAGCGATCACAAACAGGCGTACGAAATAGCCTTAGTTACACAGCATGCCGCCATCAACCATGCCAGCAAATAGGGCGACCACACGGTGAATGAATTTACAAGAGACAAGGGAATTCAATTTATCGAAAAATGGTTTTGTCCTCCCGTGGGGCTTTCGAATAAAAATAATGGACAAGGGATGATGGGATGTTGTGGCTTGCACAGTATATAAAAGCCTGTTATCATTCTTATGTAGTTCATGACAAAAGGCTTCAAAAAACCACCTCTCTGTTGCCGGGAAATAATCTCATATGGAATATTGAAAATGAAATTACTAGGTAAGGTATTGTAGAAGATATTGCTCCAAGAAAATATATCTTTTTATAGTTTTTCGATAGATGGATGCCAGTATTATTGGTAAATAAATATTTCTTTTGCGGATTTCGGGACTCGGGATGAATGGTAGGGTTTCAGTAGCTTATGATTCTGCATAAGTTGGAAGACAACAAAGGGAGGCTGTTATTACGGTTCTCTTTCTTATTCAAGTGCGATTTATATTCAACATACTTGGCCATACAACTGACATGTAGTACATAAGTGTATGATGGTACATGAAGGTATTTATCTCATCTATCTAGCCTTTTTTCCCAACAATATTAGGAGTACTAGTGTAGTGATCAGTCGCTAATGACGAGTTTTTAACATGAAACGACTGCCTGCGTGACTATCACAAACTAATTGGTACACACAATAAATAAGTACCATTATGTTAGTTCAGGACTCCCTATCTCTCATGAAATTTCTACCATAAAGAAAGAAATGAAGAAGATAGTGTGAGAATAGTACTACTTTTCATTCATTCAATTTGCTTTTTGTGTCATCCAAACGAACGAGAAAGTTAAGTGCATTTTTTATAAATGAAAATGCAGTACCTAATTTATTAAATTGCATTGCGTATTTGTAACAAAATAGTTTAATAATAAAACGGAACATTTCCTACAAAAAATAATAATAAAACCGTCGTCGACAAATTATAAAAACACAAAACAACACTAATTGTTTAACAAATGGTTTTATTTAAAATCTCTAACGATAGGACGTCTGCAATTTGAAACTTTGAGAAATGGTTGTGTAAAATATTCGATATATCACAATCAGTAGCATAACGTCCATTATTCTGAGCCATATTAAACGGACGGAAATGAGAACAAACGATTATGTACATTAGATACAAGAGATTTATTTCCACGCTGATATGATGAAAGAAAAACAACAAGGTATCGATTTCATGTCAGTTATAAGAAAATGGGGGAATGTTTACGTAAGTCAAGTCTTATTTATTTAGTTATAACTTCGCACAACTGTACAATTGTACATGTCAGAATAGCACATTATTATGTGTATCAAAGAATATAGGTTTGTTTTGAGAGGTAAAAGGAAATGGCTACCTGAAAACAAGTCCTCGGAATTTGTTGCAGATAAATATAGTTACGCTAAAATTCACAATTTATTGACTTTCATAGACTGAAGCATTTTATCCAATAATTAGGAAGAAAGTATAAAAATCCTATTAACCTATTAAGTATAGATACTTAAAATTATAGTACGGGAGGTAGTTCCAATATACATCATCGTCCATACTTGCGAACCTCGCTCAATCATTGGTAGGTTCACCTGTACCCCTTAAAGGGCCAAAGCCTGCCATAGTCGCGGGACTAATGAGCTACCCGTGACCCCAAAACGAAAGGGGCTGTAGAAGGACACCGTGGACTTTAGCAGGCCTGGCGCACTCCGCGGTGTAGCCACGTCAACGGGGCCCCCGCGTGTGCTTGTAGTATGAAACTGTATAACACGCGGGCGCAACGTGGACGGGTTTCACAGTCGGTTGCCGCCCGCCGCCCGTAGTACTTTTAAGTATTCTGTGACTTTAGTCAGTACAAGTCTGACAGCCCTCCCGCCCTGCTCTGGGACTCATTTGATGATTTTACCTTGCAAAAATTAAAGGTTCAGTTGTATCATTTTATTCTTAGAACTTGCTCTACATCTAATAATGTCGGATTTTTCCATGCTTATCAATCGAACGGATCACCTCGTATAAGAACGGGTCAAACTCCTTGAAGGCTTTGAGTGGTACTTAACAACATTCTGATTCTCTGTATTTGGATCATTTATCGATTTGCACTCAAGCTTGTATTGTGGCTGTGAGGCTATAATCACGTTTAAGATCAAATACGTCACGCGTTTGTATTTCAAAGAGCATGAGAATTGCTTACTTAGTCGTGATTGGCAGTTCGAATTTAATTGAATTAATCACTTAATCAATATATACGAAATTAAAACTATCTACAGAATTTGATTTGCCAACTTGGTGTCGCAAAGTTTAACGAATGTTGGTAGAAATCTCCTCATTGTCCAATAGGCAATTTAGAAGATGTAAGCGTTCACACAAATAGACAAAATTATGTTAATTTTTTCATTAACATGGTTTTGGCTCAGGAGTTAGTAGGTAACTGTAATAGGTATATTATTCATAATCAAACATAAATCTTTTTTTTTTTCTTTGTGATCCTTTTTCAACTTTGGGCCTTATTAAATATCTTCAGATTTTCAAACAAGGACATTTTACATTTATCAAAAAAATACCAAATCCTAAAATTAATCCCTTACATGGAAAAATTTCACGATTTTTAACTGACAACACAATGTGAGTAGACCGTATAAAGGTGTAACATTCACAAGCACACATAAACATAAATAAACCAAAAAAATACAACAACAAGTACATAAATAAACCACAAAAATCACAGTGCGTTCCAACCAGTCCTCGAGCGACAATGCACTCAATCCGGTCAAAACAAAGCTGAAATACGACACAGTGTGAAAAACTGCATTTATCAAGTGCGAGTCTGAGCGTTATGAAGGGTTCCGTAGTCGAAATAACTGTTTGACCTTGCCAAGAATTAATTTTATCGACGATATAGTTTTTAACCGACTTCAAAAAAAGGAGGAGGTTATCAAATCGACTGTATTTTTTTTTTGTTTGTTACCTCATAACTTGCGACTGGGTGAACCGATTTTCATGATTCTTTTTTTATTCGAAAGCTGGTGCTTCCCGTGTGATCCCATTGTCACTATTTCAGGATCTGATGATTGGATCTTGGAGAAATCGAGGGCAACCCTCAAATTTTATTAGCTGACACATAGTTTTTCGCAAATCTTATGAAGTAATTCAAGTACTTGCGTATGGAAATCATCATCTCATGTAGCTGAGCTGATGATGGAAGGTTCAACTCCTCAAGTAAGAAATTTATGTTTGTGTTCGCATATCTCCGGAACTATAAAGCCTTTGTCAAACAGGCAGGCGAAAGCGAGGCGAAAGCGAGGCGATCCGATTCCGAGGCGAATGCGAAGCGAAGGGCGACGTCAAACTGGGTGCAGCGAACCGACGTTTTGTATGAAGCCAGTACCGAATTTATAGCGATCCGAAGGCGAAGCGGAGCGTTTTTGTTACGTCATGTATGGAAATATGAAGCGATATCGCGCCGAAACTGAGACCACGTCAAACAGAAAGGCGTGCCCGCGAAGCGAGGCGTGGCAGTTGTATTAGCTGGCTTTATAAGAACGACGTCAAACAGAGCAAATACGGGAAAGCGAGACCGAAGCGTGCACGTTGTTTGTGTTGCCAGATTTTTCTTCATTTTCTTTATTTCACAGAGAAAACAGTTTGAATTCTTTTTATTAGATAAGGTGCGTTAATCGATGAAATCGACTCAGGTTTTTCAAGTTTTCTTCGCGTGGTACAGACGCCAGCAAATCAACCTACAATATTACCCAATTGGCATTGGCTGGCTTTTGCCTGGTCCACTAAAACACCAGCTGATGTCATCACTGGTTACCACTGTCAAAAATGCAGTTGAAGTGGTGTAAATGCTGTATATTCCACGCCTTTTGAGGGTCTCAGCAACCACAGCAAAAGCGACAGCACAGCCGCTGTGCTTGCAATAAAAGATAGCGCAACGGTGTCGACACAAATACCGCCACACGCCAAAGGCCCACCCGCCTACCAATATCCCAACGTCATGTCGTCTGGTCTCTTCCCATCGTCAGGAACTGAGCCGTTAGGTCCTAAACCTGTAGGTAAGTCGGCGCTGGCTGGTAGTGGCCCTTTTGCAACCCTCTAATATAAAAATACTTATCAGGTGTACTATGTAAAAATAAAAACAACATTTTTAAAATTGTTTATTTAATAATCTTTATCAACAATATCGAGGAATCCTGCCCATACAGTAATATTTTGTTAATGTCTAAAACATTACCATAGGTACTATTTTTTGGCAATAATTATGTCTCTTGAAGTACCTACTGAACTGAATAATTTTAACTTTTAAATAGATAAATATTATGACAATCGCGTGTTTCCAAATAGGTCATTCTCCAAGAATCCATTGATTAATAATTCTAAGGTATCGTGTGGCAAAGTCTTGTCAATAAATCATCTTCCTCCGTTCGAATAGGGTACTTTTCCAGAGATAAGACTCTCGTCTAATTCCATGTCCTCATCTTCAACACAAATACTGATACTGATTAGAGCGAAGCTTCTATGCAGCTCAGAGAGGCATAACAAAGTGTTTAATGAATTTGGCATCCATATTCTTTTCTCTTCAAAGTTAGAATGAACAGGCTTTTTCTGGGTAAGCTCGCTCCATCGTAGGCTTCGTCTCAGTCACCTTTGCCTAGCTATGCTATTCTCAATAAGCACAGCATAAATCACATCGCTGGATCTCTCATCTCACGATTGGATAGGGATTTAACTAAAACCTTTAAAAAAAGTTTTGAAATACTTAAAATTAACATAATATTATTTAAGACATATTAGTGACAGCACTAGTGACAAACAAAATAAAGAGTAATACATTCATAGAGAAAAATTGTAAAGAGTTTCTATATATCAGTCTCCCGCACTAATATGTAAAATAAAATCATTTAAAATTGTGGTTGTCTATGTATGCACAGAATACTTAATAATACTACGTACAGAAGAGTCACTTCCAAAAAACAGTCAAACAAACGTAAAATCTTTGCTCGAGAGAATAAAGTACATTTTAACTGGCGTCAAGATTGCACACCTACTTTTAAAATAGCCTATACAACGCGTGCTCAAGCAAAAATGTACTGAATGGATACCCGCGTGAGTTTATTTTGATTTATCTGACACTAACGACTCTTATAGGTCACGATCAAAACATAAGTCCCCATTCACACGAGCGCTTTTTTTTCGGGCGTAGATAACAAAAAATTAAATTGAACTTAAATGTCACCGTCCAGCACTTAAAGTCAAATACAGTACGAAATAAAGCGCCGTGCTTTAAAAGCGCTATGTGTAAACAGATACATAGACTTGCATTTCTTCTCTACGGCGTTTTTTTTAACGCCATATTATTTTATTTTGTATTTTGTGATGTACTTGCTAGCACGACCGTGAACACATTCATTATAACTTTTGATTGTAATAAATTTCTCTCATATTGTAATATTTTAAACCACTGATTAGCGAAGACACTAAATGTAGTAACTTGTAAGAAAAAATGATTAAAAAATTCTGCGACTAATAACGAAAGAGTAATTTACTACCGTCAAAGGTTATATTGAATATGTTCACGGTCGTGCTAAGAAGTACAACACAAATTTTTCAATATTTTTTTCATAATTTACGAAATTTCATCGGTTCGTAAGAGTACATAATGAGTAAAAAAAATTAGGCTTGCTCCCGTGTCTTCAACTACGATGCCAGCTGGGAATTTTAGAGTGGTCGTGCTGGGAAGTAGCCTTCCTAGCACGACCTGTATATCTACGGTTTTTGAGAGGTACAAAATTTCAAATTATTGGTATAAAATAGTAAAAATTATTACCATCAAAAGTTGTAAGGAATATGTTCACGGTCGTGCTAGGAAGTACAACACAATTTTTTAAGTTCCTACACCACGAATAACAGAAATCTCGGACCCGGTGATAATTCTTCCATAATTCATAATTTAAATTAAAGCTGTAAAAATAAAGTTGACAAACTTACATTTGCAGTTGAAGAACATGTTCTCCGATACATTTTGTATAGGAACATATGTTATCAAAGTACGTTTTATAAGTTGGTCGACTATTACTCGTAAACTTGTAAAGCCTACTTATTCATGATAATTTTCTTTTAAACTTCGTTATTTAAACTACTATTGTGAATTTTTTCACACCCTCAAACATAACCGTTTAGAGGGGGGGGATACTCGAGTCTAGCAAAAATTAGTACTAAAGCTTAATATTTCACAAACGAATCTTTTTATCAAAAATTGTAAATGAAAACTATCAATATTTTTTAAAGACCTATTTAATGATTCCCCACACTAAGGGGTACGCGAGAAAAAAAAAAACATCCCCATTTAACGTGTACAGGAGGTACCCTAAAAAAATATTTTACGAGACTTTATTTTACCACTTTTCGGCACAACAAATCCGTATATTTACACCAAATAACAGCTTTCTAGTACTGGGCTTCTCTGAGCTAAGCTGCGGACATACGGACGGACGGACGGACTGACGGACATGGCGAAACTAAATAAGGGTTCCTTGTTGACTACGGAACCCTAAAAATCGATTTTGATATACATAGTATCTCTATAATAATTATAATGTATGGCAGCATAAAGGCCTTGAAGTCGTAACCAAAAAAAAAATGAAAAAAAATAGTGATACCGTAAACATGTCACAAATTGACATCTATTGATATTGCCTATAATTCTTGATTTCATGTTTTGTGTTGTTGATTTTCCGTGATTGTTTACTAATCGACCGACTGCGTAAAGTAATTAACGAATATGCAACAAGAAAATGTGAAGCCATTGTGTGTGTGCACATACTTAGTTTTCCAACACCACAGTATGCGATAAAAACTAGGTTTTGAAAATAATATTCAGACATTTACCTACTGTTGACCAAACACAACTTGTATTTACATTTGTGACTGTATTTAGACTTTACCAGTTCTCAAGACACGGTTAATGGATTATTCGAATACTGGATTGGTCCACCTATAAAGGAAAACAATAAGTAATATTTTCATTGAGGAGGTACCAAGTATCTTTGATTTGCATTGAAAAAGTTGAGGCCCAGCCGTCGTTTTGTTGAAGATGAGAACAGTACGACATCAAACAGAGGATTAAAAATGATGATATTTTGAATGCCACGTGTTACGCCAAAACCTTGTGTTACGATATCTTTGCATTAATCAATTGACTGTTGAAGTATGGCTTCACTAATATTAATTTATCAATTCCAGTCCTATTTTGGAAACAATAATGCTATTATCATAATCATGTGATTGAACATACATTCGTGCGTATTCTGAAAAAAAATTGTAATGTGTGTTTTGTACGGTTAAAACACATCAACAAAATGTTAAAGAGCAGGGGTTTCATGACATCGTTGTTATAGATAATATCACAATAAAATAATTGAATAATAAGTTGTTTGATTTTTACACGGTGCACCTATTGGGCGTTTTTCCATTAGCCGGCCCGGCAAAAATAGCAAAAATGTATGAAATGGTATGGCTCGCTTTTGCACTGCCAGCGCCGGCCCCGGCGCCGGTGCCATGCCGGCAAATGGAAAAGCACCCATTAGATACGTTACTTTTTAAAAAGAGGATAGCAAACGAATAGGTACGGAATGCGTTACTTACGTCCTCATAATTATATTTTATTTGTAAAGGTGTTTGCGCAGCACTGTTGCCTGCTGCTGCACCTGACCAGTAGTGATATGTCTCTTATCAACATTAAAATACAAATTACAACAACAAAATGTATTTATAGATTTCTTACATAAATAGCTATATTTAAAAGATATTTGTACGCGTTATTCACTCAAGCCGCATGAAAATACATCCGTTCATGATCTTCGTTCATTACACGGATTGTTCTTGTGAGAGGTGTTTTGGCCAGTATGTTGGGCCTGGCCACCGGACACAGCAAGCAGTGGCGCGTGCCAATTAACGCCACCACAACAGCTTCCTCAGCATCACTCCCGGGCTATATGCTTAGCAGTAGCTTTACCACATATGCACCAGTTAAATTCCGTGGGCATCCTGAGCTTGTCGTCAATATCTAGCGTGATGACCAAACAGATTTCACCAGAAGCGTTCGCTCCACTCATCCTCGGTCAAGATATGATGCACGTCCTCGATTATTCCACATTTCTCACAAAGCAGAACAGCTAATTTGTAAATAATATTAGTTTTTAAATCGGCATGACAGTGTGTGTCACTGTGGCACTGTCAAGTTTCGGATTCGCTTCGGATTCGCCTCGGAAACGCCTCGCTAACGCTTCGCTTAGTTTTATGTTTGACGTCGTGCATACAAAGCCAGCCATTACTAATAGTTCGGCAACGCTTCGCATTCGCCTTCGCCACGCCTCGCTGAGTTGTAATATCGCCAACGCCTTCGGATCGCTATCGCTATCGCATCGCTTTCGCGTTTCTATGTGACTGGATTCAAACAATTCCCTATATTACAAATGAAAACGCTTCGCTTCGCTTTCGGCACGCCTCTCTGTTTGACAATAGCTTAAGTCCGATTTAAGTAATTCTTATTTTGTTGTACTAGGTATCGTCCAACTTAGGGAATGTTGTAAATTTCATCAAAATGCGTTCAGCAGTTTTTGAGATAGGGAATAAATGAAAGAGATGTTAACGATGTTATTACCGGTGCTACAGATTACAAAATTCTAGTGCACATGTAAGAAAATGATGTATTTGACATGAATTTTGGTTGAATATTTAAACTAAAAAGAGTAAAATAAAAACTTTTTCAAAAAAAATGTGACCGCCTTCAAAAACAACCACAAAAAAGAGTAAAATAACCTACAAAACTTTTCTTTCGGAAGTCAAAAGAGACAAAAGAGACAATTGAATTACTAAAAAAGTCACCGACTTCCGAAAGAAAAGTTTTGTAGGTTATTTTACTATTTTTTGTGGTTGTTTTTGAAGGCGGTCAAATTTTTTTTTTAAGTTTTTATTGTTATTACACTGCTGTTATCCTAATTCATTTGGGATCTTCATAGATTTTTTTTTATCGTGTTCAAATCATTAAATGAGTACTCCTACCCAGGGCGGGGCGGGATGGACTGTCAGACTTGTAGTGACTAAAATCCACGGTGATCCAGAATATCCCTTTTCGTTCTAGGGTCACGGTTACCTGATGAGACAGTCCCGCGACCCCGGCAGATCTGCATAGCATGACGTCTTCTTTTTCTATGCCGCTCTATTGGCCGTTATTTCATGATGTCATAAGTCATCTCATTTATAATAGCCATATCGTTTTTCACACTATCAATCTTAGATATCCATACAAATAGTCAAAACATTCCTTACATGTAGTATGCCTCTAGTTTTTCTTTTTATTGGGGCGAAAAGTCATCAAATATGTCCTCCCGCCCCGGGTCGTGTAAAAGGCACTGCCAAAATTGTATTTACTTAAAACCACACTGTTCATATGGTTGCCCATTTCTTTCGAGGCCACGGTACTCTGTTTAAATCCCGCAATACACGTATGCTAAATGTCTCTGGTTAAAATGGACTACTGAATTTGATATTTGTCCACGGAACCCAAAAAAGACGGTTCACCCTTGTTTGGTAGAACAACTTTTGATATAATTTTACTTATTCGAACAACGTTTGAGAAAATAATCAGTTTGTATAATATCGGTTAACTTAATTTTCATTTCATCGAATATTTATTTGCGATAACAACATTTGCGCTATTGCTTAAAAGGTATAATGTTCATTTGATGTAATATTCAGGTGGTATAACATTTAGTTTATCGAATATTCGATTGGTGTAATGTAATTCAGAAAAGAAAACATTGTAAATATTTGTTTTCAGTAAATAAACTAAGGATGCAAGAGCGAGCGAAGAGAACTCGGGACTGTAAACCTTGCAAACAGAAATAGGAGCCCCGCGAAGCGGGGCTCCGTCAAGCTGCCTCGGTAGGTTGTTATCAGTAATATACGCTCGCCCTTGCATCCTTAGTCAAATTGCCGATTACTACCTACCGAGGTAGCTCGACGGAGCCCCGCTTCGCGGGGCTCCTTTTTCTGTTTGCAAGGTTTAAAGTAACCTAACATGAATCGCCATCCCCTTCGAACCTAACCTGTCCGAGTCGGGGTGCCCCAGGTTCGGAGCTCGCTTCGCTCGCTCTTGCATCCTTGTTAAAATTGCTGATAACCACCTACTAAAGTAGCTCGGCGGAGCCCGATTTTTTTATAGACAATGAAAGGAAACGAATAATTAGTTAACTGAATATTCGATGCGATATTTCGACTAAATCATTATTAGTCTTGTGAAACATTAGTTTAAATAAAATTAGTGCATTTGAAAATTCGGTCAAATGACATTATTTCAAAGAAATAATTAGGCTAAATAAAAATATAACAATATTCGGTGAAATGAATAATTCTACGAAACGACTTTATTGTAACCAAAATTAGCTGGAGTGATTTTCGACGAAACGTTGTTCTGCCAAACAAGGGTGAACCAAAAAAGACATAGTGTAAAAATAATACGTAAAACAAAAATCAAGTGCTATCGTGACACGGTTTAGGTTAAAATACATCAAGTGGGTTGACGTTGATAGACGGCTCAGTGGATCGTCTGCTTCCAGTCGTGGCAAAAATGGACAACCTTGCTGTGATGAATTCTCTTTTGGATAACTATTCATCAGTTTACGGGCGGTTGCGGAAGAAACTTCTGGTTTGTGGAAAATTATGTGAGTGTGAGGTAATATATAGGTAATTATGCTTCGTGTGGAAGGAATGAAGTTTTAATTAAATGTGATGAACTATCGAATGATGTGTTTACAGAATATCTACCAGATGGAACAAGTACGTACAATTATCATTTCTTATAAAATACATTGAAATGTAGAAATAAAAGTCAGTAAATAAGTAAGGTTGCATAGCATTGAAGTGAAAATTATCTACTAAATTATATGAATAAACAATTAAACATGGCGTAAAATAAGACATATGGTAACTCACAAGAAAATAAGAAAAGAAATACCTCAGTTAGCATGCACACAGCTGGCGCTAAAGCAATCTTTCTAGTATTAAAACTAAAAAATACTAAACATTAATAAATTATGATTTTTATGCCAACATGAGTCAAAATGAGGACATCATCCAATCTTTTCCAAGTATGTCATAAAAACGTCTAATTAACAAAGTATTCAATTTTTCTCTTTATAGAGATGTCACTGGTATTATAAATACCGAATAATATTATTTTATTTTGTCACTTGTATTTGAAGTTGTAATATTTTGACAGCATTTTCCACCTGAACGCATGGTTTAACTTCATATTATTATTATTATAGGTTTTTGTGTGTTTTGAAATATGTAAATCTATTCTAATAGAATATTAATAAACCTTCGATTTATAGAAGAACAAAATCAAACCCACAGTTCTCTCAGACACCAGTTGAAGCTCCCGATTTGTGATGAAAAATCTATAATTACGGAGAAAAATTTCAGAACGCATACTACCCTAATTTCTTTAAAGCTAGAATGAATAGACTTCTTCTGAGTAAATTCACTCTATTTTCGACTTTGTCTCTGCTACCTTTGACTTAAACTAGAGTCAAGAGCAAATCCATTTCCGTGGATAGGTACTCTTTTTTTTTTAGGTGGTAAAATCATCAAATGAGTCCTCCCGCCCTGGGTGGGGCGGAAGGGACTGTCAGACTCTTACTGACTAAAATCCTCCCGTGTTCCTTCCTATGCCCTTTACGAAAAAACCCGCGACCCCAGCAGGCATTTGGCGCGAAACACGACAGGCTATTCGCATACGGGCAAAGAGACCACTGTCTCTTTGCCCGTATGCGAATAGCCTGTCGTGTGGATGCTCCAACGCGTGTCCCTCTGATTAGCAGAGAGCACAGCGGCAGAGCGGGCTTGCGGACGGTGAGTGATGGGTAGCTAGCCAAGCACGGGTCGGTGGCGCGTAGGCACACAGTGCCTAAGAAAGGTGGTATTGCATAATTATTCTAGACGCTTTTAATAATGAATAATAACCTTTAATTAAGAACACTGCTTTTAACATACATGTCGGATGCAAGTGAAAACGTGTGCAATTTCAAATTCATTCTAAAAAAAAACATTTCCTATGTGCTTCCATGAATGTAACACTGGGTCGGGTAAAAATTATTTCGTCGTAAAAATATGACACTGAATACAAAAGTTGAGCGAATGTGGAGCAAAATATGTTTCGTCGGCTTTTTATACGTACTAAGGACATGTTCGCATATTGTGTCTGATTTTCCGTTCGCTTTATTTTTTGCTATGAAAAATAGTGAAGTCACACCTTTATGGCAGATATTTTTTTATTTAATTTTTTCATTTTTGCTTGAGTTGGTTATATTGTTTATGTTATGCGAACTTTGTGTTTAACGTGTGATGGTTGTTACTTTCACTTTTTTGTTCATTAATGATTTCATTCGAAGTGAAATATTTGAGCACAAATTGATATTTTATTGAATTTGTGTATGTTTGATCTAGCTCATTATTTTATAATTTACTAGTGTATTTAGCAACTGACGAATTCTACTATCTTTTCTTACAAAAATAGACAGAGTTATTTAATAGCTATTTCTATAAAATTCGTTATTTTTTTTAAACGAGTATGACACTATCTATCATTGTGTTATTGAGTGACGTTTCTATTTTACATAACAAATATCTGGCCACGCTTAAGAGCGTATATTTCAAAAGTTGGCAACGTCGCAAATGATTGTCACATATTAACAAGTTTTAATTAATTTAGCATTGTTACTGAATGAAAATAAGAAATATAGCTCTGTAGTGCACTAAAAAATTGATAAGGGAATGCAATAATTAATGTCATAACACCGAATAGATAGATGTAAAAAAAAGCATTTGGAAGCTTTCCAAATGCCTTTTATACACCTGAAACGGTTACAACATCAAATTCAGTGTTTTAATTGCATTCCTATATCATTTTTTTATTGCACTACAGGGCGATATTTCTTGTTTTCAAGCAGAAAAATTACCAAATTAATTAAAACTTGTACATATTTTACAGCTTGTTGCGACGTTGCCAACTTTCAGAATAAGCAGCCTTAAGTCGATAAAAAGCTGTCTTTGCTCTGTCATTTGGCCATTCTTGCATCAACGTTTATACGGTATCACACTACTAATTATATCGGAGGGGTGCTGACTTGCAGTGAATGTGGACGCACCTTCACTGCAAAAATTGGCTATGTCAGTCACCTGAGAGTACACCAACGATAGTCTCAATAGGAAGATCCAAGTCGCTGTGGCCGAAATCGGTCAGGATCATAGGATATCACACTACACATGCTGAACGTGTAATTAAACATAAATGTACATTCGCTGAAAAAAATAGCATCTCATAATGTTACCGCGAACACTAAAATTGTATGTAATAATGTTCTCCACAAATTCCAGTTTACATTAACAATGGCTGACCTTCTCAGAGACTCAAGTCCAAATTCATAATTGACTTAACAAACCCAAAATAAGCGTTAACAAGTAAAACAACATCTTTGCTCTCCTTGCGAGAATTAATGAGCAAACAAACAAATTATAAGCAGACTCAAAGACAATTATACGAAACCTAATTATCTTGAATAAGCAAATGTCTAAATAATACACACATATACAATACACATATATAATATTACTATGTATAAATGATTATGCTTATGTCTGTAAAATATGACTATAAAATTCTACTTGCATGCGAAGCATGGCACTGTAGAAACGGATTTAGTCAATGGAAGAAAAGATAATTGACAGAATGTAGAACGATTTTTACTGTTTAAAGTATGACACGCTTTAATAAAAAAAAAATACATTTTTTTATTGTATCTTTTCTAATTTTTTTTTTATTTTTTATTATTCTTTGTCGATATGTCTGTTTTTTTGCACGAGTATGGCATACCATACTCGTGCAAAAAAACAACTTTAAGATAACTTTGTCTATTCTTGGTAGAATTGAGATGGAACTGATCATGCTACGCGATCAATTCTATCGCTATCAAAAACACTGCCAGAAATGTCCTTTATTTTTTAGGTGACCTAACTGCGATCCCCAAGCCGAGCCCTAACCGTGGAGATAATGGCAACTTAAAAACCCCCAGGAGAGGCCTTTGTTCAATCGTGGCCGTCCTCCGGCTCTCAAGGCCTCTTTTTAATAAGAGGTACGAAAACCACCATATAACAGGCCCACATTAATGTATATAACTATAATATCTATACGGGTCTATAAGGAATTTGTGGGGCTCCACGCAAGTCATACATTTTATTGCAATTTATGATGTGATTGACTAGTTTTATAACCTTTTTTGAAGTAATTTAGTGATTAAGTATGAAAAAAGTCTTTCTTAATAATTGAAAAATAGTGGTCTAGTATTGCGGAATAGTGGCTTAGTACTGTTGAATGGAGGAGAGAGACTTTTGCTCACTTTTGAGTTTCTATAAGTACCTAAGATATGAAATGAATTATCTGGGCTCGAATCCACGACCTTCCACACTAAACTGAGTCGCAAGCCCCCAAGCATCATGAAAACGCAGAAAATAAAACATCACACACACAACTTTGATAGCGTATCGTAAAGTTCCATCTACCCGCAGGCTGCCATCAAAAACTATTGCAGAGTTAATAAGTTGTTCATAATTTGTTCTGATCCAGACACTCTACGTGCTTTATGAACTAAATTCTCTATGAAATTAACGACAGCTCTTTCACGGCCCAAAATAGCAGCTTTATTAGAGAGAGGTTATTTTAACTTGCGTTTGTGGCGAGTCTTGTCGTAAATTGTTGTTTAAAATATGATGTGGTAAAGGTAATTTGTTTTATTTCTGGACGAAAAAAATAGTGAGGTGCTTTTTAAAAGCTATTTAGTTTTATTTTTGTTGGTACTGAGTTTCATTTTAATAGCGTCAGTGGCATTTTTCTAGCATTTTTCATTCTATTCCAACTTTTAAATGGCAACAAGACGTTGTATTCATTTGCTAAAATACGAGTATTTTACGAGCACTAAAACGTAAGGATCAGGGAGGGTTTTAGTAAGAACGAGTCTCACAGTCAGGCAGTCATTTGATGATTATCAACAAAAAAAGTGGGAAATCCAAACCACTGATCTAGTATTTGCCTGTCAGTTTAAGATTCTTATTATTCTTGAAAGAACTTGTTTGTAAACGTACCTACTCATACAGAAGAAATTCTTAGTATGGCAACGTTTAATAAAAAAACTTTAAAAAAAATCAGATATCAGTTAATCTAAGTGACAACCCTACGGCAAAGAATTTATATCGGATGCCTTACCGGACGAAATCACTTTTCTGCGCATCGTACTTCGTACAATCGAGTACAATTTTGATTGACGCCTGACGCGACAATCCCTCAATCTTTATAGTCAACTGTGTTATGAATTGATACCACAATACAACTGTGAATTCTGGATCAAACTTGATTGCTAAAAATATTATTGTTCTATTTGCCTTTCATTCGGACTCTTTCGGTGAAATGAATTATACGAATAGCAATCTGAAAATATTCATTTCTGAATCAATCCAATGAACTGGGTTTTTTTTTCAACTTTCCTGTATTTTTATAAAATGTAAATAAATACGTTATTAAAATTGAAGTGTGCAAAAGCTTGAACACTTTTTCTCTTATGTTGTGCATTTTTTCACAAATAATCCAAAAAAGGAATGTTTGGAAAACAAAAATGATAAGAGCATGAAAAGTCTTTTATTTTGTATTTTTGTGAATATAAAATTAAATATAAAAGAACAGTTTTTAAAGTAAGCATCTGATATCGGTTTACCACAAAAATTGAATTAAAAAAAAACACAGTTTCTTCTTTGCGAAAACCCGACTTAATGATCAAAGCTTGCAGATCAAACTACCAGGAGTACATAGCTCTGTGGAGTTGTGGACGTTGCATCAACATCTCACTTGCCGTTCATTAGCAACCTCAATATGCCCTTAGGCAGGGACTACAAACATTTGCTCTGGCATTGACCTCACCCTGTTAACATAATAACATAGCTTTGATGTCTGAAGCAACCATACACAGGACCACAGAGTATAGAGTAGCAGAAGTCCGGGTTGGCACAACTAGCGATAAATAATAGACAAGTTCAGCGAAAAGTATGGAAGACTAGTATACTGTGACTCAAAATGAATTGGAAAGGACAAGGACAGGAGAACGACGTAAGTACGTAAAGTAAACTGGAACTTTGACAATTTCAAATTGTCAATTTTCAAGGAAAAAATTAGTTCTTTCTTCGCACACCAGAGGCGCTGTTCCATTTTTTTATACAAAAACGCTGTAAATACTGGAAAGACGCTGTAAAGTAAAAAAGTGAAAAGGGTACAGGGATAAAGAGACAAAAACGAAAACCTGTCAGAAATTGTGATATGCAATTTTCCCAAGTAATCCTAATTAATGTGAAAGTAAGTTTGTTTGTTACCTTTTTTTCCTTAACCGATCATTCTAAAATGCATGAATATTATTGTGCATTTCCAGGCATAGAGAGAAGAACAAGGGACCCTTCATTCATTCCATCGAAACTACTGTTCCCAAAGAAAATAACATTCATTCATTCGTTCTTCATTCACATAGGTGGCCTCACGTGTGTAAATTCTCGTGACTGTATACTGCTGGCCTTTTGTATGAACCTATTTTGTGATAAACCGATGCCTTAATGACGCTCGAGTAGGTAGTTTAGGCTAGGATGTCTAATTAATACCGGCTTAATTATTTTGTGAGCATTAATTGGTGGTAGGCGTTGATCATCGACGTCTTAAGGTATTAAATTGGGATGTATTGAATAAGTGTGCCTATTTTGGTTTTGCGACGTTTGTAAGTTGGCAACTAATGATTTTTGTTCTACCAAAATAAACCAACCCAGCTGTCCTGCCATGGTGTCATCAAGTGGGAGTAGTTCTAGTGCGAAAAAGACAAAGCTATACATCGCCTGTCCCCGTCTAGCGCCATCTCATTCCAACACTGGAATTACTTTAGCTGTAAAACATCATGGTAGTCTACCAGAACACCACAATTTGAAACAAAATTACGTTTGAATAAAATCCGACCAATGCTTTGTTTATTAAACACCGGTTCGGAGAAATGGTGAAGAAAGAAAAAAAAAACGATAAAAACAACTTTTCTCCCTTGAACACGTGTCAAAGTCTAAAGGTGATTTAATGAATCTGTGTTTAAAAAAAGGCATAATTAAGGTTTAGATATTCGGGCCGCGTGGCCGGGCTCCGATAATTTTGCCTCCGTTGCTTCTCATTAAAGAATTTTCGCTTATGTTGATTTACTACGTTCAAGATCGTTCGGCATTTTGATTAATACTTTTCAACGAAGCGGAAAGTTGGATGAAAAATTTTCTCGCTAATTACCAAAGATTAAGAAACGTGCCTCCCGATTTTTTGCTTAAAAATAAATCTTTGACGTTTGATTTTTTCTTAGTAAAAGTTTGAAAGATACTTTGGTAACGAAGTGTATCTTGGAGCTTATTTTTCGAAGAGTTAGCAGTTTCCTAATTAATTATCTGTTTATTTGGCATGTTACATAAAGTTAGAAATTAAGAAAAAAATATCTATTTCAGCCCTTCTCTGTGCAAAAAGAATATTGTCGTTTTTTCCACAAAATTACCAAGATAAGTAACAGTTAACCTCTTTTTCATAAAAAAAATCCTACCTTTACTACACCAGATAATTTTAATGGGTCTTTTGTTTATTTCAACTGCCGTTTTCATATTTTCTTCTTGACCTTTTTTCTGGTTTTTCTCAAAAGAATTTACGCAACTATGTTTCTTTATTTTCTAGTTTAACAGCAAGATATAAAATGCTGTTAAACTAGACACTTGACATAAATTCTTTCATATTTTTCTAGATTACCATGCTCAAGATTTTGTGTCCCAACTTTAGGCAAAACTGGGTTTTACGATGTCTTCATAAAATCTTGGTATGGAGACTTATTTTGAAGTTCCTGGTATGGAATGCGTCTTGTTTTTTTTCTCCACTTGAAATATTATGTACCTATCATAAACAAGATTTTTTATTTTTTTACATGCACGATTAGCGCAGTGGCTGAGCGATTGGACTGCCGCGCTGCGTTTCGCGGGTGCAATTCCCGCACGGAGCAAATATTAGTATGAACAAGTAGTCGTTCCGAGTGTGTTTGTGTATTTGAATGTTTATGTTTGTAATCGCACCCATTACACATGAGAAGTAAAAGAAAAAAAAGTATTTTTTTTTTATCTTTATTTATTTAGGGACTTTTATTCCAGGGAATATGTCAGTCCCGTAGTTCCTTTCTTAAAAAACTAAAAACAACAATATCTTAGTCTTGAAACGGTTCTAAGTACAAATAACAGAAAATCTTAATAAGTTATAAAAGGAACTACCGCCGCGCAAACAACTTGTACAAGTCAAGTGCAGCATCTGATGTGGGATAAGCTAAAACAGACAAAAAAGTACCAACATTTAATAAATTAAGCTTATGTCTGCGCACCAGTAGTTCCCGTTCCTTCCGAAATTTGGTGCACTCCACCAGTACGTGCTGGACATCATCCTGTACTCCGCAAATTTCACAATTTGGTGAAACTCTTTTTTCATTAAAAAGCCAAACTTTTTTGAAGGATAATGTAAAAAAAAAAAAAGTATTAAAAATGAACAGTACCCTTAGCACGAATTTTCACTCTTTTATACTTTATAGTATTTACAAGCGTTTCTTGTATGGAAAAATGGAACAGCGCCTCTGGTGTGCGGAGCAGGAACTATTTTTTTCTCAAAAGTTGTCAATTTGAAATTGTCAAAGTTCCAGTTTACGTTTTAAATACTGAAAATTCGTACTAAGGGTACTGAATGGTAAACTGTTTTGTAAAGTGATAGTGTACATGGTGAAGAATTTCCAATACTTATCTATCATTGTTATCACTAATAGAGTATCGATAACTCATAGATATCATTTTCACTTTTAGTTACGAATCAAACGTTCTTTTTCTATTAATTTTATTTCGAAGAAGAACTGCTTTTGTGTTCCATATTGTGAAACAACCTGATAAATTGATATCATTACCAAGTATTCGACAAAGTGCGAATGAAAAGTGACACCTTTTAACGAAAACATTTCTAAGAAAGTTGATTTTCGAATAAAATGAAGCATCCAGTATTTGATCGTATGTAATACCTGCTTTTTACTTTTTTTTTTTGTCATCAGTATTTTCTTTACTGTTTTTCAACGTCTGGGGCCCAAATTCTTGGAATTCTGAAGCTATTCTGTCCCCAAAATAGTAAGCTTCTACCTACTATACCTAGGGCTACTAAGATGTAAGATGCAGAGCAGTGGTCGCCCAGTGGTATCCGTCTCGACTTACGAGTTATAGGTCGTGGGTACGAACTTCGCCAGGCGCATTACTTTGTGTAATTTATTTCATCACCACTGCTCTCAAAACGATGAAGGAAAACATCGTGAGACAACCGGTATGTCCTAGAACCAAAAAATTCGAAGACATGTGACATCCACCGACCTGCACTCGGCCCGCGTGGTGGATTATGGCCCACTCTATCTCACAAGTGAGGAGGCCTGTGTCCCAGCAGTGGGAACATTATAGGCTGATGATGATGATGACTAAGATGTAAGACACAAGTAATGGTAGCCATACACCATACTGCCTATTTGTCAATTCGGCATAAAACTGCCAATTTGCTCAAATACAATTGAACGTGTATGGGGGTGGAATGCCAATTTGATGGCATGACATGCCAATTTTGATAGGTCATCAAATCGTTTTTGACACAACGTCAAATCGGCAGCAGTGATGCCATCTTAGCAACTTCATAGATAGTTAGCCAATTTTATAAAGGTGCTAGAAAAAAAGCTAAAAAGTGTAACTTGTGGCTAAACTTTTTAGCTACTTTTCTACAGGGACGGTTAGGCCACGTTCACACGGCGATTATTTTTCCGTATACCGTACACGAGATTTTATCGAATAGAGTTGACCAGTTTTAGGACAACTTTGCACGGTACACGGTAAAATATTATATTTCTCAAACACGGGATTTTCCCGTATGAACGCCGTTTAAACTATTTTTAAGTTTTCATTTGTGAACTGTTATTACTGCTCTATTCGATAAAATCTTGTATACAGTATACGGGAAAATAATCGCCATGTGAACGTGGCCATACCAGGAAAACTGAGGCTTTTCGCACACACATGGATCGCATGTACACTCGTAAAAAAAAGAGTTATTCATTTTATTTTAAACCAAAATACGATTGAAAACTTGAGAGGTGTCAAGGGACCACGAAGCAAGTTAAAAAAAGGTTCAAGCTATTTTCGACCTTATTGACATTTATGCAAACACCTGATTTTAATGAAGGAGCAATGTTAACGAATGAGAATGTGAGAAAAACAAACTAAATTTTAAATGTCGATAAGGTCGAAAATCGCTTGCACCACTTTTTTTAACTTGCAATCCTTAAGCAAATGTTTTCCGACCTTCAAGCGATTTTCGACCTTATTGACAACGATGCAAACACCGGATTTTAATGAAGAAGCAATGTTAACGAATGAGAATGTGAGAAAAACAAACTAAATTTTTAATGTCGATAAGGTCGAAAATCGCTTGCACCACTTTTTTAACTTGCTATCCTTAAGCAAGTATTTTCCGACCTTCAAGCGATTTTCGACCTTATTGACAACGATGCAAACACCGGATTTTAATGAAGAAGCAATGTTAACGAATGAGAATGTGAGAAAAACAAACTAAATTTTTAATGTCGATAAGGTCGAAAATCGCTTGCACCACTTTTTTTAATCTAATTCGATAGTCTCATGATGAAATGAAAAGGTGCTAGAAATTGTAGCTGTCGTCACCGAATAATAGCCAGATCTAGTTGCTGAGTTGGCATCACTGGTGCAGATTTGAAGTTGTGACAAATCTATCGTATCGATAGGCAGGATGGTGTATGGTGTATATGGACGAACTGCCGATTTGAAACAATTGCAAGCGTCAAATAAAAAACAATTGCAAATATCGATAGGCAGGATGGTGTATGCCTACTATAAGACAAGGCGTGTATATTGTCAAACCGGACTGGTACTAATAAATTCATGATTAAAAGCTGAAGTACTAAGAATTATTTGTTAAAAACAAATATTAATTATCCAACATTCTGTGTCGTTGATAACTAATATTGTAAAGAAGTCAAAATTAATTACTACGTTCTATAAATACAAAAGTATACAGTTAGTTACATGAAGAGTTATTAATAAAGTAATCATTCCTCTATTAATGTGACTTTATCCTCACATAATATTATAAACTGCTTATTAAAAAAAGACAATATCTATTAAAAAATCCTGTGACCCACATACCTTACCGATTTTTCCATCCAAGCTTTACACCAGAGTAAATCATGGTTGATAGCACAATAAAGTTTCCCAGTATGTTCTATAAAACACCCGAGAATTACAGTAGAGGAAAAAAAACTGGTAAATTAATTGCACCACTGTTTTGCAGCCATTTAAATAGCTGATACTTTCTCTCTTGTGCAGAATAGGTATTTTCTTTTTTCCTCGGTGTTTCCTAATGACTTTTTGTCACGGTTAAACAATGGAAATGATATATTTTTATGTGTCTTATTTATTGTTTTTTGTGTTCTCCCTGAGGAATTAGCTGGGCCTTAATAAGAGGAGAATTATTCTTTTGGGGATAATATTGTTCTTGTCTTGTATTATTTGGTCATTTTTATTGGAACTTATTAGTCGATGGTTTATTACTGAATATATTCTTGTGTAATATCACATTGATAAACGTGAAATGATTATGTGAACACACTATCATTGACATAAATTCACAACTATTTTCTATGATATTTACTCTTCGTTTTAAATTTTTAAAACCGAACAGTTCTGAAATTTTTGAACTAAATGTTTGTTTTTCTTATTTCCAGTTTAAAAAATGTTTAAAAATTTATTTATGAAACTTGAACTCTGTTGGAAAGTTTATCAAACAAAACATTCTAGTAATGTTCTAGCAAAAGTTTGACATAAGTTTCTACAAATTCCTAGTAAAACAGAAAAATATCCTTGTGCTTTCTGTTGAAAAAAAAAAATACAACGTTGTTTTGTTTTGTGTAGTTTATTCCATCACCACAGACGTAAAAACGATGAAGTAAAACATAGAAAGGAAACCAGTATTCCAAAAATTCAAAGACATGTGACTTCTACCAACCAACACTTGTTTGATTAGAGCCCCACTTAGGGAGGTTACCCATGAATCGACGCGACACAAAATCGCATCGATTGACGATATCGGTCAGATATCGCACAAGGGTTCAGCCGAAGAAAATGTATGGACAATTGCTAGGGTTTGCTAATGGAGTCGCACGGATTGACGATATTGCTCACAGATCTGCTCGATGTTATCGAATTGCATGTACAGGCTAATGACAATGCATAATTATGATTCTCTGTTCGAAATTCGATTGCGCAACTGGTCGTCACTGACGACATCGTTTATCTTTGGTTTGCAGCGCCTTTATGACAGAGTAGTAAAAAGGATTTTCATAATTTGCGGTCGAATTGCATCGCACCGCTCCATTAGCAAATTTACGTGCGACTTGAATCGGCAATCGACCCGATATCGCACGAGTTGCATCGCTTCATCGGTAAGCTCCCTTATTCTAACGTCGATATGGCAACGCCAGTACTTCAACCTACCCGAATCTGACAAATTTTGCCAATCGAACGTAAACCTTCTTGTTTTATGATAAAGTTGAAAATCTATTACAGAAAGACAGAATGTAGTAGCTTGATGTGCTGGTATGCGTACAATTCATTTACCGTGGGTCAGTATTTCTGTACTAATTACAAGTAACAGGACGCCTTTCAATCCTTAAAATCATTTTAACTTAAAAGTTTTTTTTTTAACAGAAAAGCTCCAGTTGCCTTTCATACAGAAAAAATCCTATTTCATTTTTCTCTAATAATTACATACACATTTTCTCTCTGAAGTTACGAACAAATATACATAATTTATAGGATACGTGCATTCGCTCAGTTATTTTCTTTTGTAGGTTTTTTTTTGCTAATGAGGCAAGGATCGGATAACATCTCTTTTTATGCTTCAAAGACTTTATATTTTATTTTAAACCTCTTTGCGATGTCTCATTTAAGCATAAATTTTCAATCAACTACAGACATGGTTGTAATTTTTATAATTATAGAAAAATGCTTTTAGAATAAAAACTACGGAACCAATCTTAATGAGATTTTAACGGATCCTAATGGCAGGTACACTCTATATCGTACGATATAAAGAATCTAACCTAATTGGACCAGAAACTTCGGAGTAATCGTTGTACATACAGTCGAAAAAGGAGTAAATTATGACCCACCTTATGCTTATTTTCCAACAGACATTCAAATACAATGGGGATGGCAACTGGGGAACTAATGGCGCTAGTATAGCTTGGTCCAAGCAAGTGGAGTTCCCTCCACCATTCGCGAAAAGTCCTGTTGGAAGCACTTTTCCCAGGACTAGGAGAAAAAGAAAAAAAATGTAGAGAACTTTGGTTTTGTTCTGTAACATTTGACACGTCTTGTCAAATATAACAAAATCAAATATACCTAATTCTTTTACCTGTTTATTATATGAAACGTAAACAGTTAAAAGAGTTTGGTCTAGATATTTAGCTTTTACAAAAGTCAAAGATTTTTTTTTGCATTTCTTAATAATCATTATAAAAATATCGTGCCTAGACTGCAAGTACACTTACATGACGGCAAGTATCCCGAAAATTGGTGACACTTGAATAAAATTACTCGAGTCAGATATTAACTTGGAGAAAAAATAAAGTTTTTTTCTATATGAAACGCCGATGTTACCCCGAAATCCGAAGGTAATCTTCGTAAAAAAACAACGTGTCAACTTATTTTCTAACGTAAGAGGGTAGACTGGGGAAAATGGCATACAGCGATGTTTTGTAAAGATAGGCCAAGGTTATGGAAGTTCTTATGGATTATTGCCACCCGCTTCATAACGGAAAAGTGTGACCGTTCGTACATAAACACACACTTATGGGGATTATCCTCGGCTGTGGCGATACGGTGTTGGTTTTCTGCGTTTAGATAGTGTGTGAGTTTGTTTTCTTTGGCGTTATGAGGTATTACGATATGAACGTAGAAGTTGGGAGTTTATTATTTTAATAGAGTCAATAGGTGGTGTATATTTCAAGCATAAGTCAGAATGAGAGGACTCATTTAATGATTTTAACCACGATAAAAAAAAAACTAAGTCTCTGATAGAGTAAGTTGTTTTTTTTATCGTGGCAAAATCATTAAATGAGTCCTCTCACCCCGGGAAGGGCGGGAGGGACTGTCAGATTCGTACTGACAAAATTACACGGTGTTCTTCAATTGCCCTTTATGTTCCGGGGTGACGGTAATTCGTGAGTCCCGTGACCCTGGCAGGCATTGGCCCTCTAAAGGTGGGCCACGTCAGATTGAGTTGACTAGTATAGGATTTGAAGTCAATACAAGATACCAGAAAACAACATTATCAAAGTAAATGAAGATACTCTCTACTCGACATAATTATAAAACATAATCATTAAAAGCTTTAAAAGAAAGTAAGTCATCAATAGAGCCTTAAACATATTGAAATTCAATGAAAGCGTTTAAAACAGCAGACAACGTAAATGAGACAGAAATATTTAATCACACAAGTGTGAAAGGGACGCAAGACAATAGAAGGGGAAGTTGGGCGGAAACAAACCATGCAGTTTCATTAGAGACGTCTGCAATTAGTCCGAAGCACGCGGTTGTGATGAGACAATTTTCATTCCCTGCTAATTGTGCCGAGATTTTTTTACCGAGATTTATTAAGATATTTTTTTCATTCTCTTGTTGTGCTTACGGCTAAGGAAGTAAGAATTTTTGTCCCTTGGGGACCTTTTTTCATTTGTGTTAATGTTGCTTTTGTGTTTTCTTTAAGGTTTTTTTTTTGTTAGATTTAATGTTGTTATTTAATTGCCATCGTATGAAGAGCTACATTTTACAGGGGAATAACCATTTAGAACATCTCATTTCTAAGCCAGAGTTTGAGTTTATCAATGTGCTAATTAATACATCTATGTTTAAAACTTTTGGGAATAGAATAACATTAGTAATTTCAAAACATACCTACCCAAACTTTTAGTAGTCTTCAATATTATAAAAAAAAACGCTGGAACACCAAAGTTCTTTTTATATAAAATTGAAAAATAGAATTCATTCTATTTTTCTGTAATGCTTTTATATTCTATTACTAGTTTGCACCCGATTCTTCTATAACTGTTCATTGAAAGAAGAAATAATCCTAATCAAACTAAAAGCGAGCAGTGGTGGCCCAGTGGTATCGGTCCCGACTTACGATTTGTAGGTCATGGGTTCTAACCCCGCCAGGCGCATTACATTGTGTAATTTATTTCATTACCACTGCTCTCAAAACGGTGAAGGAAAACATCGTGAGGAAACCGGCATGTCTTAGAACCAAAAATTCGAAGTCATGTGACATCCACCAATCCTCACTGGGCCCGCGTGGTGGATTATGGCCCACTCCCTCTCACAGAGAAGAGGCCTGTGTCCCAGCAGTGGGATCATTATAGGCTGATGATGAAACAAAAAGGTCACTTTCATTATGTACTACGTCTAACGTTAATAGCGCAAAACCTCTCGTGGGGTAACTCAGCCCATGTTACTGAACAATGTTTGATCAAAATCTTTTAGAAAAAAAATTTATAAAATAAAAGATTTTTCATACTGATGGGCTCGATCAATTTCTCATTTTGTATTAAAAGTTTTTGATCAAACATTGTTCAGTAACATGGGCTGAGTTACCCCACGAGAGGTTTTGCGCTATTAACGTTACACGTTGTATAAAACATTTTAATCTAGAGGATTTATTCTGCCTTAAAATCTATCGCAAAACAGTTATAAGCCTCCATTGTGGGTGAGTTTGGCACTCGACCATATTATAAATAATTCTAAACATGACATGTTTACCGTTCGCCCTCGTTTTAGGGCAGTGGGGTCGGGGTTCATTGTGAACATTCGGGGACGTGGGGTTGGCTCATAAACTTTTTCTTCGCGTTTCATGATAGATGGATAAAGTAGTTGAATTGAAAATACTGTTTTTGTGGATGGTTTTTAGATGGTTGCGGGTTAATTAAAGTTATGGGTTATAGTCGGTTTCATGAAAAAATGAACCCTATAACACCGTGACTTTTTAGTCATCGTACGGAAGAGGTCTACTCAATATATCCTACTACTATTGTAAAGGCGAAAGTTTGTAAGTATGGATGTATGGATGTTTGTTACTCTTTCACGCAAAAACCACCGAACGGATTTGGCTAAAATTTGGTAAACAGATAGTTTATAACCTGGATTAACATATAGGATAGTTTTTATTCCGATTTTATGTTCCCGTGGGATAATTTTCGAGTTGTAGCGGGTGAAGCCGCTGGCAACAGCTAGTCTGACATAAAATACGCTAGGTTATTTTTTTTTTTTTCATAAAAAAATTACAATTATAAAAATGAGTAAATGTGTCATTTGATGGGGGAGAATGGATGAAAAACGTATTGCGCCAACCCCAAGTAAAATGAGATAAGGGCAAAAAGATGATGATCATCATGATGAGATCAATTAAATGAAATTTCTAGTTCTGTCAAAGAACGAAAAATTATTATATGAGATTATAAATAATGATAATTACAATTTATATAACTAAAAATTCATTATGATGTAAAACAAGGAAATTCATTAACATACGAATAGTAATAATGACGTATTCTGTATTATGATATATTATGGCATCTGACTGACGACAATACGGAAATTCTTCGCTGAAATTCAGCTATTCTCAAATGAGATCCTTTCATACATTGAATAACGTGAATTTGAGCAATTAGTAATCCGCTCTCTTGATTTTCTCTAAATGTACGCCTATTGTCAGCCAACTTGGGAGGTTTTAGTGAAATCTGGATTAGTTTGTAGATCAATCATCATGAAGACTAGATTAATCATTTCATTAGATGCTGCTAGAAGGTTCTATTTCTAGAAATTGAGTTGTTATTTGAATGGGGGCCCGTATGGTGGATTCTTAGGGTTGAACCACATCTGGCAGCACGGAATCGCCTTTTTCCGTCGCCCTTTCTCTTTCTGTCGCTTAGAACTGCCATTTGCTAGACCGAGACAATGCGATAGCACGCGGCTGCCTCGAGGATTCCGCCGCGTGCTATCGCATTATGCTTTCTGTCTCGGTCTAGCCTCTTACAAACGAGGCCTGTGTCCCAGCAGTGGGAATTTTATAGTCTAATTATTAACTTTATGGCTCTTAAATCGTTCGTGTGAATCGACCGCTGCAAATACAATTTAGACAAAGTCGAGATCGTCATCGATCCATCGAATACACAGTGCTTTTGTACAAACTATGTCTCATTTGCTGGAGTGCCCTAAATGTGCTTTTACCTGATGATTCGAACAAAGCCTTCGTTGCTGGTTTAAAAGTGTCCACATACTGAGCCCTTACAGTATAACTGTTTAAATGTCGATGTACAGACGCTACCACATCAACCTATCCCTAAGTATAATTATATTTGGCAGATTGAGGTTAGTTGACATGACAGTTGGCGTCTGTACAACGACAGTTTTGTAAAACCTGCTATTTTATTCGTAATCGAAGTTAATAACTTCCTTGAAATAACGAAATTAAATTAAATATTTCAATCAACAGGTAGCGCGTGTACGAAAATTCTAGGAATGAAACCTTTTGAAAGCAATTTCAAGAGAACTAAATGTAAATAATAATTATTAAATAGAAATAAGGTTTTTTTGTCTAAACTGCTCTGTCCCACTACTCGGAAAATGCCTCCTACGAAAATGTTGTACTTTTACCGATACTTTGCGTCCTCCATCCAGTTTGGACGGAACCTGTCTAGTATATTTCACCATCTCCTACATGGCCTTTTTTTGTGTGGTAAAATCATAGTCCTCCCACCCAGGGCAGGGCGACAGGGACTGTCAGACTTGTACTGACTAAATCCACGGTGTTCTTCATTAGCCCTTTACTTTCCAGGGTCACGGACAGGACCCCAGCAGGATTTGGCCCTCTAGAGGGCGGCCCCGTCATCTTGCTGAGGCTCTTTGACGCCGGCGTGGAACACTACGCGCCGTCGACCCGGGCATGGTCAAGAACGGGTGGCGAGTTGCCCATTACTCGCCGCCCGCATGCCTATGGTGGCGGGAGATCGTAGTCTATCCGTGTCTGGTTCTGGTATGACACTCACTACCCAGGAGACAGTTTGTAAAGATTACCACAGACCACCGTAATATAATATTCTCTTGTATCTTAAGTCAACTAATGCTGAGTATAAGTCTTTTTCCAATTTTTTTCACTTTTGGCGCTTTAATTCTCCAAAAATCTACTTCACCAACATAATAATACATATAAAAATATGTTTTAGTCATTATTCCTAAACCGATTTTTCCCACAAAAGCATCACCATTGTTCCAGGGAAGAAATCTCATTAGAACGCCATCAATCTTCCATACAAAGTCATTCACAAGTATTGGCACTGTTGTTGTGATTGCATTTTTCACGCCATTTTTCTTTTGAGGAATGAATAGGAACCCGAATGTTATCATAAGGTGTGTTAATATTCAGGAAAAGGGTGCCTTGTTCGAAAAGTATTGTTGGATATTTTTCTTACTTTCAAATCGTTTGGTTTCCAGTGTTTTGCCATTCAACGTGGCAATCCTGCCAGTATTTTGGGCACGTTGGTATTCGGGCGCAATGTAGAGTTCTTTCACAACTAAGCGACTTGGGTTTTTAACAATTATATTATTCTGGTTTTTTTAATAAACAAAATAATTATATTTATTATATGTAATGATAAATTACAATTATTCAGGACGTTCAAAATCCTACTACTATTATAAAGGCGAAAGTTTGTAAGTATGGATGTATGGATGTTTGTTACTCTTTCACGCAAAAACCACTGAACGGATTAAGCTAAAATTTGGTACACAGATAGTTTATAACCTGGATTAACACATAGGATAGTTTTTATTCCGATTTTATGTTCCTGTGGGATAATTTTCGAGTTGTAGCGGGTGAAGCCGCGGGCAGCAGCTAGTAAATTTATAAACCTGGACGAAGTTAAAGAAATATAGCCGACGCAATCGAAAAGCCATTGAATGCTGTGCATTTGTGTCCATTTGGTGGCTCGCCCTCTATTTACGTGGGAACTAAAAATATCACTGGAAATGTGAGTTTAGTAGGTATTTTGTTGCACTAGGATTAGGAATTTTTCAACATAGCAAAAATACGAGTAAGTATGTACTTCCCAGAAGTTGACCGAATGTACGAGGGTAACACATTCGTCTTTCCCTTCGAAAACCAAAAAATAAGGTACATAGTTCGAAGATACATACTCGTAAAATAGGATTGCGAACTGAATAATATATTGTATTGAATAAAATGTTTCAACACCTCTCGTAAAAATATTTTTACTATATCATTTCTGTTCTACGAAGGCAACAGATTTGTAAGGAAGTTAAATCAAGCCAAGCGGCAATAAGGGTCACTGCTGTATGCACGACTGCCCAAGTCGCCCTCCCAATATTTATTATTATGTTTGTCCACGCGCTAGAAAAATAAGGTAAATCCAGAAAATAAGAAAACTGGACTCTCCAGAAATAAAAAAAATAATGGAATCTAGAAAAAATCTGATAAACAAGCATATAAAACATTTTGATGTATTACGTCTAGTCCTAAGGAATTGCCGAAAAAAATTTGAATAACATGAAATATTTATCAAATACTTGTACGTATGCAAATATTCCTTGGACTTGGAGATGTATGGCTTCACCTTGAATAGTAAATATCTGAAATGATATCAAGTTTGGATATTCTTTTTGTTTTTATTTTCTTATGGTTCTTTTCCCGTTGGCAGCAACGCTGACGAATTTTATAACGCCGTGTTACTTTTTTATTTTTAAATAATTAATGTTGCTTATTTTTTTTAATTATGTGTATTATTTTGTGTACCTATCCGTGTTAATATTTTCCTAAAACAGCATTTTTTATTTTCTATGTGCTGAATTAACATCCTTTGTTTGTTTGTTTGTGTTAAGAGTTTCGTAGGAGATTGCTTGAAAAGCTGGACAAAACAAACGATTAGTGGTCTACGTTGGATGGAAAAAATTAGAAGTCATTTCCTTTCTGTAGCAGTAAGACGATACAGGCTAAGTACACTTTATTTTATTCACCAAAAGAAAACGTAAAATTCTTCTCGTTTTTTTTTTCAATAGGTACATTTGTCACTCTTAGTTAAAAACCACTCATAAAAAATACGTTATAGCACAATCTTAAAATTAAATGAAACTTAATTGGAGCGCCAAAAGACCGATTAAGTACTAACTTCAAATTAGATTGGAATCATTTCTATCCTCAAATTCCGGTCAATACCAATCCGAATCAACGACATTGTTTAGGTTACTTCGAAATAGCAGTGCCTTAGAACTTAATCCAATCAGCGTAGATTTATTCATTGAGAATTGGAAATGCTTAAACTATTTCAGATTCAAATAGATACTATTTTAGCCTCCGATACTGACAGTGAGTATCTACTACTTGCTTACATCTCGATCGAAATCACAATTAATCTATTTCAATTAACTTTGTGTTAACTTTAACATTTGAGCGGTCAATTGGGCATGGCAACACTATGTTTATAGGTTTTCCGGCACAATTTTTGTTAGTTCCATTTGACCCCTTAATTATTTGACTGGCTAGTGGCATAAATAAAAAAAAATCATTTTTATACCCAACTACGAGATCCATGAATTGTTTGTAAAAGGTTTGCACATTGTAAATGTATAGTTGGCAATTTAAATAAAGAGGAATTATTCAACTAAAAGAACGAAACACTAGGGTTTATGTCTTCTCACATTATAGCATGACAGATTAAAGTTTTTTAATTTACCATTTCCAGTCACAGGACACCCTATAATGGTATAGTCATTTACGAAGGCCCGATACATAGATCTGCATACAGGACTACCTGAATAGGATAGTCAGCCTGTATATTGCTGTGACACGACTTCATTGCAATGGGAGAAAGGACATGGACAAAAATTGCATTCCATCAAAATTCCATGTACACGTACCTAATAAATGCCATAAAAAAATTAAAATATGAAAATAAATTATTGCGTAAGTTTTAGCCTCCCTGAACTTGTCAGTTTTTAACCAACTTCAAAAGAAAAGTAGGTTCTCAGTTCAACCTGTATGTATGTTTGTCCGCGATTATCTCGCGTTTGGCTAAACCGATTTTGATGCAGTTTTCAGGACAGTGTTCACTACATTTTGGAGAAAGTTTTAATATATAACACTAATGGATATCCCGTGACGTTGCCCGTATAGATCCGTTTTTGCTCACTTGGATTGTAGATTTTTACCGACCATTGCATGTTCGTCCGCGATTATCTCGCGTTTTGGCTGAACCGATTTTGATGATGTTTTCAGGAAAGTGTTCATTACATTCTTAGAAAGGTTTTAGTATATAACACACATGTATATCCCGTGACGTCGCCCGCGTGGATCCGTTTTTGCTTACTTTGGATAGTAGATTTTCAGTGTCCATTGCACATTTGTCAGCAATTATCTCGTGTTTGGCTGAACCGATTTTGATGTGGTTTTCAGGAAAGTGTTTATTACATTTTGAGAAAAGTTTTAATATAACACTAATGGATATCCCGTGATTTTGCCCGCCTGGATCCGTTTTTGCTTACTTGGATTGTAGATTTTTACCGACCATTGCATGTTCGTCCGCGTTTATCTCGCGTTTGGCTGAACCGATTTTGATGATGTTTTCAGGAAAGTGTTCATTACATTCTTAGAAAGGTTTTAGTATATAACACACATGTATATCCCGTGACGTCGCCCGCGTGGATCCGGTTTTGCTTACTTTGGATAGTAGATTTTCAGTGTCCATTGCACGTTTGTCAGCAATTATCTCGTGTTTGGCTGAACCGATTTTGATGTGGTTTTCAGGAAAGTGTTTATTACATTTTGAGAAAAGTTTTAATATAACACTAATGGATATCCCGTGATTTTGCCCGCCTGGATCCGTTTTTGCTTACTTGGATTGTAGATTTTTACCGACCATTGCATGTTCGTCCGCGATTATCTCGCGTTTTGGCTGAACCGATTTTGATGATGTTTTCAGGAAAGTGTTCATTACATTCTTAGAAAGGTTTTAGTATATAACACACATGTATATCCCGTGACGTCGCCCGCGTGGATCCGTTTTTGCTTACTTTGGATAGTAGATTTTCAGTGTCCATTGCACGTTTGTCAGCAATTATCTCGTGTTTGGCTGAACCGATTTTGATGTGGTTTTCAGGAAAGTGTTTATTACATTTTGAAAAAAGTTTTAATATATAACACTAATGGATATCCCGTGATTTTGCCCGCCTGGATCCGTTTTTGCTTACTTGGATTGTAGATTTTTACCGACCATTGCATGTTCGTCCGCGATTATCTCGCGTTTGGCTGAACCGATTTTGATGATGTTTTCAGGAAAGTGTTCATTACATTCTTAGAAAGGTTTTAGTATATAACACACATGTATATCCCGTGACGTCGCCCGCGTGGATCCGTTTTTGCTTACTTTGGATAGTAGATTTTCAGTGTCCATTGCACGTTTGTCAGCAATTATCTCGTGTTTGGCTGAACCGATTTTGATGTGGTTTTCAGGAAAGTGTTTATTACATTTTGAAAAAAGTTTTAATATATAACACTAATGGATATCCCGTGATTTTGCCCGCCTGGATCCGTTTTTGCTTACTTGGATTGTAGATTTTTACCGACCATTGCATGTTCGTCCGCGATTATCTCGCGTTTGGCTGAACCGATTTTGATGATGTTTTCAGGAAAGTGTTCATTACATTCTTAGAAAGGTTTTAGTATATAACACACATGTATATCCCGTGACGTCGCCCGCGTGGATCCGTTTTTGCTTACTTTGGATAGTAGATTTTCAGTGTCCATTGCACGTTTGTCAGCAATTATCTCGTGTTTGGCTGAACCGATTTTGATGTGGTTTTCAGGAAAGTGTTTATTACATTTTGAAAAAAGTTTTAATATATAACACTAATGGATATCCCGTGATTTTGCCCGCCTGGATCCGTTTTTGCTTACTTGGATTGTAGATTTTCAGCGAACATTGCATGTTTATCTGCGATTATCTCGCGTTTGTCGGAACCGATTTTGATGCGGTTTTCAGGAAAGTGTTCACTACATTCTTGAAAAGGTTTTAATATATATACAGGGTGGAATTTTGTAATGCCACCTGGAGGGAAAATACTCTAATACTGCAGATAGAAAATTTTACCCAAAGGAAACATTCCTTTATTTTTGAATAGAAAGCAAACTGCATTCAAAGATTTTCGAAAATTCTCTTCTCCACCCGAGAATCGAACCGGCTAAAATCTGAAAAAAGAAATTACCCTGTACTTTTATTGCATCGATCGTTAGGGTCAATTATAAGAATGAAATCTCTCTAACAAACATGATAAATTAAATGAAAGGAAAACCAGGAAATCTTAAATTAATTTAATTATTTACAAAAATGGTTCGATTCCCGGGTGTGGGAGAAGAGAATTTTTGAAAATCTTTGAATGCAATTTGCTTTCTATTCAAAAATAAAGGAATGTTTCCCTTGAGTAAAATTTTCTGTCTGCAGTATTAAGAGTACTTTCCCTCCAGGTGGCATTACAAAATTCCACCCTGTATAATACTAATGGATATCCCATGACGTTGCCCGCGTGGCTTACTTCGATTGTAGATTTTCAGTGACCATTGCATGTTTGTCCGCGATTATCTCGCGTTTGGCTGAACGGATTTTGATGCGGTTTTCAGAAAAGTATTTTGTAATTATTATTATTATGGATATCTCGTGAAGTGCCCCGTTTTTTTTTTTTGCTTACTAGGATCGTAGATTTTCAAAGACGCCGATAAGTGTGAATTGAATATCTAAACTAAAAAGGGTAAAATAAAAAACTTAAAAAAAAGGAACCGACTTCAAAACGAAACACAGAAAAGTATAAAATAACTTTTCTTTCGGAAGTCGGTGGCTTGGTTTTTTATTTCATCGATAATGGCCGCGGACTTCCGTGTGCGTTATATTAGGAACATTTCATTCATAATGTATTCATTTGTAGAAACTATATTCATAGGTATTTGTTATGTTTTATAAAATACGTATCATAATAATTGCATTTTATCCAATTCACCCAAAAAAGCTTTAAAACGGAACGAGTTTACTGGTTTGATAGTGTGGTTTTGTTAACGTCAAATGTCAATTTAATTTTAATATCAGTGCAGACGCTCTTTGATTGCAGATTCAACGTCTATTGTGTTTGTATTTTGCGGCTATATTCTGATATTTTTGACCCCCTACGGACTGATACCTTCTACTAAACGATTACCTTGCAAATGATACTGGACTCTGATTTGCTTTGCGTTTTGGATTTGTTTTGTGGATTATTATGAGGTGCATCAACTGCGGAATAGCCATACAAAGGCTGCAGAGGCATCTCATATCCTCGCTTTCTGCACACCATCAAACAAAACTTTCGCGTTGGTTACCCAATGCTCAAACCCAGGTATGAAGTTGGAATAATAAAATACTTAATCTGGTTTTATTATGTTTTTTCATGGTATGCGATTTTAATTAGTGCATTTTTTTTCAGTTACCTGTAGATATAATATTCATTTGTCAACCATGCTTCTTATTATTGAATACTAAAAGTCGTGAACATGAGACTGAGTGAGAAAAATAAGACAACATAATGTTAGTATGGAGTGTCCATTGCTCGCTGTCCTAATTTTACAAAATACCATTATGTGGTAAGCATTTTGATTTTAATTCATTTAAATATGTAGTTAAGTACATATTTATCTATAAAATGATTTTTCATAGTATGTTTGTGTGATTATCATATTAATCGTTATGTTTTACATGTACTTCTTTAAAGTAGGCATAATACTTCTCATTGAACAAAAACATAAAACTTGAAAACAAGCTTTTATATGTGTTTATTCTAACTGGGGGGGTATTACAACATCTTAAAACAAGGCTTATTCCGGCGAGTCAAAGTGACAGAGCTATACATGTCGTCTAGTGCCATCTCGTTCACTCACTGCAATAAGCCTGGTTTTAAGACGTTGTAATACCCCCGCAGGGGTTTATTTTCAGCCCTCAAGAAACAACTATGTTTGTTATGTGTATTGGATGAGAGCAAATAGACAAGCAGTGCATGACCCATCACGAAAAATGCTGAAATTAGCTTCGGACAAGGTACAGGAATTGGTTTTAGACTGGTTTTATTCTCTGTAATAAATAAATAATTAATTATACCTACTATTTTGTTTAATTTGTGTTTTCCTTGTTAATTGTCCAATAAACCGTTTTCGGTCAATAATTCTTAAAATAATGTTTTTAAGGCAACCCCTAAAAATACAATTTAAAGAAAAACATGAAATTCTATTATAGGTACTTGGTTATTATTGTCAGATTTTAATAAATAATTCATTAAAGCGCCTTTTAGTATAGCAAATCCTATTCTATGCACTTATTGCCAGCAATCTGACTAAAGGTTTAGTGAAACTGTTTTGGTTTAGTCTGTTGTAATGACAAGTTCTTTAAGTGTTTTATTTACTGCAATTTAATGTACTAATATTCACGAATATAAAACACCAAAAATCATTGGTGCACATTGAATTTAATAACTATGCAAACGTCCATACAGAAATTGGCCATGTCCAACTAAACTATAAATTAGATGCATAGTCTCAATGTGTGTTGGAAATGGTAGATTTCACATGTCGTGATTTCTTGGAATTTTTGGTTCCATGATTTGCCGGTTTCATCACTGTTTTTTTCATTGTTTAGAGACGAGTGATGATGAAATCAATTATACATTGTAAAATGCAAAGACTATTGCAGGGTCATGGTGAAGTCAGTAAAAGTCTAGTCTGACTGATAGAACCTTGAGGTCTTTAAGTTAAGAGACAAAAGGTTACCTCTAGGCAAGCGTGCTTCACCGTCGATCATCATCGCTTAACAGCAGGGGCGAGATAGTTGTAAAACGTGAGCATATCGATAAATAAAATAAAAAAATCAGTACAGCTAGTATAGTTTTAGATTTTAAAAAGCATAAGTAGAGGATTCTCCTTTATGTAAAAACAAACGCTCATACCATTACAAACCCTTTTGATAAGATGACAATCTCCGGTCCTCAAGAAATGACAATTGAGTCATTTGAATTTCCGGGAGCGACGTTTTGATATGACGTGACGTGACCCTTCTAACTCATTTTACACCATTTTTCATTCAAAGATTTGTGTATCTGGCTCAGAGGCCTTATATCATTTTAACGTATTTGACCTTAGTTCTTACTTGAAATATTTACGTAAATAGTATGGAAAATTGAAAAGGGGTATCTATTTGTGTACTGCTTTTTTTCAACAAATAAACGCCAACGTCTTTTTTTTTTTTTTTATTCCACAACTTCACACAACGCCATCTAGTCCCAAGCTAAGCAGAGCTTGTGTTATGGGTACTAGACAACTGATAAACATACTTATATATTTCTAAATACATACATATTATAGATAAATTACACCCAGACACAGAACAAATGATCATGCTCATCACACAAACATTTATCCTGGGTGGGAATCGAACCCACGACCTCCGGCATAGCAGTCAGGATCACTAACCACTAGACCAACAGGCCAGTCAGTCAGTCTGCGTTTACTTTACGTCACAAACTTGCTTGCGCGTTGATACCTCAATATGAACTCCTGTAGGACAATTCACGTAACTAAAGAAGTGCTGTTGCAGTGCAGTTGCAGTTAAGTTTCGATCAAAACAACGCTTTTCGTATTCTCTGTCGCTGTCAGACACCCTCGCGTCAAGTTCGCGTCACGCGTGTTTTAGATCTTTGGATCGCAACATGATCGGTATTCTACTCTTCATTTTGAAATTTCAAAATGACAGTATACAAGTTTCAATTCGATCAACGTGCAGTTTTAATGTCATATTCATTGAAATGTAATCGATTCCATTCGATTATTCAGTGGGTTATATTTTTTCTCTCCTGGTTTGGTTGTATACGGTTGATGTGCAGTTAACGCGCAGCTTACGCGCAGTTCTAAGATTACATACCGTTTATCACTCGAACGTGAACTTAACTTTAACTGCACTACTACTTCATCGGCGCGGCATAAAATTACGTGAATTAGCCTTCTGGTTTATGAAATACGCGTAGTAAAAGCACACGTTAGGAAGCGCACAATGTGTACCAGCTGTAACAACACTTAGTCCGGCCTTGAAATTGAACGCAGAGCCTTATGCTCCCGAGTTTAAGACCTATGAAGTATGGTAGTTATTTTATACATTTTATTTTATTTCCTGCAACGACTTTTATTATTTGAAGCCTGCAATACTTAAATAAAAAAATTCTGCAACTTATGTGTAAAATAGCCTACAATAAAGCTGCTAAATCAGTCAGAAAATCCCAATTAGTCAGAAGCAATCAACAAAATTTTCTCCTCATCAAAACATTTCCTTCCAAAGCCACTATTAAAGTATTAAACCACCTTAAATACCTCCATTGTGTAGAACGACCATAATTATCCAATTCAGAGAACAAAACATGGCAACAATACGTCCATTTGAACTAATAAACCAACATAATACTAGGTTGCTGACAGACGGGGCTTATTTGAACCAACTACAAAGGAAGAATGGACTGCCAACCATTTATCTTGGTACGTCTTAGCGCCCTTTACTCATGATGGGATCGGACTGATTCGCGTGGTTGACCAACTAGAAGTGGAAAAACAAGTTAAACATTTAACAAACTAAGGGTAAGCTCAGACCGAGACGTAACGCTGCGCGCACATTTCAACAGAGTTATTCAACATGTAACTCTATTTTCTAATGGTAGCCATACACCATACTGCCTATTTGTCAATTCGGCATAAAACTGCCAATTTGCTCAAATAGAATTGAACGTTAGGGTGTCCCGTCGATGTATGAAAAAAATTTTTTTTCAAGCTACACAATCGCAAGAGGTATCAAAATTTGCGTAATTTTATATATATTACGAATATGCTAAAAAAACTATAATTAAGTATTATCTTTAGGGCTCTACCGGAGCTTGAAGTTTTTTAAATTTTCATTTTTACAGGCAGAAACCGTATGGTTAACAGAATATAAAAATCAGATAAAAAGGGTATTTTATTATTTATATCAGTAACAAAAAGCATAAGAAAAAATCTAAGCTTCTAATATTATTCAAAACGTGAAATTCAAACTTATTTTAATGTCAAAATTTAGCACTTTTATTCAAATCCGTTCTAAGTAACTATCTCTAAAAGTTTCGTCAGTTAGACTTTATGAGGCCAATGTTATGGTTTAACACATCTTTCCACAGCTTGCATGTGTCAGAAAAAGTCAATTATTTACAAGCCCTTACTTTTGCCATGATTTAATTGCCCTCGTAATAAATACGTTTAAAAACAAGTGTTGCTGTCACCTAAAAGTTTTTCCACACACTCGTTTCGGTGTAATCTCAATTTTTTATTAATGGTTTAAATATCCTGTGTTTACAGCTACTTTTAGCTCCTCGAGCTTTTAGTATTCTTTGAAAAACCAGCTCCTGAATGTGATCTCTGTCATCATAAAGCGTGCTAGCAAGAAGGTTTTCTGAAAAGCATTTCTTGTAGTGATAGAATTCACAACAGAGCTCAGATTTTCAAGTAAAATTCGAGAGTACAACATATTACATTCTTCAAATGTGAAGAATATGTTTGGCTCCGTCCTTATAAGACTTTTTTAGTTTGAAAAGGAACGAAACCGAACAATGTAGTTGACAAGCAGTTGTAAATTTTGTGATGTTTTATTAGTATTTAAGTAAAGCTGTAAATTGCGATAGAAATCGACGATTTAATCCAAATAGTATTGATCTTTTCAGAAATAATCGAAAACACATCTAAATTGGATGGATCCTTTCTATTTTAATTTAACTTTAGGTCATTCTTAAAAAATAAACCATATTTTATGACGTTCCTTATATTTGGTAGCTGTCGTTCGTCAAGTTCTTTGTAGGCCTCAATAAATCACAAACAGTTTCATCCGCCTCGAACTCATTATTTAAGAACGATTAAACACAATAACAACCGTAATTAAATACGAAGAAAACATTCGCAGGTCAAGTGCAGAAAATCATGGCGTTATGTAGAAACTGAAGGGTGTTTGCATGTCAAAAACTATAAAACCTTACGTTTCTAAGGGTGCAAATAGGATTTTTGTGTATGTATGACACCTAATTAATATAAAAAACTGATTTTTAACTATTATGTAGTTCAATAGCCAAAATTAGGGACAACTAAATATCACAATAAAAATGTCGATTTTTCGTAACTTTGCAGACCGGTAGAGCCCTAAAGATAAAATTTAATATTTTTTAAATTATTTTTCCAGTAATCTACAATAAATTACGCAACTTTTGAGATGTCTTGCGTTGTGAAAATCAAAAAAAAAATTTTTCGGGACACCCTATTGAACGTGTATGGGGGTGGAATGCCAATTTGATGGCATGACATGCCAATTTTGATAGGTCATCAAATCGTTTTTGACACAACGTCAAATCGGCAGCAGTGATGCCATCTTAGCAACTTCATAGATAGTTAGCCAATTTTATAAAGGTGCTAGAAAAAAAGCTAAAAAGTGTAACTTGTGGCTAAACTTTTTAGCTACTTTTCTACAGGGACGGTTAGGCCACGTTCACACGGCGATTATTTTCCCGTATACCGTACACGAGATTTTATCGAATAGAGTTGACCAGTTTTAGGACAACTTTGCACGGTACACGGTAAAATATTATATTTCTCAAACACGGGATTTTCCCGTATGAACGCCGTTTAAACTATTTTTAAGTTTTCATTTGTGAACTGTTATTACTGCTCTATTCGATAAAATCTTGTATACAGTATACGGGAAAATAATCGCCATGTGAACGTGGCCATACCAGGAAAACTGAGGCTTTTCGCACACACATGGATCGCATGTACACTCGAAAAAAAAAGAGTTATTCATTTTATTTTAAACCAAAATACGATTGAAAACTTGAGAGGTGTCAAGGGACCACGAAAGCAAGTTAAAAAAAGATTCATGCTATTTTCGACCTTATTGACATTTATGCAAACACCTGATTTAATGAAGGAGCAATGTTAACGAATGAGAATGTGAGAAAAACAAACTAAATTTTAAATGTCGATAAGGTCGAAAATCGCTTGCACCACTTTTTTTAACTTGCAATCCTTGAGCAAATGTTTTCCGACCTTCAAGCGATTTTCGACCTTATTGACAACGATGCAAACACCGGATTTTAATGAAGAAGCAATGTTAACGAATGAGAATGTGAGAAAAACAAACTAAATTTTTAATGTCGATAAGGTCGAAAATCGCTTGCACCACTTTTTTTAACTTGCAATCCTTAAGCAAATGTTTTCCGACCTTCAAGCGATTTTCGACCTTATTGACAACGATGCAAACACCGGATTTTAATGAAGAAGCAATGTTAACGAATAAGAATGTGAGAAAAACAAACTAAATTTTTAATGTCGATAAGGTCGAAAATCGCTTGCACCACTTTTTTTAACTTGCAATCCTTAAGCAAATGTTTTCCGACCTTCAAGCGATTTTCGACCTTATTGACAACGATGCAAACACCGGATTTTAATGAAGAAGCAATGTTAACGAATGAGAATGTGAGAAAAACAAACTAAATTTTTAATGTCGATAAGGTCGAAAATCGCTTGCACCACTTTTTTTAACTTGCAATCCTTAAGCAAATGTTTTCCGACCTTCAAGCGATTTTCGACCTTATTGACAATGATGCAAACACCGGATTTTAATGAAGGAGCAATGTTAACGAATAAGAATGTGAGAAAAACAAACTAAATTTTTAATGTCGATAAGGTCGAAAATCGCTTGCACCACTTTTTTTAATCTAATTCGATAGTCTCATGATGAAAATGAAAAGGTGCTAGAAATTGTAGCTGTCGTCACCGAATAATAGCCAGATCTAGTTGCTGAGTTGGCATCACTGGTGCAGATTTGAAGTTGTGACAAATCTATCGTATCGATAGGCAGGATGGTGTATGGTGTATATGGATGAACTGCCGATTTGAAACAATTGCAAGCGTCAAATAAAAAACGATTGCAAATATCGATAGGCAGGATGGTGTATGCCTACTATAAAACAAAAGATACACCTTTCGCAACGCAGCGCGACGTAGCGCGGCGCCGCACTGGGCAGCGCGGCGCCGCCTGATGCGATTCAAAATCTGACTACAAGAAAAGATACAAATGTGAAGTATCATTGCGTCACGTCGCTTCGCGTCGCGTCTCGGTGTGAACTGACCGTAAGTTCTTTTGAAAAACAAGCTATTATTATTAAAAAAATACTAATGATAGATAAGGTATTCGACAAGACGAATCAAACGAGTCTAAATTCGATTGATTTGTGACGTTTCATTTCAGAGTTCCTGTGGCTACCTTTCAGCTCTATCATCGAATCAGCTCCAAGTCATTATAATATTACATTGGCACGCGATACACATGTACTTGCAAAATTTCAGCTCAAATAGGAAACCGAGAAGTGGATCAAGCTTCCAAGATTTGATTACAGACAACGGGATAGGTGAAAATAAATAAAAAATTGTGAAGACATCCATATTACGAGTACAACGACTAATAATGCTATTTTAGACTAATTTACGTCATCGTAACAGACCTGTTTTTTAGGGTTACGTACCTCGGATGAAAAAAACGGAACCTTTATAGGATTGTTGCTTAATCTTTGTTGTCCATCTGTACGTCTGTCAAGACCCCTGTTTTAGAAACGCGTGGAGGTATCAAGCTGAAACTAATATACCTAATAAAAAAAAAAGGTTGCACTCCAGGAGTGCCGGTAGAAGTGAAAACTTTTTTGTTACTATGTTTTATTTTTAATTTGAATGACGTCTTACTCATTTTCGATCAGGGTCACGTGACCCTGACGCGAGTTTTAAATTTTTTACCCATTACAGAAAAAGTGTACAACGCCGCTAAAGAAGTTTTCACTTCAAAAAAACAAATGCCTATGCCAACGCTATCAACATTATGGCAGTTTATACCCTGTTTTGCCACATAGTTTAACGCTCGAGGTAAAATCAAAACCTATATACTTCCCGTTGACATAGAAATAATTATGTTTGGCCACAAACAAGAACTTGCAGTACAAATAAAAGAAATTAGTTCGATTACTTATAACACACAAAAAAGGATTACAAAGTTATATCTGTAGTATATTTTGTATTGTAGTTCATCATCAACGGATTTGAATATTTGGTACACAAACTAACAAGCAGTTTACTAAACAACATAAAGCACAAACCCATTTATCCTAAACTAGATAAGCCAGCAAACCAAGTGCTTAGTCCCATTTTATTCAGACCATTCCTCCAGATATCAAGCGTGTTTATAGACTACATCGTAAAACGTGATAAATCTCCAGCAACAATGTTCAACACACACATAGTTGAACTCCGACACAGATTGCAGGAACAAGAACAGGAAACCTTTCAAGAAACCCATTAAGAAAGTCTCACTAAATTAAATCTTCAAAAGTTTGTTAAAGTTCCCATCACTATATCAAGGTGGCAGGGAACAGGGGGATTTTCATTGTGTCAAATAACGTCGCTAATCGGACCACCCCCTGACATTTTACATATTAAACCCGGCGACAAGTTCTTTAAAGGAAGTTAGCAAGGCGACAAGTGCAAAGTGCTTCTCGTAAAGAACTTTCCGGAACATCCTAGGTCTTGAGTTTGTAATTCGTACTTTAATCACGAGCTTCGCGGATAAAAATGGCGAGTTTTATTTGTTGCAACTTGTTTTAAGGTAGAAATATTTCTACCGGACAAGTGCAATACAAAAAGAATCTTTTTGCATGAGAAACAAGATCTAAAACATTTGCACTATATAACACTAGAATGGTATGGGCTTTCTTTAAAAAAAATAAACTTTTGAATGGTAAAGAGTTTTCTTTAAAACAATGCATTCGAACATTGAATTATTTGACGAATTTGTCTGTCTCGATAGAATATTTTGGTTGGTCTAATAGACGCAAGCATGATTTTTTAGGATAAGTTCCTCAAACCGATGCCTTTAGTCACTAAAAATTCGTCGTTTTTCCATCGCGATTTTTTCTAGTTCAGACCATGAAATCTACATTAGCGCCCGATGGATAGGTTTACCCAATTAATAGTATGTTTAATTAAACATGAATGCGAATTGTGGGTGGATCTATTATTAGTTACATCTTTGCCTGAACTCTTCGAGTATGAAACTATGTAATGACTGTGCCTAGTGTCTGATGAATTTTCAAGAGTTGAGTCGTGTTCAGTTAGTCCAATATAATCGCTTGAAATCGATCAAAATATCAACAAAGATCATATCATTGCCTGCCTATCAATATAAAGTTATTAATACATTTTCCACGAATACTCGATTCTACATAACAACTCAATATCGCAATTTAACCTACACGCAATATAAATAAAACAAGTACCCCACGGATTTTGGGAACCCAATACCTACGCAGTAATCTTGCCGAGTTTACCCGAAAAAATACGAAACATTTGGTAAGGATTTAAGGATATCAGACCCCAGGAGCCTTAATTAATAATGTCAATGTCAGCTAAATCCAATTTGCCTTGTTCCTTATCCCTTAAAGATTAGTATTCCTACATAATAGCGAATTAGTCGCACATTTGTCATATTTGAAAGGCCTGGAGCATGTAAACATAATTTTGTGCTTAGGGACTTTGTTTAGCAGTGTTTAGGGAATATCTTTAGAGATCACTACACTGGAACGCAAAAGGCGTAGTCCGTAGGAGTATGCCAGTCCCTTTTGCTTCACCACGTCAGGGGAGGACTCATTTTATGATTTTCCACACCAAAAAAGTAGCCTTTGTTTCAAGATTTGTAGTCTTGGTTTTGAAATGAATATAACTTGATTTTTATATTTTTTTATTAAGAAATACTAGGTATATTTGTAGTGTCTTGAAACTTGTCAAAAGCTTGTTACTAACAGGCTTGTTTATTAAAAGTGCCTAAGGTACTTTCGTAACCTTGTTACTAGACAGGCAAGACTAAAACTTGTCTGAATAAAAATAAACATATTAATGTTTGGATGAGTCGTGTTTATTTATTTTATTTCAAACTGGTTTTTGCCGCAGTTTTTCTCGTTTATTTAGATTGTATTGGTTTTATAATTATACCATCTTGATTTGAAAAACACGTGCCACCAATGTTAGGTATTGGTCCTTATCTATACCTAACAGACTAAGTACATGCAATATTTTAACATGCTCAGTAGGGTAATAAACTTATTTTCGGTATATAAGTAAGGATAAGAAAATAGTATTATAACTTAAACATTATTTACTTAAGATTTATAACAATCCCGTCTGTAAAATATATCACCCCAATTTCTCATCCCTAATTGTATTACATTTTATTTTAACCTTAAATAAAAGTGGAGAAGGCTAAAGCCACATATTTCTTGAAGACGTTTTAACAATAATTGGCTTGGACGAGCCTTGAGAGATTTTTAGGTCGACAACGTTTCCATGAGACTTGCCAACATTTTTTGAACAAGACGCTCTTGTTAAATTGTAAACGAGCTCGGCTTAGACAGACAGCACACAATATCTTCAGACAGACGTTCTGACGATATTGTGTGCTGTGATGTCTTTCATAAGTCTAGGCAACAGAAAATAGACTTGACAAAGTTATGCTGATATGAGGCTAGGAGAAAAATAAACCGAAGAAGAAAAACTATGTGTGTTACGAGGGATGAATTTATTTCGTGTATTTGTTTTACTGATCCTCAAAACAAACTATTGATCAAACTTCTTATTCACTTTTTTTTGTTTATTATTTGAGTTTAGTTTACTCTTGACTCAAGTCTAGAACAAGCCTATTCACACTAATTTTGAAGAGATTCCGGTTGTATGCGTTCGGAAAAACAGACACAGGTTGATAGTTCTACTCGTTTTCTGTGCTTTATAAACGACGCGACGTTTGGAAACGCTCAATGCCTGTTAGTTAAATAGCAACAAGGTAGGGATGGTGACTTGCAGTGCGTTTAGATGTCCGATGGCGAATGCTGGTTATTAGGTTGAGATCTTGTGATCGAAAACAACAATAATTTTGCTTCGTGTTCGTTCGTTCATTTTATGGTATGAGTAGGTAGTAGACAGATGGTTTTATCATACTTACTTTAAACGTTGTACCTCACTCTACACAAGACTCGATCATAACTTTAAAACAAGTGCGAGCCGAGAAAGGGAAGCGAGCGGTGGCGATATTATATATAAAGGCTGGTGAGCTTGTAGTAAGTATCTTGGCGTGATAGTTTCTATAACTATCACGCCAAAATACTTACTCGAATGTTATTCAGAAACTAAAAGGTGATTACTATTCAGGAACAAAAAATCAAAACGCATGGGAATCAATTAAGTTTAAATTAATTTTGCTTTGTCATGTGGCATATTCTACGCATGCAAAAGACGATCCACTTTTTAACTCACTCCATCGATGCAAAGTATCTAATAAGTCGCTTATAATGACGCAATCTCAATTTTCCCCACAAACTCCGTACACTAGTTCCCTGATACCCAGTAATTTTTCTAGGAAACAAAATTAGAGTCTACAAAATAAATTTCCTCCGTGGAGCCATGCCGTTCAATTTGGAAGCATTTGCCACAAACTTTCACATTCTGTTACGAACGTGTGTGTTAGATTGAATAACTTTTTGTTGCTTCAGTATTTATCTGAACGTTTCAAAGAGATATTGGCTGTTTCACTCGTTGGTCTCTTCTCCTGTTATTGCATTGCTTTGTATCTCACATTTATTAATTAGAAAGTAATTTTCGGCTTTGAGCTTTGAATATTCATTAAAGTGTTGAGTGGGATCAAATCATGCAAAAGATTTTTGAATAATCTTATTTTTCATTAAAACAAGACTCTCGTGAGCATTTTGATGGATTTCAGTGATACTAAATGTCAAAAACAATGATCGTGTCTAGGTGAATATTTGTTATTGAAATTAAACGTACAAAAACATTCAGATTTATTTATTAATGCAAAATTGAAATCTGTAATCTGTAGTCATAATCTGTAGTCATAATTTAATTTGGTTTGAATAAATTCTATACAAAAACTAATATTGTCTTTAGCAGCTAATTAGTGATTTTTAGAAGCATCGTTTAAGCTATTGTCAAACATACAGGCGAAGCGAATGCGATCCGAAGCGTTTTTATTTGTAGTGTGTGGAATTGTTTGAATCCAGTCACTTAAAAAAGCGAAAGCCATCCGATAGTCTATGTGACTGGATTGGCTTCAAACAATTCTATACATTACAAACAGACAAGCTTCACTTCGCGTTCACCACGCCTGTCTGTTTGACAATATAGCTGGTGATTAGCAATGCACTATAGAATAAACCCAGAATGTAATTGCAGATATATTTTATAGCTACATAATATTCTACATAATAGCATGGCTGACATAGTGGACTGTTCAATCAAATATTCTATGATCATCATCAGGCACAATTTATTCTTCTTCTTCTTCCTGCCCTTATCCCATTCTACTTGGGGTCGGCGCAACACGTTTTTTTCTTCCATTCTCCCCTATCAGACGGCACAGTATCATTTACTCCTTTTTCTTTCATATCATTCCTTAGACAATCCATCCATCTTTTCTTTGGCCTTCCTCTTCCTCTCCATCCATCAACATTCATACTCATCACTCTCTTCGTCACATGGGTGTCATCCCTCCTCATCACAAATTTCCATACCAAGACAGACGGTTCCCTTTAATTTTTTCCGTAACAGGCGCCACTTTCAAACTTCCCCTTATAAACTCATTCCTTACTAAACTTTATCCATTCTAGATAGACACAATTTATTGATCCCATTTAATAAATTGATTTAATAAGCAATATCCTTTTTTAACTTCGTAAAATCATCATGACTCATTGGATAATGACTCCTCCCACTCAGGGCAGGACTGGAGGGACTGTCAGATAAATCCATGGTGTCCTTCAATAGCCCGTTCTGGGACCACGGTAACCTAATAATTTAAGACACGGGCAGGAAGCAGATGTATCCTATCTTCTTTAATACTTAAAACTATCTGGTAAATAATCAACAATTTTTCGTAACCGTTAAAAAAAAGAAAGCCGAGTTAACTTTACCGACTTCCACCAAAGGAAAGACGATAATAATTACAATTATTACCTACATTCTTCTTCAGCAAAACGACACAGCTATAAACATTAGGCACGCTCAATTAACCTGCCGACCCTCCTACAAATCATTTCGTGACACCCACGTAATTCAATTATAATAACTACAGAACAATTTAACCGATAGAAAAAAAATCGTTGACCCGAATCGAGCTATTGTTTTAAAGGAAATGTTGCAACTTTTAATGCACTGACACGGTTCGAATCCGTCTTCGTATGAAACTCATCGTTATTTTAATGGGTATTAAATATCTTGTGTTTATGTTTACATATTGATAAATACGAGAGAATTTGTAACACTGCATGCTGATTTACTGTAGCTTGACAAATCATAATTCAATTGAAAATTTAAAGCAGAGAGCAACCGAAGGAACGGTTTGGTTTTTAGTTGGCACGAGACTGATAGTCTTTTTTGGTCGCCTTTTGCTTTCTAGGGCATATTGCTTAGATAATCCAGCGAGTAAGAAATTACAGCTTAATTAAACGACAGGTTGTAATGATGCTACATATAAAGTTAACGATATTGAAGATTCTATAATAGAAATAGATTCTACGAGTAACAATATTCCTAAACCAGTAATTAAAACAGGTAAAGCTCTCGAAACAAACGCTTCAACTGTTATAACCGAAATAGAATTCAATAATGTAGTCCGAATAAGTAACGGTATGCCTCAAGATTCAGCGGGTGAAGTGTTGATTATTACTGACAGGTAGCGGGTTCAAAAGCCCACCCTTTGAATTATTACCGCTAACCCTGGTTTCACACAGAAATATTCAACTGGAAATTTCAGGAAATCTTGGGGAAGTGTTGATGCCTCTACAAATATAAAATGGTTTATTCAGAATGGACTTATTCTAGAGTGCTCTCAGAGAGCGCTGCTGTTTAAATCTGAATGAAAGAACTGTGGGAGTAATGTCTGCGTCTTCGTGGTTATGATTCACTTTTCATTACCACCAAGGAGCAAACTATAAAAAAGTTTTCAACCCGAGGGAGCATTGTTCACTTGTTCCAGACATAAAGTCATCTAAAACCTCGATGGTACAGCGAATGCGTTGCCAAACTTCCAAAGATAGGTACTTCAACTTTGTAAACTTCCATTTGAAAAATACCGTTAATATCGAAGCAGTAACCGTACGCACTGCATTAAAGTACACCGAACAAAATACAACCTTAAACGCACATTTTAAAGTTTTTAAAATCCAATGATGCAGAAGCAACGACTTTGGGCGCCGTTTCAACGTTTCCCTCCATTACCATTTTACAGAGAGTTTCAATAAGCTCTTGCTTTGAAATTGGCTTTTTCGTAGTTTTTTTTTTCTCCTTGATAACATTATATTACTTGGATAAATAAGGATCGGCCTTCGTTGAATTGTTCATTTTGTGAGACTTTTAATGCGTGTCTTGAAAGGAAGGTTTTCAATGGAATTATCTGGCTCTTGATAAGTCTGTTTTAATATCTGAATGAAACAAAACGCGGTTTGTATTAAAACGTTTTGTACTTGCCTGCAAATTGTAAGAGGGGCTCGAGGAATATGGATCATCTTTGCGATGTTGCCAGCGAGATGAGACTGTTTATGAGCCATTACGCAGTTTATTTCGATATAGTAGTAGCTAAACGAAGCGATATCAATACAATGTTGTGCTACTTTTGTATGATATGATATATTGAAGGTAACTTTATTAGGAACTAGCCATTGGCCATTTTTGGACGCTACATACATAATTATTTATTTCGTTTTCCAAATAAACTAGGTGTGAAATATTCTTCTCGAATTTTATTTTTGTAATTGATTTTCATTTTTTTTTACAGCTTTTACTTTTAAAATCATTAATTATTTATTTTAAAAAAGAAACAAACAATATCTACTTAATATCTCACTAATAAAGTTACACAAATTGTAATAACGTGTCACTCAAAAATATTTCATGTATTTTTTATTAAAACTGGGCTGGGTTAAAACTAAATCAAAGCAAAGCTCTATTCAAAACTAGTCTAGAAAAAAAAACAAACAACATTGTTTTAATGATCGTTGTAGAGCAGTGTGCTCTAAAAATTGTTCACTCGTTCTAAAAGAGCACCGGAGAAAACAATTCCCCCAGCAAACTTTTCAAACCGACGTGAAAAAAATACCTACACGCTAAAACCACAAAAGTTTCTGAAGAAACCAAATAAAAATACAGAAAACAGTAAAATATTCAAAGACATCTCAAAGTTTGTCAACGAATAACATTGAATTTTTTCCAAAGAAAATGTTCGTATACAATTATTCTTGGCTTACTTTTAAGTGGAGGTTTTTTCACCCTCGTCTGGCTAATAAGAAAAAAAAATGAAAAGGACGTCGAACACAATAGAAAACTTAAATTTGGAGTAAAGTTCAGGGCTCAGGAACCTCTTACCGCAACGCCAAACTCACAAAAGTGATTTAATTCCAATTCATTCATGACCCAGTGAATGAGTCCATCTTAATTCGTTCCCTGCTCCTCACTTCAATAAAAGTTACAAGATTCCGAAAATTACTTGTTCAATTGAAAAGTTTTCAGATTGCCAGCGAGCAAAATAATTAAATTTAGCTCAAAACTCTCTTGGAAGTGACTAAGTTTTATAATGGTTTACGACAATATGGATTTATTAATTTCGTATGAGACAGCTTTTGGGGGCAGACACCAAAATTGCTTTTGTGTCAAAATTGCCTGAACTTAGTTGTATAATATTGAATAAATTATTTTCTTTAAAACACAGCCTATACCTATTTTTATCTTTCCTGGGGCACAAGACAGGGGAAAGTGGGTTGCTATGGTATTTGTAAGGAGCTGCCGAGATAGCGATGCAAGCTGCCACTGTGCGTAGATTGAATAAACACGATAGTACCGCCCGAGGCGTGCGTCGTAGGTAGTGACTAAGTAAACTCGTTGTCTTTTTTTTTTTTTTACATGTTTAAGTAACATAAATATAATTTATATTTAGGATGAAACAAAAAAAAATAAAAATAATAATCATAATTATTTTCCCTGTATTTTTACGTTGAGATAAGGGTATAATTTGACGTACGACTACAGCAGAACCTATGTATAATAATAATAATTTTCATACTTGTTATTATTTTTACGTTGAGAGCATAATTAATATATCGTCTAAGTATTCTCTGGCTAGCATAAGCAGCCTTTAATGTTCCCATGTTCTCTATGATAGGGATTGTGGGCCCATTGTTGGTTGGCAGAAGTCACATGTCTTAAAATTTTTGGATTTAGGACATGCTGGTTTTCCACGGTGTTACTTTCACTCTTTCGAGAGCAGTGATGGTGAAATAGATTACGCAAAGAACCTGGCTGGGTTTGAACCCAAGACCTACACGTAAGTCGGAGCCATAGCTCTTTCTAAAGCTTAATCTTTTTTGGATAATGTGATGCAGATTTATTTATCTGTGTTTGTATTTGTATGTACATTTTCAGACTCAGATAAAACCTAAAATAAAAATTCTTGAGTCTGTACACAAATACTTTTTTTTATAAAAAGTCCCTCCCGCCCTGCCCGGGGTTGGAGGACTCAGATGATTTTACCACGCTAAAAAAAAAAAAAAAAAAAAACCTCCAGTGGTTCTTTAGAAGAAATGTAACACTCAGACTCAGATAAAACCACCCATTGTTCTAGAAGCACACTAAAGATGTGTGCTTCAGAAATGAAATATACTGTTTACATAACACTTCTCTTTTACAATATTAGTGATGAGTAAACAAAACCATAATGATGACGATGGGAGTGACAGTGACTGCAATAAGTAGTCGACCGGCCAAACAATACGAAGACGTCGGAAGGTCATGATAAGAGGCTTCAAGAGTCCTTTCGAACCCAGAGAGTTTCAAGAGGGAAGCGCTATTAAAGAGTTTTATTAATTAGAGGAAGGTTTGAAGAACGATTAAGTTTAAGAAATACAAACATTTTCTAGAGTCGAAGAACATCTTTGCCTTACATAAATATTTACGTTTGAAACACTGAGAAGAACCATTACTGAGAAGAATTGTGAATAAGCATTGAATTTGTTTGTACGAAGCACCCTCTGTAATATTGTTCTTGTACGAATTTGGTTTGATATAACATCAAAGTTGTCTAAAACTCTTTGAAAAACATCGAAGTAAGCATGTATAGTATCGTACATTTTCTAATCAAGCATTTCTCATACTAAGAATTAAATTATGCAATCGACCAAGTTCTACAGTCAATTGAAGCAATTTAATGAACTTTACAAACTCGGTCACCACTTGAACTTATAATAAGAAAACTTACACATTGCCGGCATTCATTTAAACGTTCAAAACTCCACTCAAATTGTCTGCCGTCTTCACAGTCGGGTAATAAAAATGTAGGAGTACCACAGGGTCCTACACTAGGACCATTACCATAATTACTCACACGAACCAGTAACATAATTTGAATGAGTGGGTGAGCGGCGAAGCTTATCCTTTAGAGATTAATGTTGAAAGAGTACTACATTACTCCAAGTAATTACTGACAGAAGCAATTAATCCAGACCCCGGTCTTTTCGCGCTCCCAGCTGAAATATTGTCGGAGCACACAAGTTTTCAATCTGCTCGGATGGATTTCGGTCCGATTGCATCCTGGCGTTCCAGTTCCGTACAAATGACGATTCAACGAATATTTTTAATTTTGGTAGTAACACAAACATTTTTGTTTTTATTTTTTAAAAATTCATAATGTGCGTAATTATGATTTAAGACAGCATTTCCCAACCTTTTTCGGCCACGGACCCCTAGGAAATCAAGCACAGTTTTCACGGACCCCTTTAATAAAATAATAATTTAATTGTAATCTCAAATCAGATTCGACTTGTAATCTGGTTCTGTATTTGTTTTTTTTACACACGCAAGCACTTATTTCACTCACATCATTCAGTCATCATCAGTTCATAATGCCAGAGATGACACCGCGGACCCCCATAAATATACTCGCGGACCCCCAGGGGTCCGCGGACCACAGGTTGGGAAACACGATTTAAGATATTGTTGTTTGAACTGGAAATTCAATATTTCCGGTTCTAACAGTTGAAACAATGACAATTTGTCACTGCTGATAAATTATCTCAGCCTCATAAGCATTTTCGTGATCATACAGCATAACTTTGTACACATACTCGTAAAAATAAAAGAAATAAATGTTGAATACAAACCCAACAGTATTGGATTACAAAAAATGTTGTTATGACAAAATGAACTGTCGTTAAAATAATAATGTATTTCTGTTATGTAACTTTATACAATACTGGAGTTATTCATCCGTTACAATATCAATCCGCGTTTTAATTAAAAGATCAAGCATATTCTAATTAACTCGACGCTACGTTAGCAAAATACAATCACTCACCGTAAATCATTGAGATGAATAGCAGTATCGCATTCAATACGTATGAATGCCTCTTTATCCTCTTCAATTCCCCGGCCATTTTGTTAATAATAATATTTTTATTACTATTTTAATTTGACACTCTTCTTCTTTTCATCATCACTTTACACTTCAATGTATTGTTACTATTAGTCTACCATTTACGTCTATCTTCTAATTACTAAACAGTTAAACATCTTGTCACAACTTATTCGCTTTTACTACTCTACTAGTTTCCACTAAATACGTCAACATTTACTCTACTTCCTAATTAACGCGCTGACAAATAGTTTTATGACACTTAGTTAAAACGAATGTCGCTTCATATATTAAAGTTCCAACTTAATGCTCGTCTATTTTTATTTTATCTTTAACCGATGTTTGGCGCATAAATTTTACGGCACTGGTGACTTTAGTAACGCGTGCTTGGATTACTTTACTGAGCATAATGAGCGAAGAAGCATCTAAAATTAACTCCAAAATCTCCGTTGTTTTCAGATATAAATCTTATTTAATCCCGGCGCGTAAGTTTGAAAGAAATTTTCATTTCTATACGACATTCCCGTTACAAAATTTACGGCCACTTGACACACTTGTGTACACTCGTGTTCATAAAAGTTTCGCATCACAAGAGGATTCACTGGTATTTTTTGGTTTGAGGAACAAGTTAAATATCGGCATCGTCGATGGGTTTTATTTCTGTTGGAGCGCGCGCGTCCGTTTGAGGAGGCAGCTCTGATAGCACTGACTTACATAAGGGATTCGCCCGGTGCCAGCCGAGCGCCTGTCAGAGAGGGATGGCGCACAATTTTCGTAAGGGTTGCAGGTCGCGTGCGGTACGTACCGAAAGGGACGGAAGAGATTTTCGCATTCAGGCCGTGGACCGTTGAAACGTAACGTTGAAATCTTGTGTGAAGACGCAATTAAAATGTACATAAATCTGAAAGAGATACGTTTCAGGAGTAACACGTCCAAGTTAATAAGTGTTTAATCTGGCAGTTAATAGCTTATCTGCGTGTACGAGTCTCAACGAGAGATTATTACCCGACGTTAATGCGATACTGAGTTCATTGGGTGTCAATTCATTGGCGTCGAAAGGGCCAAAGTAAAAAGAGATGCAATATTATTATTTTTGCAAAAAATGTTGCGGGAAGCTTTTTAATGATTAAATAGGCTTTAAATATTCTTTCTACACAAAATGTAAACTTAAATAAATATAGTTTTGCAAACATTCTATTTAATCCCACCAAATCTCCTAAATTCAGTTCTTAAAAAATCTTCCTAAATAATTAATAAAAAAGCTGTAGAAGTACCTAACAGTTTCTAATGTTGTAATATCTAAAGACATTAGTTCCTCAGTCAAGATTGTCTTGTTCTATTCGGTATCCGTGCTAATACCGATTCTTAAATATAAATTATACCCAACGAAATTGCTGGATATAAAATTCAAATCAAGCTTGTCTTTTAAAGTCAAATCATTAAGCAGTTTGTCAGCGATTGTCTTGCTCCTGGCAATACACAATGAGCATTGTACTGTGTAGCTTTTCCCTTTTATTAAAGAATTTTTCATACTACGATAATGTCGAATTGTTTGATTTCAAATTGGCTTTTTCTGTATTTTTTTGCTTAGGACGTCAATAGTGTTGTTCTTATTTATTTACATGATAAAAACATAAGCATAACACAATAGACATAGTTAAAAAATTAAGGATAATCATCAATTAAGAAAAAGAAGAACAGTAGAAATTAAATTCAATGCCTAATAATGAGAACAGAACAATAAAAGAAATAAGAAAATCAATCATTATTTAGAATATTGACGAAAGATGATTTTGTATGTGGTTTAATATCAGCATTGACAGAGGCGGAGCCGGAGAGCAGTGGTGGCCCAGTGGTATCGGTCCTGACTTACGCGTTGTAGGTTCGAACCCCGCCAGGCGCATTACTTTGTGTAATTTATTTCATCACCACTACTCTCAAAACGGTGAAGAAAAACATCGTGAGGAAATCGGCATGACCCAAAACCGAAAACTGTGAAATCCATCAATTTGGGCCCTCGTGGTGGATAATAACCAACTCCCTCTTACAGAGAGGAGGCCTGTGTCCCAGCAGTGGGAAAATTATATGCTGATGATGATGACGGAGGCATAATTAAAGGTGTATCACAAGATCTCAAAAAGCATTAGCATTCTTAGAAAATCCTTCTACATACCCCAGGAAAAACCAAGCTGCTCATACAAACAATATCAAAAGACGAATGCACTAAATGCGCACACAAAATCCACACAAACTATGTAAATTCCACATTATAAATTAGCATTTCACAAATTCTCTCATTTGGACAGAAAAACGCAAACACATTCTAAGCCACTCACACTTCACACAATTAAAAACTTCAAACGGATTACGCAAACAGAGTGAAATGTAACAAAGCAGGGTTTTACTGAAGTGCCAACATTTTTGCTACAGCGCTCCAGGAATTTAGATTTCCATAGCATTCATTAGATGTCTTTGTGTGAGGGTATTAAAAATTGAGGGCAGACTCTCGACGGTGACCTCTGACAATATTGATACTGGAACTTTGTGATGCTGGTATTCTTTTAAATGTTTCAAAAATCACGAGGAATATTTTGAGGGTGAATGTATATCTATGAGAGTAGAGAAAGACTGAAAAGATTGATGGACTGTGTGTTAAGCCTATATGCTGCAAGAAATTGCAGACAAGTTTGACTACATTGCGGATTACTTATAGAAAAGGAATTCAGTTGATCAAACAAATACCGTAGTGTATCAATCTTTGCATGTTGCATTTGTGCATTTAGACGGAAATGACGCGTAAGATGATCTAACTAGAAAAAGAATATCTCATAAAATTTCGAGTTCAGAAATTATGAAGAAGCACACTGAAGAAACTATGGATGGACTGAACGCAATGAAAGATGATATGGCTAGAAAGGAAATGACTCATGAGTTGACGAGTTATGGAATAGTTTGGAAAAAAGAGAAGTGTTGCGCCGACTTTAAATTAGTATATTATTTTTTGTTTTATTAGTGAACTTTCTTTACAGAAAACTTTAACGCTTGTGATTTGGTTATCGTCTTCGACTATTTATTGTCAGTTGTATTATAATTATATACCACAAGTTAGAATAGTTAAGATTATCTGGTACGACTCAACTTACTTGATTGTAGCTCAGAATTAACATGTCATCTTAATTTAGATGCGTTCCTTGGTTTTAGACGCGTCCTTATGTATAATAGGACATTTTTGAGACTCGAATAGGCCAATTCGGTTGTTGATTGGTTACAGACCAATCGGGAAGAAAATATATGCAGAGACAGATTAACTTCTAGTTTCGCCACGATCTTTACGGATTTAATTTTCGTACTTGCTAAGCTAAGGAAGATTTTCTACAAAATCGTTAGCGGGCTCCATACGATTCCACCAAAATTGCGTTACGTAAGAAATTCAACTCTCAAAAGGCCGAGAGTTACTAAGTAAATAACCCATTAACTATGCATTCCCCAGTTCCGACCCTTTTACGTAACAGACCGATACAAAACTAATCAAACCACAGTTTAACTTTAACAGAAGGTCACATGTCTTCGGTTCAATGGCTCTAGGGATAAAGAGCATTTTATTAGCGGAAGTAATACTCCTACCGTCAAAGCTGATTTAGATTTGATTTAAGATCTGTGTACATTAAAGAGCTTTAATATACTTAATGATGCTACAGAAAAACAAACTGTAGCATCTTTAGCTAGAGCTCAAATTGAAGTGAAACAGGATGCGGAAGAGCCCCCGAAAATAGAACAGACAATAAGAGGGGACGATTTTATAATTAACTGCAATCAACACTGACGTATTGAATTTCGAGAATTTCTGTACAGTCGCGTAGAAATGTCGTTTTGTGTTTGTCGACAAATAAATTTTGTTTTGTGTAAACTTGTCCTAGTTCTAAATGAAATAGAGAAACAATTTAAGAATTAAAATCTATATCAAAATTCGCGTAGTCAGTCAATTATGTTCTTCTGAGTGAGCTCGTTCCATCTTAGGTCTCACATTTTTTCTTCTGAGATAGATTAAGGTAAGGAGCAAAACAAATTTAAATAAAGTATGATTGTGTATTTCATTTCCTATTCTATACTATTTCTTTTGCTTTATATTGTTTGATAAAAAATGTGTTTTACGCCAAATCTGAACAAAATGAGCTTAGGACAGCAAAATCTTGAAATTTTATGAGTTCTTGATATCCGAATATAAATCTACCCGCATTACGAGTACAAAACTTCTCAAAATCAGCGCCAACACTTAAACAGACACTAAAAGAAGTGAAACTCACTAAAATGAGAAGCTATAACTCATCAAGTGTACGCGTTTCGTTCGCTCGTGCTTCCCGACAGATGTTAACATACGTTGTTTGTTTTCTTACTTCGAGAGATATGTTTGTTATTTCCCCCTTCTGAGGAATGCTTCTCGTTCCGTTTTTATTTATGTCACGAGAAATTAACTCGAGTTTTGTACGACTAATTTTGTTTGCGAAGTTTTGATGTTTTTTTGTTTGATTATTATAATTTTTGGACGTTCTTCTATTTTTAAGTATGTAAAGTATGAGTTTATTTTGATAATTTTGAAGAATTGGATTTGTCTGACTTCGAAATTATCAATGTCTCTCATTAGGTCACTTTATTAATAAAATTTTACATTCGTTGTTATCTCCACAATTGAAATTGTTTCTTGATTTTAATCCATTGATTTATGAAATAAATAAGAATGTTTTAACCTTTTTTTTGCTCTTACAATGTACTTGGTGTCATTGATGATATATTTCGGTTATTTTTAACCGACTTCTAAAAAGAAGGAGGTTCTCAATTCGGATGTTTGTATTTTTTATTGAAATTATGAACCAATGTCATAAATCATTGTATAAGACTAACTTTTATTCGTTCTCGTCTGCAACCCCATCAATACCTTAACTAACAGTAAGAGAAATTATGACAATTTTATAACTAGAAGTTTTTAACAATACATAAAATTATTACCTTTAAATTGTAATTTAATGTGTCAATATACTGCTTTTTTATAAAAAAAATACTTTATAACGTTGATTTTAATGATTGAAGTTTGTAACCCATTTCGGATGGAGGATTTTAAAGACATAATAATTATTTAACGTTTACTATCGTGGAGTGCAGAAAACATTCTCATTTTTAAAATTATTTAAAAGAGTACTCGTCATTTTGGACCAATGGGTGAACACCAGTAGGTAATATTAATAAATACATACAGGTGCCAGCACACCAACCTACCATAATCTGTCAAATTTCTTTAATAGATTTTGAAAATTATCACAATAGTGGAAGGTTAATATTCGAAAGGTAAAAGGAGATCTTAAATTTTTTGACACTTTTCTGGAAGCGAAACTAACGCCAACGAAAAAAAATTGTTACCTATGGGTAGTACTAGTTATTTGAAGCAATAGTTACTATGGCACAAAAGTTGTAGGATTGCTCTCGGCCAAGTTATAGATACGTAATTTTCATACATTTTTTAATTTCTTTGATTGAATTGAATTGACTTTCAGAAAAGGCCCAAAAATGTATGGAGCGTGAATGTTCTCCTTTGACAGATTCGGGCAGGTTGACCTGCTGGCGTCTGTACATTTATGGTTCCGTAAGTTTCGGCTCGCTAGAGAACTACAAATTAATAATAACGTAATAGAAGCTTTTAATTTTAATAACACTATAGAGCAAACGGAATATATGAAACAAAATGTATGGATTACTCCCGTTGTAAAAGCAATATTTTTTTGGTCTATTTGTGGGATATTGAAAAATATTTGTTGACATCAAAAGCTATTGTTATATCCCAATTTGTATTCATATTTCGTGTGACAGTTTTGAAGTCCACTGAATGGACCAATATTAAATTTGGCTGACGGACCATTGATTGAATAAAAATTCTAATTATTGATTGGCAAAATAACTAACTGAACCTCCAATATTACAGCTCGGGAAAATTTTTAGTTTGGGGACACGGGATTTTATTTCCTTACCGTGACCCCGGAACATAAAGGGCTATTGAAGGACACAGTGGATTTTAGTCAGTACAAGTCTGACAGTCCCTTCATACCGGGGCTCCATCAACAACGCCTTGGCTTGGCTTGCTAGCTTGTCGCCCAAGGTATGAAAAAAATCTTCTGTCCCATAAGAAATTCTGTTACTTAACTTTACTAATTTAAACTACAACTCAATCAACTCGCAGAAGTTTCATTACTAAAGAAAATGAATAAACATCCCCTAAGATTCCCACACTTAAAAATTTCGCCATATCCCCCATGTTCTTACAACAACAAGGGTGATTCGTGTATTTATAGAAAAAATAAAGCATCAACATTGACAAATGTTGAACATCAAACATTACTAAAATCAGTTTTAGGGGAGAGGGAGTTTTAAAAATGACTCCATTTCAATGAGACATGTACAAAATGTTATTTCGGTACCCATTCGGTCTCGAATTTAAGTTCCAATTTGTCTTCGTGAGTCAAGTTTCTGGGAATTATAAACTTGAATGCGTTTCTTTTAAGTTTACGTAAATTTTTGCTGTGGTAGACGTAATTTATTTTGATTTTTTGTAATAACTAACTACAAATTTAGGTTATTTGAGAGGTTAATGACGTTGATATTTACTACCGAATTGGTTCTTTAGAAATGAGAGAAGAAATACTGTTTGTATTTATAGCAAAAATGATGGTAATTAAAGTTCTCTACGAAAAAACATCCCGAATTATCGACGAGTTTATTTTATTGGTGAAATCCGTATAATACATAAATAATAAAGTAAGCACTGATATACAATAAAAATAACTTGATTTTTACCAAAATTTAAATAAATGCACACTTGGTGACTCAAAAGTACAGTCCATCACAATACCTTTAAACTCAAAATGAGTATGTTGTACAAGCTGAACATTACGAAAGTTGTCCCAAAGTATAAATGTATTCCATAGCGGCTCAGCTGCAGGTGATTTTATAGGTAATTACCGTCTCTTTACGACTGTCTTTTTATTTCTTTCTTTCTTTCGTTCCTGAGGGGAGCTGACTTTTGTTTTTTAGCGTTGTTTTTTGTTTTGTTTATTTGTGTAATTTCTTTTGCCGATCTGCGGTACAGTTTCTGGGGTTGTTTTTTTATTCAATTTGTAAGTTTTGTGGGTAATTGCGTGGAACGGGGCAATGTGTGTGACATATATGTAGAAGGAGAATTGTTTGTATAAACGTAACTATTAAACATAACATGCGTTGGTGTGAGTTACGTGGGTAGAAATTGGACTTCTAAGCTAAATGGCAGGCATAAATTATGTACATGAATCTATAAATAACTTTCTAAGTATCTCTTACTAAATTATTCATCTCTGGAAATGCGCCCTTTAATAACTTTGTGCAGTTATAAGAATTGATAATTATGGAATCGAATTTATTACATGCGCGTTCAATTTTGGTGTAGGTAATAAATAGCTTGAACATCGAATCTGAACAATGAAAAAGTTTAAATGTTTTTCACTAACTTTTTGGACCTGTATCTACCCTATTCCTGTAAAGTTTATGACAGTCAGTTATATTATTTATAAAAATACTTCAAAACATAAATGCCGCAAACGCCGTTGCGTGCCTTCTAATAAAACTGCATTAATAATATTTAAAGATTTACGTCGCCTTATGCTCAGGCCCGAATCGACTTAATACAAAGCAAATTAAATCAGTGTTCCTGTCATAAACCTATTTAATGTTTGATTATAAAAGTGTATTACAGGAGCGAATCAAACTTTTCTTTGTTTACAAAACAATCACAATACTAGGTTTACTGCTATTTACCTTATCTAGCGTCAATCTCCAACGATTCTTCAACTACGTAGACTAATCAAATACTTTCTTTATTTACGAGATCCCTAACACTAACAAATCGCCGAAAATAGTTGGAAACAAAAAGAGCCTAATGGTACAGATGTATTAAACTACACTTAACGATGTTTAACCGTTTATTGGAGGAAACAAATCCTAAATAGAACATATAAAATGTACTTTTATTGCTTTTTGATTTGTGCTCTTTGTAAACAGGGACCAATTGGAGTTTTCAGTTACAGAGAAAAACGAACTTTACCTTTCAATGTTAGAGTGCCTTTTAGCTTGACACAGTTTCTTTTACAGAAAATTTTATAATTAGCTGCAATACAATTAGTTTGACTTATACGTGTTTAAGAGTGAACGGAATACGGATTCTGTTGGCTATAAACAATGGAAACTACTGTCGATATTGTTTTTTTAAGGAGATTCGTTGCAACTGATTAATTGCATAGGTAAATCTACTTAGATCTGATGCATTTTATTAGTTGAGTAATTTTAGAGGTAAATTACTTTTGTAAGGAAATAAAAATGTTTTATTTGTTGAGTTCAATTCACTCTAGTTAACTAGGACGTACGCTAATGAATTATTCTAAAATAAAATGTTTGGGGTAATAAAGTTGAAATATCAAATATCATTCTAATAAATATTTTCACATAATTTGGTTTCGCAGGTTTGTTTAAAACAAAAATATAAATACATAATAATATTTAAAAGTAAAATATCTGTCATAATCTTCACGGCAGACTGATGATGACTATCGGGGTTTCAGCTCCGTCTCTCGTCGTAAACTAGTCTATGGCCCTGGAATGTAAAGGACAACTGAATGAACAGCGTGGAATTTCAGTCAGTTAGAGTGTGAAACTACAACAAAATATGAAACTTCGATTTGATAACCTCCCACTGTTTGAAGTCGGTTAAAAAGAATAGTTGCTGACTTGTTTAGGTGACTTTATTATTGTTTTGTGATAAAAATACGTGAAGAAAGAAATCAGGGTTTCGAGATGTGCCATGGAAGATACCTTTGTCTAACATTGGACTGCGGTCTAAACAATGACAAAGGATAACAAGTTCCATTTCTTGTAACCTAAATAATTTACATTTTCATTCAAAAATGTGTTCGTATACTTTTATTTTAACACCAGAAAACCTTTGTAAGGACCCTTTTTAGGATCCAAATGAGTCTGTCCAAAATATATGCTCTAAAAGTACATACAAGGACACAAGTGTTAGACATTATTTGTGAGGGTGCGGAAGTCCGTAATACCTCCAGGGGGTATAAATGACGCATTCGTTTCGTCCCACTATTTTATAATAATGTAAATGATCCTGGTTTGAGGCTATTTCCTGGATAGGAACCCTTCATGCTTCATGTTTTTTGTTGAAGTCATTTTGAGATACGTTGTAATTAAGTGTAATAATTTATTCCATACATGTTATGAAGCTGTCCAAGAATCTTTCTGCATGTGTTTGAATTCAGAACTAACGCTGCCATTTTTCTTTTTGATTTACATTTTATAAAAGATGAAGGACGTTTGTACTCTCGAGGCTTAGTTCAGCCTATTGAAGTCCACCCACAGTGCAAGATCTCCCACCTTTTTCATACAGCCACTGCCTCATACCTTCTTCAGGTTCTTTCTTTGTTGCCCAGGCTTTCCACTCCACCTCAATTATTTTTATTTATTTGTCGATTGGCTCTCGTTTGATCACTCTTTCGCATGATGGTAAATGAAGATGTGGTCGACGGTGAAGCACGCTTGTCTAGAAGAAAGTCATGTCTCTTCGGTTCTGTGACAGACATAACCAACTCACTTCAGCTTGAACATTATTTATTTTATACCCCGTTTAATAAATATCTCAAAAGTTTAATTAAATATAAGTAATATAGGGCTGTCAATGCTCGACACAGAACATGTTCAGACATATTCCTGTTATTTATAGTTTGTCTGGAATATGACAGGTGGCGGCCATTTGTAATGTTTGTTGTACAGATGGCAGCATATCTGCCTAACCAAATCTGTCATCTCTCGAATATAGACCTTATAGTTTTGTGATAAGGTTAACAATCTGTGAAATGAATTTGATAGATTGGGATAGGTTGATGTGCTGGTGTTTGTACTCGTTCTCAAGTAGAGTGAAGGTAAAATATTACTTGAGAAAGTGAAAGACATTTGTTCGTAAACAAAAAACTAGGTACTAAAGTTATTGAAATAGAAAACTTTAAAAAATAAATATCTTTATTCTTTTGTCTTAATCAATCAATCAATTCATTTGGGATCGACGGCATGTTTATTCCACGTTGGGATGGACCAGAATGCAATATTATGTCTCCTCTGCAAAACGAGAAAAATATACATACATAATTATACATACCGATCAAAATCATAACCTCCTTTTGGTTTTGCCGTAGTCAGGTAAAAAACGTGTCATAAGAAACAACGAAACCTGTCAATCTTGGTGTTAGTACCCCTTAAGGGTCTCATTGGCTGGTGATTAGGGTTCTCGCATCATTATAAGTCTGGCGTCAAGTAGCTTGTCTGCTGTACATCTTCAAATGTGAGTGGGCCTTTTTCTAGATTTTTTTTTTTTGAAAAGTTTTCTCTAATTACTTATTTGTGTAAATCTAAATAGAAATTTATATTGAACTACACTAAAATAATTAATTCCTCGAAAATGTTCTTATTCTAGAGCGCTTGTGAGCAACTGTACCAATACAGAGTAATGTGACAGATGTCAAAGATGATAATGTTTGTACCTACATTAGATAAGTCAACAAAATAATTTGATGAATACACTGCTAAATCAAATAAAAACGAAAATACTTATTCTCTTTACTTTGTATTCACAACTCAGTTATTTTAAGTATCGGTATTTTTAACTAGCGCGTAGCGTTAAGAAGTTTTTATGCTAGATAATCTGGAATTCGGTTTAAGTGAGTTATAAACTAGAGTTTCAGCGGAAAATCCCGATGAAAAATCACAAACTACCAATTTATGTGGAAACCAACCAAAATCCTACGCAAAAAGGGCACTGTAACTGACAATTCAATTTATTCGCAACAAAAGAAAGTTTCTAATTCAAAACTACACGTCAGCGGGTCGGCACGCGCGATATTTAAACTTAGAACACTTACACTGCTCGCGAGTGTACACTGTGAGTGTGTACAGTCGAGTATAGTCGACAGATGTTAACATATGCCCGTGTTTTCTTTATTTAAGAGATCTGTTTGTTACTTTTTGTTACGTATCCGCGGCGCCTCCGGTCTCTCACTTATTATTTATGGCGGCGAGTGTACCGAATGCCGATGTATGTGCGCTGGAAGTGTTGGGCAATTAATTTTGTTTTAACATTTATAAATTGTGAAAACATTTTATAATTAAAAGGGTTTGTAATATTTTGGCCTGACTCAATTTGGCGGAAGTTAATCAGTCAAGCTCTTTAAAAAAATATTAAAAACCTTTTATGGAAATAGAATGTAACTTTCTCTAAATTTGGTTTCACTGTGTAATGAACGTTGTAGAAACTTTATTATAAATGTGACATTAACTAAAATTAGCTCCTATTTATTACATGGTTTGCATACCTACCTAATTTCTGAATTCCACTTCAATGCAGTATGATGCTTCTATTTGCAACTCTTTCAATATAGCGGACAAAAGTTTTCTGTACAGCAATTTTGTATTAAAAAAAATACTGCACAATAGTGCACAAGACAGTTCTAGGTAGTTTTCCAAAAAAGTAATAAAATATCTTCATAATGAACTCAGAAAATTTACGAACGAACGGTGTCTGTTAAATTTTTCGGGGAATTGGGTGAAATAATTAACGTTAAGAGAAATTCTCATTTCGGAATGATTTTTTTGTTGTGTGTTTGTAGATTGTATTATTTTTGTTATATTGCACATTTCATAATTAATTGACTACATTATTATATAAAAAGGAACTTTAAAAAAAAAACATTGAATAATACTATACTGATTATACCTACGTATCTATTTATACGGTCGTAATGCAAATAATTATTATGTTTATTAATTATTATGACCATTTGGCCAATATTATGAAAATCCCTTTTCTTAACCCAGGATACCGTGGCCCCGGAACGTAAAGGGCATAGGAAGGAACACGGGTGGATTTTAGTCAGTAAGAGTCTGACAGTACCTTCCGCCTTAATATTTATGAGACAGTCATAAACAGTACTAATAATCAGTACAGAGGAAACGGAAGTGGCTTCATAGGCAATGACCATAAACAATGGGAAATGACCTCTAATACACTATAACAATAACGAACAAAATCTTTCTTACATGATGAACCAAGACATAAAAAGTAACGTTGAGTACCTATGATCCATTATGGAATTAAATCTGTCATGCCTTTTTTTTTTTGACAATGAAACGATGAATAAGTGGAAAAGAACGATTCATTGTAATTGTTTTAGACAAGTTTATCAACAGCGCAATCCCATCAATGTTTTTCGTGTATCAAAATAATCATGTAATTATTATAATAATCACTTTTTTTATTTTTCCCCTGTTCAAGGATATTTTCCTGTTTTTTTTCTTTGTATTTGTCCATGTTAAATAATACTAGTTTTCACTTTACAATTAGGCCAAAAAATCGATTCAAATAAAACAAAAAAACACAAAATATACTCGTTCTACATGTTTTTGTTTCCACGTATCCTGAACAGCGAATGGATCAATACGATATCACTTCCATTGTCCATAAGTGCGCGTCCCCAAATGTTCGCCAGTGCGGGGTCGGACAACTTTTCACATAACTCAAGCCACTCGATTTGGTAGCAGAGTTTATTATTTGTACTCCCGAGCCCCGCTCTACTCCTGGTACATATTTTGTGTTTTATCACTATACACTACGTCTTTGTTTCACTTTAATACAGGGCAGAGATCTTGTGTTGTTACGAATTTAAGTATTTCTTAGATAGCAAAAATGATAGAAAGAAATAAAGTTGTTATTTGAACTCGCATATGACAATAATTGAGTGTATGTATGACATCTACTATACAACACAGAAAGTACTGAAGCAATTAATTTCTTTCTACCATTTTGTTGCGTAGCATTAATTTGTTGTATTTTTTTTTTAATTGCTTAGGTCGCGCAAACGCATCATGGTCAGATTTATTTTAACGACAAGAAGTGATGGTACAAGTGCTTGATGTAACCTTAAAGAAAATATTTCAAGTTTTTAAATAATATTTACATAAAATGTAATACTCAATAATATTATGGGTTTTCTTATATCTTTGAGAAATACAGACTGTGCTTTTCTAAATAAAAATCGTCAATGTTTTAGTTTACGTCTGGTACTTCTGCCATGGGGCGAGCCATGCTCGGCATTACTCTTCTAGACCGAGTGCGTAACACCGAAATCCGTCGTCGGACGAAAGTTTACGCCTCAAGTGGAGTTGGGCAGGGCATCTCGCTAGACGCAGAGATGGCAGATAGAGTACGGTTTTGACCGAATGGTGGCCAAGGTTCGGCTAATGAAACCAGGTCCGCCCAAAAGCTCCTTGGTTTGACGATATCGTTAAGATGGATGGATAAGAGACGCACAGAACAGAGAGATATGGCATGAAAAGGGGGAGGCCTATACCCAGCAGTGGGTGATCCCGGGCTGATATGATGATGATGATGATGACTTCTGTCAGTGTCTAAAATGTCCTGTTGCAACTTTTTACGTCATGAAGCTGTCGATTACTTTGCGAAGACAATGCCTTATCGTATCGTTGCAACGCATGTATGTGTTTTGGCATTAAGTCTTTAAGTTTATGGAAAAAATTCTTTGTTCACGTTCTTTCCTTTTTGTTAAATGAAATTCGAATCGTAAAGACGCTTTGTTATTGAGACTTCTTATTGAGAAGTTTTAGAATCAGTGAGTAAAATCAATATTGCTTACGCAGAATTTGCCGCGTTCACCCCTCTTCTGGGATAAAGCTTTAGAGATTTAGAATTAATAAAATTAGGGTCATGATTTTGTACAAATTTTAAACAAAACTGGATGATTGAAAACAGTTTTTAAAATCCCCTGCACAGGAATAAAAGCCATATCCGCAGTGAAGAAATAGAAGCCCCGCTCAGCGGGTCTTCGTCGAACCCTAAGTTTTTTTTGGAACGAAGTTCCTTATCGCGCGTTGCGAAAGGGTGCTAGAGCTCAAAGAGTGGAGTGGAGTGGAGCTGAACGGAGCGGAGTGGAGTGGAGTGGAGCGGAGCGGAGTCGCGACGATTATTTTTGTTGAGTGTATACAGTAACTTCGTTCCATCCGGGTGTCCCTTGACACCTCTCAAGTTTTTTTTTAATTCCTCTTTTATAATTATTGCACTAGTTAACAGATGACATAATTCTGTTTGGGATATTGTATGGAATTCCTATGTGTAAAATTCAATTTACAAAACCTAATTAATTTTGGATTGATTTCCGGAACAATAGATATCCGAGGAATTATATAAAATTCCCCATTTTATGTTTTTTACAATACAATAAACTCATTGATTCTGACTGTACACAACAGTCAGTGACGTAAACCACGTTGACAGTGCAGTGAGTTACGTTTATTTTTTCATATAAACCTAACTCTTTTGTTGACTGTACCACGCACTTTTGTAGTGACAATCGATGTGAAAAAAACTTGTTGAAACGAAGCTAACACGATGACACATGGTAGACGCAGTGCCGACCGGACATCATAAACTACAGCAAAACAAATAGGCTATTGACACTCCAGTTATTTTCAGGAGTTTTATGTCACTAGAGTAGCTAGCTTTCAACAAAATTATTTTCTACATTATAAATTAACAAAATCATATAAGTATCTACGAAGGAGACATTTTATTTTTATCGTGGTAGAATCATCGGTCAGACTTGAACAGACTAAATCCACGATGTCCTTCAATAGTCCTTTACGTTCCGGGGTTACGGCAATTCGTTAGTCCCGCGATCCCAACAACACATAACCTAAGCTCTTGAATAAATTATAATACTAATTGGTATCTTGAATAAATAATAATAATATTTTTTGAAGATACGGTTTTCGCAGTGGCTAAGCGATTGAGGTGCTGCGTAGCGTGTCGCGGGTTCGATTTCCACACAGAACAAAATAACATTTGTATGAGCTGCAAGTAGTTTTTGGTGTCGTTGTATTGTATGCGTTCGTGTGTTTGTATACCTGAATTTATATAACGTACCCACGACACAGGAGAAATTCCTAGTGTGGGGAGTCAAACATTGAACAAACACCGCACAGGCCAATATTCGAGGTTAAGTTTTGCTTGACGAATTCGATCTATGGATGGCTGTCATAGCCTCCGTGCCCCAAAAAGCATTTAAAGCCGTTGGTACCGGTTGGCATTTGTAGATCTTTGACATTTCTTTGCTACAACTGTCTCTACGTGAAAATTAATTGGCCTGTCCTTCGAACTATCTACGTGCTTCAGAATAAATGACAGGTTTTTTTCCATAACTTTTTTTTCCAGAAAACGAACACAGCCTTGACTTTATTTTTATGAACACTCAATTTTTCTCTATCCCGCAAGGTATCAATTGATTTATGTATGTCTTCTTTTAGAAAATACCTAACTACTCGTATAGGGCGCTAACAAAAGAACACAAAAAATCATAAAAAATGTATGCCATAATTTGTTCTTAAGAAATGTTAACAGAAATAATTGTCAAATGAAAATGTAATAAAACTCAGCCGAAATAACTGTACTACTGATTTAATTCTGAAATTACAAAACTGTCTAACTTACTGCTAATGAACTTTGTCGTAACAATATTTAACTCTTTGGAGCTACAAAAATCTTTTAAGTTTTCAGACAATTAGCTTTAAGAAGAAAATACATATCTTGAATAAATTATACGAGACATCAAACATTGCTTTACGTCTTGAAAGCATATTAATTAAAATGTGAAAAACTAGTTTCTGATTGTGATTTCATTCACGTGATTTTCTGGTATACTTATGTTACTATGTCAACATAGATCAGCATAGGTACATAAAGCTATTTAATTTAGGTTCATTTACCGCAAACATTGATGTTAATATGGATATTCCACGGGATTCTGACTGATACTAGAAAGACAGTAGCGGGGTGTTTCTGTCGCTAGAGTGACACACCTGTTTTTGTATCTTTCTGGGCCACTAACTAGGATTGAATTTATTCTTTATCAACAATAATTTTTTGTCTAACTCCAAATCTCGGTACTCGGGAATATCCATATTATTCTTACATATGGCACCTACAATAAACAGCTCTTACTATAAATTCCAAGCACTTACGGACATAGATTAGTGACATGAACTAAAAATGAGGGTCAACCTGTTTAAACACCTGTCCGGACTCCTGTCTGTTTCTGAATAGACAACGTTTTTGTAAATTTCACGATGATCGAGTCCATCGGTTAGGGCCGAGTAAAGGTGACAACCGTTTTCTGTTTTTGGTTATGAGTTACGATTAGTGAATTTATGAATGGCCTATATATAGCACTCAGGAAAAACGTAGGCCCATACACGGAAAAAAATTGTACCTAATTTAATCGGATTGGAAATTTCGGGAAGTACTGCATTTACAAACAAATTCTCTTTGTAATATAAGCATCTATAGATTTTGAAGAGAATAAAATTGTAAACATGAAAAACGGGACATATTTTACATGTCCAATAGAATAAGTCAGAAAGGACCTGTAAGGGACATACCCTCTTCATTTCAATGACCATTTATTAGATTTATGGCCTCCGACTGTATTTCTGTCTCTCAGTCGATGACAGAAATTGAATATTATAAAAATGGGGGAATGTTTTTCTGTTTTTTTTCCTTTTTTATCGGAGCATATGGCATTTAGGTTTACTGGAAATAAGTTTTTACGTGTTGGGAATAAATCTAGGGACGTTAGGATATAGAAAGTGTTCGGGGACCGTTTAAGTCGTTACATAAATAATGTTGGACGAATAACTTATTGTAAGGGTTTAGATTTCTTCATAGGAGGGACGAACTACGGGTATTTTTGTGTCGTTCTTATCGGTGATGCTTTTCTAATAGGGATGAGCGTTGAATCAACGAACTAGTTGAATCAACCGTTGATCTCTTGTCAACGTATTAACGTTAACTGAATATGAATCAACTAGTTGAATTCGTCAACGACGTTTATGAGTTGAACTCGTTCGTTCGTTCGTTCTCGTTAATTCAACGAGTGTACAACTAGTTGAATTCGTCAACGACGTTTATGAGTTGAACTCGTTCGTTCGTTCGTTCTCGTTAATTCAACGAGTTGAATTAACGAGAACGCAAATGTTATCTTCAACGTTGAGTTTTATGGTTCGATATTTTTAAAGTCATAGATTGCGAGCGGTTGAATGAGTTGATTTTCGAATTATTTATTTTAAGAATAGTACATAAATATTGGAGTTTGTTTAATTATTCCAATGTATTATTTGAAATGTACTATTTTTTGAGACGCACGAGGTATAGCGAACAGCCCTCTGTGAAAAATGTAATACATAATAATATTTTTATTTCACACAATTTAAGATGTTAGTTTGTACATAAAACGTTTCCAATACAAAATTTGAATCAAATTGTTTCTTAAATTAAACGCGCAATCGTTGATTATAAACCGTTTAATGAATCAACGGTTTACGTTGCAAGTTGACAGTTTAATTTGTCAACGAGATGAACACGTTAACTCATTCAACTCGTTGACGAATTTAACTAGTTGATTAACTAGTTGACAAACGTGAATCAACGTTAACGTTTCGTTGACAGAAAAACCGTCAACGACCCATCGCTATTTTCTAATGTATTTTTGAGAAAAAATACGGTTATTTTTCATCATATCATAAGGTAATAAGTGTAATACTGATACCATCATCACTATCAGCCTAAATCAGTCCATAGCAGGACTTAGGAATCTTCAATCACAAGCCTTTTTGCTCGATTTCCAGCAGTCTCCTTTTTACTTACACCTTGTCACATACAATTGTGTTTATATAATTATTATTAATTCATTTTCATTTTGTGTGAACTTGCGGCAACGCGCGGGCGTATCGTCGGCGTATCGCCGCGCGCGGTACCAGTAGCGAAACAAAACACGGCGATTCCGTTGCGAATTGTCGCGTGCGCGCGGCGACTCGTCTTGATCAGATTCTCCAACGATAGTAGGAAGGACTCGCCACGATTCTCTTGCTCGTGGCGATGGCGCCTAAGTTCGCCGAAGCTATTTGATAGACCAACATTCTGCCTTCTACGTTGTAGCGTTGTAGTCGATTTGCAAAAAACCGACTAAACGCACCTCACTAATAACGTTGCCCATCACTAAATCTTCCACATATGAACGCGTCATCGCTTGGCGGCGTTCGTGTGTGCTATATAAGGGCCCGCTTCGTTAGTTATTTCTTTTTCGAATCGGAAGCTGCTTTTACTCAAAAACCCCGAGCTAAACGGGTAAGTGCTCATGTGATTTCAATGTTCACTGTTCTGCCAGATCGCATTTCCTTGTATTTCTTTGTGTACGCGGTCTGGCAGCCATTTTATTGTATCAGCGTTATTTTAACCATTACTGTCGTAAAACTATATTATGTACTCATCACCTTTTCTTCTTCATTGCACCTCACTGTGAATGCGCCCACATGCTTTTCGCACCCTACGCTATGCTTGCCTCGCCGCGCTGTGCCTAGCTGCTCGCTTAAATCGCCTGGCCACGCGGCGGAGGAAACTTCGAGAATGCCTGGAGCATGTGCGCGCATACCTACCTCTATTGTAAGCCACCGCGATGGGTGAGTCTTCCACCAATCCCCTTGCTTTGGGCTTGCGGCTGAAGGACCCACACATCGACGGAGGCTTGCAGAGCTACGGCACGACGCTTACGCACGCACCCTTCTCCGCAATCGTTCCAGGGTTCCTGGCTACGGCTAACAACCAAACCTACGGCTTCACCTCTGAACCGTCAGACGTCCCGCTGCCTCCCGGCCTACCCCGGGAGAGAGGCGCCTGACGATACAACGCGGCCACTAACGCCGTTGGCACCCCGTGGAAGCTGAGGCCCACGCCGCCACCTGCCGGCTTTGCCTCGCTGGCACGTCGCCACGCGCACGGCCCTAACGGGCCGTGAGCCCGCCACCTGATCCGGCCACCCACGCGGCGCGTGAGTGCCGAGACCTCACGCCAGCCGCGTGTGGAGGTGCCTGCCTGAGCGGGCCACGTGCCTAGCTGTGCCCTGCCTGCGCGGGCCACGTGCCTAGCGGAGGGCACTCACAGCCTGCCTGCTGCCTGCCGATCTACGTGCCTGCTTCTTTGAAGGCGGACGCGTCTGCCACGCGCTCGCCTCCTGCCCTGCATCGTCGTCTTCGGCGTCCTAAAGCCCAGGGCAGTACCTTTCTAACCAAGTGACCAGTGACAAGTGCCTAGAGACCCTAGAACCTATTACCCTGAATCTATTCTGTGTGCTCGTGCTCCCTTATTAAATGTTTTAAGTGACATTTGGTTTCATTTACTACCTACCTAGAAACCCGCTTGCCACAACGTAAAGGGTGTGAAAACAGAAGGTAACAAATATAAACGTTTTCCTGCTTTCGAAGGTCACGACCTCAGAATATCAATTTGTCACAGTAAGTCTTCGCGCACTGACGTCAAGGTTAAGGCTGGCGCCATCTTAATCAGAGCAGAACCTTTACGGCTTCTTCCTTTTTACAAATGGATTCAGAGTCCTTGTTTTGTTCAATGACACGTTGTTGTTAAGTGTTAAAAATGGGGAAGCGACTTTTATTTAATATTTTTTGTCCTGGGGATGTGCTAGAAATTGACGGAAATGTAACTGATGGATGAAGTTATTCTATTGCAGCATAGCCAAATGTATGGATGTGGACGTGGTGAAAGTAGTATGTAAGAATTGTGTCAGGATTAGGGAGTCATTCCATCATTTGGATCATTAAGAATTCATCAGGATCACATTCCCGAATTTAAAGGGAAATTTATAACGATACGAGGGTTTCAGTCAATAGGTACGTTTCGTTGCCTCCAATAAAGAAAAAAGTTCATAGCAAGTGGCGTTTTATGTGTAGCCTAACTAATCTATAGATTTTTCCTCCGGGCCACGGTATCCTGAGTTAAGAAAAAACCCGCGACCCCAGCAGGCATTTGGCGCAATACACGACACGCCACCGACCCGGGCTTGGTTCTTGGTCGGACAGCGAGCTACCCATCAGTCACCGTCCGCAAGCCCGCTCCACCGCTTCGCCCTCTGCTAATCAGAGGGACACGCGTTGGAGCGTTCACACGACAGGCTATTCGCATACGGGCAAAGACACCCCTTAGGCACACAGTGCCTAAGGAAGAGTTTTTGCCCGCATCCCAGGGTGCACCGGCCCGAAAAACTGGTCTTCCCCCCGGACGTATCCGAGATGGAACTCCAGTCCACGGGCGCACGTGGAGGTTTCCTGTCATAGCACTCCAAATATTCGGAGCTAGGAAAGGAAATGTTTTACCTTCAGTTGTTCATTCGTGATCATGACCCAGCGTCATGATCACGAATGGACACTTCAATAGTGCCGAAATATAGGAAACTACTTAATATCCCCATTTCTGTTCTAACATGATACGAGTAGAACTTATACTTTCGTCTTTAACAATTTCAGCTCCTCTGTATAAACTGTCTAACTTTATTTGAACCGCCAATGTTACAGATACTATTAAACCTAACTAATATTGGCATACAGTTCGCTTCATTTCACTCATTATCAGATGACCTAGTACAAACGAACGACGTAACTGCAACGTATATTAATCGAACGGTTTTAGTGATGAAATTATGAATATCCTTTGGCAAACATTTTTATTTCCAGTAACAAGCATCTGACGAAACACCGATCTGTCCTAGTTTTATGAAAAGAAGTGTAAAATGTTGACGTTGTTGTTTCATCATTTCATTCTAATTTCATTGTTATTTCAATGGACGGCAAATAATATAAGTTTGCTCGTCGTCCGACAAGGACCATAGGCCCGTGTCAACGGCGACAAGACCCAAGAGCTTGTCGACAAAGCTCCCTAAAGCTATTGTCAAACAGACTAGTGAATGCAATCCGAAGCGTTTTTGTTTGTAATTTGTATGGAATTGTTTAAATCCAGTCACATTAGAAAAGCGAAAGCGATCCGATAGTTTATGTGACTGGCTTCAAACAATTCCTTAAACTACAAAAAAAAAACGCATTGTTCGCGTTCGCCACGCCTGTCTGTTTGACGATAGCTATAGGGCCGAACGCCTGCCAGGGCCACGAGATTATCTCACAAGGGCACTTGAAACACCAAGGGCAACCTAACCAATATGATGGAGTTTTAATCAGGAAGAGTCTGATAGTTTCTTACACTCCAAGTAGCATGGAAGGACTAATTCGTTTTTATTTTACCAAAGCAAAAAAAAAAAAAAGAATCACGTTCACACGAGGCCTAACGTACGTGTAGGTTTAACTAACCCTGCTTGCATTGGAACAGGCAGATTTAATTAAAGTTCTAATGTGTACTGACACATACAATCCGATTGAATTTCATGACTGATTCTCAGGAATTTGTGATTCAAATGCACGTGAATTGTGTTTTTACCAGGATGCTCTGACGTACGGGGTATATTGATCAGATTCCTGGTATTATAGTTCAGTGTTTTTTTTTTCATAGCACTGTCGAGTGGTTCTTGTGCTACCTGAGGCCTTACCACGAGCTCTTAACGCGATTCAGTTTAGGCTGTGGGAAAGAGATGGCGCCAGACAACTTGTATTGCTCTGTCTCTTTCCCATAGCTTAGGCCACCTGCAAGTGTGTAGTTGTTGTCAACATTAATTTCCCTAAAATACTTGATGACTATAAAAGCTTCGGGTTTTTTATCAACAAGATTTACCATCTAATATAAAACTTTTACCGCCTTATCACAAACAAAACATAATTAGACACTTGTTTAAAAAAAATTGTAAGTGCAAACGACCCTTATATCAACTGAGAGTTTTTTTGACGTGATCAGTTTTTTTGAGACGGGTGTTCAACAGATCTTTAACTTTCTTGTGGTAATGGTGAAATAAATAGTTGTTTAAACACATTATTTTTTTCCTTGTGATTATAATCTCTCACAGAACTTAAAGTTTCTACGAATATTTATACAAATTGCGCTTTCCTATAAATATAACTTGCCAAATTCATAAGCAGCACTGTAAATTCCTCAACCACATAGCAGGTTTCAGACAACAAATACTAGGGTAACAGAGACACAAAGAGAACACGTGTCGCCTAACCCATATTGGCAAATAGTCGGAATCATTTTACTCAGTGTCTCAACTCCCGACGCGTGTGGGTATAGTTCCATTGTCTGTCTTAGTTTAAGTTCATCAAACATCTAGAAGTTTTCCAATTATAACGCTTTCAGACTTCCATCTAGGTTATAACGAGACAAAGTATTGATTATGTTATAATAATTGAACTAGGTTGGACATAATCAAACTTAATCGTATATCTACTTAGAAGGACACGGACGTACCTAATATGCTATTTGCGTGGAAGGCGAGTTATGCGTGACTTGCCGTCTGATCATGGATCTCAAGGAGCTGGGAGAGGGCCAAAGTCTGCTGGGGTCGCGGGGCTGTCTCACCAGGTCACCGTGACCCTGAAACGTAAAGAGCTATTGAAGGATCACCGTGGACTTTAATCGGTATAAGTCCTAAGACCTAGGTACTATTGAGGGCCATAAAATCTGCCAGTTCTCGCCAACTAAATAATTTTGGTAATCAATTTCGGCTTGAATTTCATAAATAAACCTAAAAAAATCTAGTGACTACGGGTGTCCTCTGTAATTAACGTCTCTGTATGTTGCAGAATTGTGAATTACGTGGCACTGTTGTCGTTTTGATAGTCCCCAACACAAACTTTTTTTTTTAAATCATCAAATAGCTGTGGAAACTTGTAAATGGCCTTCAAATATTTATTAATTAAGAAAATTGTACAAACTAGCTGTAAGTTTCCCGAATAGGATAAAATAAAATAAAATAAATGAGTCCTCCCACCCCGGGCGGGAGGGACTGTCAGACTTATACTGACTAAATTCCACGGTGTCCTTCAATAGTCCTTTATGTTCCGAGGTCACGGTAAGGAAATAAGTCGCGCGACCCCAGCAGGATTTGGCCCTCTGAGAGGGGGCCCCGTCATTTTTTCTGACGCTGTTTGAGGCGCGCGTGGAACACGACGCGCCGTCGGCCCGGGCATACCCACCACCAACTTAGCGCATAGCGTATTGGTGTGGTTCTTCAGATACTTCAAGAGCGTAGTCTTCACAACCGGCTTCATGATCAGATTTGGAGAAGGCGAAAGAACTCTATAAGGATTGTTGTGAAGTTTCGGCGTACCCCCATCGAAAAAGGCCTGAGTATGGTAAGGTATGCAAGGTGTCTACCGAGTTATCCTATGCAAGTGCGATAGAACTCACTAGCAGCGTTTTCCAGAACGCATCTAACCCGACATTTTTCAAAGTTATAGTGAACAGGATTCTTCTAATAAAATGATTCTTCTAGGTAAGTTATTTTTTTTTATTCAATAAGTACTTTGTACATTGTATACAAAGTTGTCTTAATGGTAAATAAATACAACCAGTACAACACATATAAAATGGGTCATAGGACTCACCTTCCCAAACTAGGCAGAAAAACTGTCTGTATCTTGGGAAAGAGTATCCATTCACAGTGAGTCTTATAACGGTTACAAAAAAATATTGGTACGTGCGCAGTAGGCGAACAAAGTACTTATGTTAAATTAATCTTTCGTAGACTTCTTCCTGTCAAAGATGACCTAGATTTTTCAAGAAATATATTTTTGGACCCTCTTGTTGCCAATACGGATCATCAACATCATCATCAGCCTATAATGTTTCCACTGCTGGGACATAGGCATCTTCTCTGTGAGGGGGAGGGGGCCATAATCAACCACGCGGGCCCAGTGCGGGTTGGCAGATGTCATATGTCATCGAATTTTTGGTTCTAGGACATGCCGGTTTCCTCACGATGTTTTCCTTCATCGTTTTGAGAGCAGTGATGATGAAATAAATTACACAAAGTAATGCGCCTGCCGGGATTCGAACCCACGACCTACAACTCGTAAGTCGGGGCCGATACCACTGGGCCACCACTGCTCTACAAAACAAAGTACAAAGTACTTATGTTAAATTAATCTTTCGTAGACTTCTTCCTGTCAAAGATGACCTAGATTTTTCAAGAAATATATTTTTGGACTCTCTTGTTGCCAATACGGATCATCATCATCATCATCATCAGCCTATAATGTTCCCACTTCTGCTGGGATATAGGCATCTTCTCTGTGAGGGGGAGGGGGCCATAATCAACCACGCGGGCCCAGTGCGGGTTGGCAGATGTCATATGTCATCGAATTTTTGGTTCTAGGACATGCCGGTTTCCTCACGATGTTGTCCTTCATCGTTTTGAGAGCAGTGATGATGAAATAAATTACACATTTGCCTGGCTGGGTTCGAACCCACCACCTACAAATCGTAAGTCGAGATCGATACCACTGGGCCACCACTGCTCCCCCAATGCGGATCTCCCTTTCATATTTTAATGCGTCATCTTAGTCACTGCAACAGCCAATCAAATGTAGATCACATCACACAGGTAGGCACACAGTTAGTGTAAGTTGATACTAGGCCAATATAACTTGGACATCAAACAAGGCCATGCTTTGTATCGCAAAGGGGCCGCGCCATTTCACACCATCCCTGTACACAATGGGACCAATGTGAGAATGATTCGAAGCCATTCACTATGCGTCTTCTTCAATTGTGTATTGACAATATGAACTGCGATTGATGTTATAAAGTTGCAGTTCCAAATAAACTTTGTGAGCTTTTTCAAGATCTGTATAAAAGCCGTTAACTTAGAATGTTTACTCTTTATACTTTTCAAGCTGGTACTAGTGTCATTGACCATTTTTATTCGCAGCCAACAGCGTGTTTTTATAAGCATTTTAAGCTATTTGAAAACAATTTAGGGTTTCATTGTAGGCTAAGCAGCAGTGGAGGCCCAATGGTATCGGCCCCGACTTACGATTTGTAGGTCGCGGGTTCGAACCCAGCCTGGCGCATTTCTTTGTGTATTAAAGTTCATCACCACCCATCAAAACGGTGAAAGAAAACATCGTGAGAAAACCGGCATGTCCTAGAACCAAAATATTCGAAAAAATGTGACAATCACCAACCTACACTCGGCCCGCGTGGTGGATTATGGCCCACTCCCTCTCACGGAGGGGAGGCCTGTGTCCCAGCAGCGGGGACATTTATAGGCTGATGATGATGACTGTAGGCTATCTTAAATATATTCTGGTTTATTTATAGCCTTACAAAATTCTAGGAAGAAGAAAAATAATATAGAAGCCCTTCAAATCTTATTCTTTGTTTTATCGAAAGTTATTCACTCAAAGACTCGAGTTAATACCTAATATTATTATGTACAATAGAACAAACCAATATTTTAAAGTATTATCCTACCTAATAAACACCGATTTATCATCGTAATTGCCAAAAATAAGAGCTATTTTCCTAAAACCATTATTTTTTCCTTTTCTATTCTTAAGGTACCTACCCTACCCCAATCCTTTTACATTTCTATTTATAAGCTTACTGTCCTTTGGGAGGGATTTCTAAGAAAACTGGAGAAAAAATACTTCTCAGTTTGTTTAATTTTCCGCCTATTTAAATCGGTTTAGCGGCTAATAAAATGGTTTTTCTCAATTTAAATATTTTGTTGATAAAGTTATACGGGTATCATTGAAAGAGAAGCGGTTTAAAAAAGGATTTATACTTTTTTGATACACTTTTTTGATAAAATTTCATTGTTTTGGGTGTCTGTTACCTTCAGTGAATTGAAATCTGAAGAAGTCTATTTTAAAATGTTTTAAAGTGGACAAAAGGGAACAAAAAAAATTGATTGATAGTTGTTTTTTTTCTAAAACTATTTTGCCTAGAAAACTAAATAATATATAATATACTAATATAGAAAACTAGATAATTATCACTGTAGTAGTTACCAGTGCAGTTTTGTTACAATGCCTATCTTTATGCTAAACTACGCCTCCAAGCCCTTAAGGGCTTCACACACAGCAGCTATAATGTAAAGATGGACATTATTTATCACGATACATCTCATATTTCCATAGAGATTCGAAGATGTAAAAATATACATTCTCCTGACGATTTCTATGGAAAGATGTAATGAGTTGTATCGTGCTACAATGTACATCTTTACATTATAGCTGCTGTGTGTGAAGTCCTTTACCCACACCAACATAAATAAATGAAGAACCCACCAAGGTACCTGATGAAAGTCGAAAGATTCCATATAGGTGGAACAAAATACTATAAGAAATACATACAATAATAAAAGCTAGCTCTTGGCATGGAATGGTGTGTGCATCACTACAACCTATCCACTGCATCCTGTAAACATCGAGCTGCATTGATTATGATACAGATGAGACACCCTTTTGACACATTGAACACAAGTGTCGAAAATGACAAGTTGGCATGAATAGGTGTTGACGACACTTTACACTTATACAGTATAGCCATTGCTCTCTGCAATCATTGATTATTTATGCAGATAAGACACTCGTTTTACACTGCGCCTTATAAACCAGCACTTCTTAGACTTTTGACACCATGTTACGTTTAAATAAAATATGCTTCTTGATCTACAAAGTTTTAATAGTAGGCAGACATAGTATACAATAGTTACACAGTGGTTCACATATGCGTTCAACACAGTGCAGTGCTGGAGTGAGCCACCGGACCCAGAGACAACAGATAAATATCATAGACAATCGATAGTGAGGCGGATGCCTACTATAATACTAATTTATGATGTTACAACAGTAAACATTAAGCTGCATTGAATAAAATACAGATGAGACACTTGTTTGAAACAGCAAATATACTGCTACGAGTTTGAGAACAACGGTGACAAAAACTGACACTTGGCATTTTTTTAAAGTGGTAAAAACATCAAATTAAATATTATAATTAAAAACCGGCCAAGTGCGTGTCGGGCCACGCACAGTGTAGGGTTCCGTAGGTGCCCATCAAAATACTTATGCGAACTAACTAAACTGATTCGCTGAATTTAATTTTAAAAAGAAGAATTTTCAAAATCGGTCCAAGAGTCTTTGAGAAATCGGGGAAAATACATAAGAAAAAAGATTACAACGAATTTAGAACCTCCTCCTTTTTTTGAATTTAGTCAAAAATAGTTGACGATAAAAACCTACCTATCCCCTAAAAACATACCTATAAAAGCTGTAAAAATAAAGTTGACAAACTTACATTTGCAGTTGTCTCCGATACATTTTGTTTAAGAAAACATGGATATAAGTACATTTTATAAGTTTGTCGACTATTACTCGTAAAGTTGTAAAGCCTACTTAGTCATGATAATTTTCTTTTAAACTTCGTTATATATACTACTATTGTGAATTTTTTCACACCCCCAAACATAACCGTTTAGCTGGTAGAGGGGGGGACACTCGAATCGAGCAAAATTTAGCACTTTAAAGCTTAATATTTCACAAACGAATTTTTTTATCAAAAAATTGTAAAAGGAAACTATCATTATTTTTTAAAGGCCTATTTAATGATACCCCACACTAAGGGGTACGCGAGAAAAAAAAATCCTCACTTTACGTGTAAGTGTTGGAGAAAAGCAAACACAAGGGGAAAATATATCGTAGCAAATGTATTCAGAGAAAATTTGGTAAGCAGTGACAGACAAAATTACACATGACACAGAATCATTCACGTAACTTTTTAAATTCAAATTTACATCAAGCTTGGCATATACACACCACATAGTCCGTATATCCAATACTCCCTCATAAATTTTAATTTATAAACACTAAAATACGTCCAAAATCAATAATCTTTAAGACCTAGACCAGTTAAGCACTTATAGTGCTTGACACTACACAATGGCTTAGTGAGTACGTCAGCCAACATGGATTCAGTGGATACATGTCTCAGCTCAATGTCTTTGTTGTCCCTTAACACTTCCCTAATATAATGATGTCTTATATCAATGTGTTTACTGCGCGCGTGAAACATTGGGTCTTGAGCCAAACATATCGCTCCTTGATTATCAGCATGAACAATCACTCGAGTGTACCTCACAATTCCTAGCTCCTTCATAAGACTATTTAAATAAACAGCTTCTTTCATGCAATCAGATAGACTTACGTATTCAGCCTCACAAGTCGATGTAGCCACGCTACGTTGTTTTCTTGATTGCCAAGATACGCATGCACCACCTAAAATAAAAGCATACCCAGAATATGATCGCCTGTCTGATAAACAATTAGCCCAATCAGCATCCGAAAAGCCCTGAACACAATGACCAGTCCTCTTGTATACGAGACTGTATCGTATTGTCCCTTTAAGGTAACGTAATATACGTTTCGCTGATTTCCAGTCGCTTAATTCGGGTTTCGCTCACTTTTGGCTTAGTTTACTCACCGCATTTGCAATATCGGGTCTAGTTGCGTTGCTCAGATAATTTAAGCAACCTATTAGTTCTCGGTAAGGCAATGTTTCATACTTTTCCGTATCACACTTTTCTTCCGATTTAATTTTGGAATTAATTTCCATAGGAGTTGCACATTTATTACAATTTTCCATGCTAAATTGTTTTAACAATTTTTCAATATAATTTTTCTTGTGACAATACAATGACATTGTCATTTCTTATAATGTCTATTCCTAAAATATTTTTCGCCTGACCATAATCTTTCAAGTCAAACTCTTTTGACAACTCTTGTTTAAAATTGACTATTAAACCTCTTTCTTGGCTTGCTACCAGAAAATCGTCTACATAAATCAATATAAATAAGAATGCATTTCCATTCTGCTTAAAATAAAGGCATGGCTCATTCAGACTCTGCTTCAATCCCATCTCAGTGAGTTTCTTGTTTAGTCTAAGATGCCATTGACTGAGCTTGTTTCAAACCATACAATGATTTCCGCAATAAGCATGAATCGCAACCATCATCCAATTTCTTGAGCATGACTAGCGCTTGCTTTTTAATAATTGGATCTTCTCCCTCACGATTCATAAGCTTAATTAACGTCTCCTTTAATAGTTCTGGAATTTCCATATAAATCTCTTCATCCAACGAACCATTCAAGTAAGCAGTATTAATGTCTAATTGGTGAACTTCCAAATTTAATTCAACTGCGAGGGCCATTAATAATCTGACGGTGTCCAGTCTAGCTACAGGCGCAAAGGTTTTTTCATAATCAACCCCATATCGCTGGCTAAAACCTTGAGCTACAAGCCTAGCTTTCTTCTTAAAAGTCTTGTCAACATTCTGCTTTGTCGTTAAAACGTAACGGCAACCAATGACGTTTCTGTTTTTTGGTCTTTTAACGATATCCCATGTCTCTTTTGAACAAGGCTCCTAATTTCAGATAGTATAGCTTCCTCCCACTCTAGTTTATCGACACATCTCAGAGCATTTTTCAATTTTATTTCCGCTGAACCAACAAAATCAGTAACATCGTGAGAATCAGTAAAATTGATTGGTTCAACTTCGGTCATTCGATAGATTTTCTTTGGACGACCTATATTACCTGTCCGTAATATTTTAGGTCTACCAGGAGCTCTTTTCATCATCATTTGTTGATCAGTATGTCCACGTGTTACAAGCGTTCTTGATTCTTCTTGATGATGATCAATATTTGAAGGGTTTGTCTCTTCATCTTGTTCACATCCTCTTGATTCTACAGAGTATTCTTGACATTCGCTCCATATCTCATCGTCCACTTGATCTATTTGATTATCATGTTCTTCCGGTTGAGTACACTTTGAAAACTCGATTTCAATGAACTCGTTATCCGTATCTTCTTTAACGTTAGACGATCCTGGCTCTTGCATCGAGATCTCGTGACTTGAATGATCATTTTCGTGAAATCTCACATCTCTCGCAACTATGAATTTTCTTTGTTCTGGAATCCATATCCTATATCCTTTCGCATTCTTTGGATATCCGACAAAGATGCCAAAAATTCCTCTTGCTGTGAACTTATCCTTATTTGGATTTTTATTTAAAATATGTACCTTAGTTCCAAATTTTCGAAGGTAATCAATCTTCACTGCTTTCTGTAACCATCTTTCATAAGGAGTATCACCATGTAGACTGCTTGTAGGACAACGATTCCTTATATAACACGCAGTATCCACTGCATCTGCCCAAAAACCTGCTGAAAGATCAGAACTTAGCAACATACACCTGGCCATTTCTACCAAAGTTCGATTCATTCGTTCAGCTATTCCATTTTGTTGCGGTGTCCGAGCAACTGTCAGTCTTCGTATGATTCCCGCTTGTTTCAAAAATTCATCGAACTCAGCGTTACAATATTCACCTCCATTGTCGCTTTGAAGATACTTGATTTTTAATCCGGTTAGATTCTCAACTTGATTTTTATACACCTTAAAAGCTTCTAAGGCTTTATTTTTAGCACTGAGGAAATATACCTCACACCAACGTGTACAATCTTTACATATAATAAAATCGTAGAGCTGTCATTCCTGTACATTGAATATTTTTTTCTTTTTGTATTTTTTTCGAGATAAGGGATCGATTCTGATGCCAAATCAACTTTTTTTTTCTTTCGAAATTTTTTATATGTTTTTTTTGATTTGATCTATCTCTTAAACTACTGTAAAGTTGTCGATCAAATTTTCCTCAAATATTCCTTATAATATGCTTCTTTTGATAGGCTATGTATCATTACGCTATTTTTCCTGGGAGATAAGCAATTTTAAATTTTGTTGTTTTTATCTGTTTGTTTTTAGTTGGAAGCTAAACCACTGGATATTATTTAGTCAATTTTTCCCCAAATATTCCTTAAACTGCTCTTCTATTAGTAGGATATGTATAATTACGCTATTCCCTTTGGGGGATTAGCAATTTTATAATATGTTGATTTTCAGTCATTGTTGACATTTGTATAAGAACCGCTATTTGAAAACACTGTCAGTGTACTAGCCAGTCTGGTTGGTATCCTGCTTGACTTTCGTGCAAGGGGTCTCTGGATCAAATCTCGCTGATTCTTTTTTTCACTTTTTGAGTTTTCTTATATTTGTCCTGAGAGTTTCAAACAATTAAAAAAAATGTGTATACTTTATTTCAATATTTCAATACCTAGATCTCTAGCATTTACATAAATATTATATCTACGCTGATTTAAATTACCTATACGTAAGTTACGCCTTACACGAAAGCTCTTCATGGATATTTTTCCTGTATTTGTTTTGAGGCGCCTACGTGATGATAATGACGCAAAAAAAAAAAATATAATAATATTATGTCGGAGAATCAACAGAGAAGCACAACAATTTAGAACAACGCCATCTATTATCATTGCAGCGGAATCAAAACCAGAACACAATTTAGAATCTCAATTGAGATTCTAAATTGTTGTGCTTCTGTGTTGATTCTCCGACATATAATTTCTGTAATTTTGTGTTTATGTATGTTTTGAATTTGGTTTGAGAAACAAATTCAATGCATTGGTTCTGTTTTAACCACTCTCCAGGACAACATTTTGACACATGAGCATGACACATCAGCTGATAATTTGAAATATGAGACGACTTACAAGAGTTATTGGCAATCATCATCATCAACAGCAGCCTATAATGTTCCCACTGCTGGGACACAGGCGTCCTCTCTGTGAAATAGAGCCAACATCCACCACGCGGGCACAGTGTGGGTTGGTTGATGTCACATAATTATTATTATCTTCGAGTTTTTGATTCTAGGACATGCCGCTTTCCTCGCAAATTTTCTTCATCGTTTTAAGAACAGTGGTGATGAAATAAATTATACAAAGTAATGCGCCTAGCGGAGTTCAAACCGACGACCTACAACTCTTTAGTCGGGACCGATACCACTCGGCCACCATTGCTCTCAATTCCGAAATTAATAATTCTTCGAATTTTCGTCCTGTTTTGATGGGAATGAGGAGCTGCAGTCACGTCCTTTTTTATCGTAATAAAATCATCAATTGTGTCGACCAACCCAGGGTGGGACGGGAGAGACTATCAGACTTGAACTGACTAAAATCCACGGTTATCCTTCAATAGCCCTTAATGTTCTAGGGTCACGGTTACCCGATGAGATAGTCCTGCGAACTAGGCAGGCTTTGGACCTCTAAGACCCCCCTGTCAGATTGCTGATAACTATTTGAGGCCTGCGTGGACCACGATGCGCCGTCGACGCGGTCATGATCATGATCGGACAGCGTGTCGTCCATTACTCGCCGTCCGCATGACCAGCGATCACATTCTTCAGCGAAGTAGTGAAGCTAACGAAGGATTAGGCAGAACGCGTCAGACACTGCTGGAGACGGCCAGGGCGTCAATTTTCGGATCGGATCGGGCTACCGAACGGCAAGTAATGGGTTAGCTCGCCGCCCGATCAAGGACTAGGCCTAGGATGCCAGCGTCGTAATATTAAATCAAGCTGACTAAATTCAGGAGGGCCTCAAGGAGCTATGACCAGTAAAGTGACGCGTATTATTGCCAAACGCGTGCCGGGGCTTGCGAAACTGTACTAAATAGGTACCGCTGCCCTGGAGGGTATTTGAAAAGAAATGTGAAAGAACAGGGTGGTTTTAATCAGTTTGACTTCCCTTAGCGCTTCACCCAAGGCGAGAGGACTCATTGGACTTTAAAACATCCCTCCTATTATGATCCCACATGTCCGAAAACCACATTTTTATAATTTTATCCCAAGCCAGCTGCATACATAATTGTATTTATACTTTTGGATTTTGATCGTGGTAAATGTTGTAAATAAACCAGATTTTTATTAGACACTAGCGCCACGTCTATTTTATAAGTAGCTGCGCGGACTTGAACTAAAGTGTTGTGCTAAGAACTCTTTTCTTATTTTTGTATAAGGCCGCCTAAGAACTCTATGGTGTTATGAACTGACAAATTGTATTCCGTAAGATTCGAATTATTTTAAATGCCGCATTTCACTTCAAATACATACAATAGCTAAAAGCGATTGTTATTGTTTAGTAAAACGATACATGAATCTGTTGTGTTGGTGCGATTAGTTTTGCAAAAAAAACAATATATTCATGTGATCAATAAAATTAATACTAGGTAATAGTCGAATGTGCAGTATGAGCCTGCTATTTATGAGTTGTTTTTTTGATGAATTACTGTGTTACTAACCCTGTGTTAAAGGAAGAGCCGCGAGGCGCAAAATCTATTTTATCTGCTATTGTGTAGACCTTCCCAATAGGCGAACGAAGTCGCGGGCAGAAGCTAGTCATCAATAAAAGTAATAATGTATTTCGCACCTCCTACTGACTCACATTTCATAGGACCTACGATGTCAGAATGAATAATTTTAAGTTTTTCAGCGCAAGGACCCCCGGAATTAGAAAATGGTAACGCGGTCATTTTTCCCTTAGCACATATATCGCAATCACGTAAGCTTTGTACTTCGGTTGGGTCAGTTTTGACACCTAATTTGGTTAAAAGTTTATCGACATCCTTACCATTTAAATGTCCCAAACGTTCGTGCCAACTCTTTATGTCAACATTTGCATTACTTAAACTAAACGAATATTCAGACTTATTTAAACATACAAGTTCCCTTTGCGATAAGCGCTCAATTTAATATTGCCCTTTTTGTCAATGACATTTGCGACATCGTGCTTAAATGTGACATCATAACCATCGTTGGTTAACTTGGCTACAGATATTAAATTTGTCCTCAGATTCGGAACATAAAGTGTATCATGTAAATCAATATTTGAGTGTTTGTTACATGCCGACAATCTTATAGAACCCTTACCTCTTATTTCCGTACTTACGTGAGTAGCTAAATTTAATTCCCCGCTAGTTGCAGTTAAAGTGCCCCCGAACATACTCGCATCATTACAAAGGTGAGACGTGCACCCACTGTCAAAAATCCAGTCGCCTTTTTGTACATTGACAGCATAACTAATTTCTAAATCTGAAACATTAAAAGTAGTTAGTGCTTCGTTCACGACCACGTGATGTGCTATCATATCCTTTCGTACCTTCTTTTTATTCGGACATTCTGATGCCTTATGTCCTTGCTCGTGGCATTTAAAACATTTATATTTAAATCCTTCTCCGGTGGTAGCTGGGTTAGATTTGTTTCCAACTTTTGCGCTTTTTTATCCATTTCTTTAAACCCTTTTTTGTAGATGTATGCATTACGCCTTCATTCTGAGATCCATTTATCTCTCTGGATTCGTGCTCTTCTAATATTTTTATTTTCAATGCCTCTGGTTTCGGCAACTCGTCTCTTGACTCAATGGCACATCTAAAGCTTTCAAATTTTCCAGGTAAACTATATAACAACATTATAGACAGCAAGTCATCATTGATATGTATATTCATTTCTGATAGTTTATCAACAGCATCGAAAAAACTATTTAAATGATCCCGTACATCACCTGTGTCAGACAGCTTGTGCAACATCAACCGCTTCAGAAGTGTGGCCTTCTTAGCAGGTCCTTTCGAAGCATAAATTGACTCCAATTTCAGCCAAATTTCTCTCGATGTGTTGCAATTTCTTATATGCCGAAGTTCAGTACCACACATTGACAAAATAAGATCAGCTTTTGCAATTTCGTCCTCCGTTTAGCACGTATTAATTGTTGAGGACAAAGTAAGACAATTGCTGCTCTTTGCTATCTCTTTCCGCATTATCTATCGCTGTCGTAGTTTTTACTATAATAACAACGCAACGATATCTGAACGCCATTCAGTATGAACATGGCGTATCTTTCTTTATAATAATATTATCATTGCATCCAACCCAGAGCCGGATGGGAGGAACTGTCAGACTTGTACTGACCCCTGGCACAAGGCATGAATCAGTGTGCGTCACTAAACGCTATCAACTACTCTCTGTAAACAAACATTGAACTATTTTGATCACGGTACAGACAATATTTGTTTGATACAATAAACACAACCTGTAGACAGTTAAACTTGGCATCAATTGGTGTGTGTGTCGCTGCAAGCTATCTATTGCACTTTGTAAACATCGAGCGCCATTGATTTTCATATAGATTTTGACCCAGTTGATCAAAGGAGCCGATCTTGTCAGTAGTGGGCACCCGATGCCCTCTGCCTTTGAAACGACTTGTTGACGCTTGTTTGATGAATTGGTTCATTCATCCCCCTGGTCCCATCTGAGCGGGGTCAATCGACCAAAGAGCCATAATAGCTCATGTATTAGCGATTAAGGTTGAGTTTGAACTTTTTAATCCTATTTCAAACTTCCTTTTCCCACAAAATATTAAAGCAGGAAGTTCCTTACCAAATCTCCGTTTAATTTAATACCTACATAATTAAATCAACAAACTGTCCCAATTTGCCTTCCTTCCCCAAAAACATCGTAATCAGGGCCCCAAAATACAGAGAATTTCCTAATACTGAAATTTTGCTGGTGAAAAAATAAATAATACGTTTGCAAAACAAAATAATTAAGCGCTATTTCGTCGGGTTTTAATCAGCTATCTCATTACGGAGTGGTGGTTAACCGACCGAATTTAAAGTGCTGTTTATCTAAGCGTAGATCTGGTAGTAGCCAACGGTTGCGGTCATTCGGGTGTCTGCGCCAGATTGCTTTTTGCTTTGGTCGCATATTCGGGTTTTGTAAGATCGGTTGTGGTTGAGAAGTAAGAAGGGATTTATTAATGTTGGTTTGGATAAGAAAATTAAATAAAAATTATAATTAAATCTATAAAAAACTTTGTTTGTTTGTAATGAATACGCTCAAAAACGACTGGTCCGATTTCAAAAATTCTTTCACCAGTTGAAAGCTTCTTTGGTCTTGAGTGACATAGGCAATAGAGGGGGTAGGGGGGCCAGCGAAGCGCCTGGGATGAAACATGTTATATCACAATGTTGTTCCTATAACATGTTTTCTTATAATTATGTTTTTACATAAGTAATCTTGAACTATAAATTATTTTCAGAAAAAAATAAAATTTAAACAGAATCTCGTTAAATTTTCCCTGAAACACCGCATCCATTTAAACTATCCACTTCCCACATTCCCCTCATCGGTTTCCCTTCGGCCACTATTAACATTTTAATCACCTGTTTACAACAAAATTAATTTAAAATTAACCATGTACCATGAAATCCAATTATGTTGATAGCTAATTAAAATTTTCGTAATGTTTACACTTTGTAGGTACATGTTTGTACTACTATTTAGTAGTACTTTTCAATTATTATGTTTTTGTACCAGATTATATATTTATTTAGTTTATTGCACTGAAACCTATATTTTTTAATCTTTATTTATTTTAACGCTGATTTCGGTCACATACGAGTGTCACCATACTGCGATAGGTACTGACGTCAGTAGCGCGTACGTGATTACGTTTTTCTCGCTGACGCACGCACTTCATGTTAGCATATTAAGAGGATTGCAAGCCTTAATTAAATTAAATGTTAATTGATTATTCAATTTTTGCATTGGCTTAGAAATTACCTACGCATCCGCTCTGTATAGAGTTAAATATATCAGAAAAAAAAAATAGCGCTTTCTTGCGCACAGGAAACCCACAATGAACCATCGACCGATTTTGTCCGTACAACGTTCTTGAAGTATTATGACGTAAATTGTATGGAAAATGAAAATGCGCCTCTAGTGTGCCAACGAGGAACTAATCCATCAAATTAAAATCAAAATTCCCGTTCATTTTGCGTCACAAAATCTTGAAAACTGGTGATATGGCTTGGGGTACATTTTTACCCGACTACGGCAAAGCCAAAACGAGGGTTATGATTTTGACCGGTATGTGTGTATGTATGTATGTTTGTCTGTTCCCCCATAACTTCTAAACTCCTTATCATTACATGACAAATGAGGTGTCGTTAGAAGCGTCTCAGTTGTCCGCTGGTTATAGGGTAGGTGACGTGTCACTAAATTCAATATGGCGTCCTCCAGGGGATGTAAAGTCGTAAGCGAAAATAATTTCATACGTTCTCATGAAAAAGCTCTATAACCACTTTATCCAACATTTGCGAACTGCAAATAAACACTTGAGTCAGTTGTCTAAACTACTGCATCTAACTGTCTGAGAATTCGGCTCCACATAAAATGGGACGACTGGGGCGGGATCCCCTTTTCCGTTCACCCTTCAAAGGAAATTGCCGCCATACATTGATGTTTATCTGAGGATCTATTCACATCTTAGAGATGTCGCAATGGTTTTGTTCCTTCCGTTTTTCTGTAAGTGTTTCGTACACTGATGATGGTAACGATAAAGAAATGGTGAATGGACGACAATGGGGCTGGAGTAGTGGAATTAAATGGTTATGTATGGACCTGCTTTGACGTTTAGTCAGCCGCTAAAATAGGGGTATAGGGATGTGCCAACTTTGCCCAAGCACAGGGCGCAAACACTAAGCTGGAGGGATGCAGAAATAGCCAGAAAAGGACCACAAAATAAGTCAGACCAGGAATGTAAAGTAGTTCGCATTGGGCGCATACTAGCCAAGTTACGGTAGTATTAGTACCGCGGTTCTGCATTTAGCTTGTATGCGACATCTTTTGGGATCCTTATGCATGGTGAGCTGTTATATTTTTAACTCAATATAATCAACTCGTTACAGACTGCTGAAAGAATGGGCCATAACCTACCACGCAGATCCAATGCAGTTTGCTGGTCGTTTTAAATTATTTCTAATTGTAAATCCACATCTTTCACTATATTTCTATCGATAGTTAATTCTCACAAAATCGAATAAATCGCACTGGTGAAACTAGCCTGGGGGGGTATTACAACGTCTTAAAACCAGGCTTATTCCGGCGAGTATAAGTGACAGAGCTATACAAATCGTCTAGCGCCATCTCATTCACTCACTAGAACAAGCCTGGTTTTAAGACGTTGTAATACGGCCCCTGGACTAACATTGACGTTTTTCTGGAATATTTTTAAAGTAACTCGCCCAATTCCACATCAGCTTGTAACAAACACGCATGAAGGAGCTGATTACCATTAAACCCTTTCATTTATTTCCTAAAGAATAATAGACTCCAATATTTCACAAACAAACAAACAAACATTTAACTGATACAAAACAAACAAATACAACGAATCATTTTTTTCAAAAACCCTCAATTAAACAATGACCACAAAACTCTGTTATCGAACATAGCTTAATGTCCTTTAATCTCATTTATATTGGTGAAAAATAATTGTTGCACATAAATCGTTCGAATGTGAGTGTGTGTGCGAGCAATTTGCAAAAAGCAATTGCCGCTATACATCAATGTCTTATCGTCGGATCTGTGCGTCGATTGTCACTGGGTGTGTGGTAGGCGAATGCGGTAGGTCCACTCGTGTGTTACATGAAAATGACGACATTTGCGTATGAGGATTTTGTTTAGCATTGTTAAAAAAAATACAGTCGAATTAATACTCAATTCTTTATTGCATTCCTTAAGTTACATACTTAGATGTTAAAAAATAAAAATGTTACAAGATCAAATTTGGACCCTGTCGGGCACGCCAAAATTAGGAGAGAGGAAGAGGGCTGAGTTACGATTTACTTATTAAATCAATATTCTAATTGAAGAACCAATTTTTATGAAGTCACTTGATAAAGGGATTGATGCCCAACTAGCAAATAAGTGGTTTAAGATTCTAGTCGTCTAGAACCACATTTATCGAGGACTATATGAGACTTCGGCTCCACATATAAGTGGGACGAAAAGGGCGGGATCCACTTTATCCGTCTCACCCTTACTTATAACGTATTTATATTAGTCCGCCATGAATTGATGTTTATCTGACGCCCATATTGCTCCTCTTAGAGATGTACGTCAATGGTACAATTACTTCCTGTTAATCTCAATATAAGTAAGTTATAGTACACTGATGATGGTAATACGCTCCTAGAAATGCTGCTGTAATGCTCGATAATGAGAACAGTCGAGTAGAGACTATCTGAAGTTGTTGTGCTCTGTGAACCTTGTGTTTTAAGTATTTATGTGCTTTGACGTTTAGTCAGCCGCTAAAATAGGGGTATAGGGATGTGCTAACGTTGCCCAAGCACACAACGCTGGAGGGAAAAAGTTATTGTTAGTCAGAATAGTACCACTTATTCAGACCAGGATAATGTGAAGTAGTTCGCACTGGGAAATACTAGCCAGGTTACGGTACTGGGTTACAGCTTTTAAGCGACATCTCTTGAAATTTGCTTATGGTTAGCATTTTAGTATTAATAACTCATTATAATCAACTCGTTATGAAGGCAGCCGACATGATTGGGCCATAACCTACCAGCATTTCCAGTGCAGTGTTGCTAGTCGTTTAAAATAAGTATTTCTAGCATTGTCCAAGTGTACATATAGGACCATATTGCTAACGTATAGTTGGTTCTATATTAGGATATCTCATAAACCGCACTGGCATATTCGCCATTTTTACCGATTACGGGTTCAGCAATGCCCAGGCTGAATTCCGATTGAGTATTATAGTGACAGAGCTATACAAGTCGTCTAGCGCCATCTCGTTCACTCACTGGAACAAGCCTGGTTTTAAGACGTTGTAATACGGCCCTGGACTAACATTGACCTTTGCCTGGAATATTTTTAATTAAAGTAACTCGCCCAATTCCACATCAGCTTGTAACAAACACGCATGAAGGAGCTGATTACCATTATACCCTTTAATTTATTTCCTAAAGAATAATAGACTCCAATATTTCACAAACAAACAAACATTTAACTGATACAAAACAAACAAATACAACGAATCATTTTTTTCAAAAACCCTCAATTAAACAATGACCACAAAACTCTGTTATCGAACATAGCTTAATGTCCTTTAATCTCATTTATATTGGTGAAAAATAATTGTTGCACATAAATCGTTCGAATGTGAGTGTGTGTGCGAGCAATTTGCAAAAAGCAATTGCCGCTATACATCAATGTCTTATCGTCGGATCTGTGCGTCGATTGTCACTGAGTGTGTGGCAGGCGAATGCGGTAGGTCAACTTGTGTTTTACATGAAAATTACGACATATTTTGCGTATGAGGATTTTGTTTAGCATCGTTAAAAAAAATACAGTCGAATTAATACTCCTCAGGACTCTGGACAGGTCCACTCAAATTTGTGTGGTTCTTTCTTCAAAAAACCATTTCAAACATTGCCTGCATGGTCCTCGTATAAACTGTTCTACATTTAATGATGTCTGGACTTTAAAAGAGACTGTGACCTCTGAGTTTGTTTCGGATGTTTCTTCTCAGAGTAGTCAGGTACGAAACACCGGCCCCTCCTAGTTTTATGAAAAGACGTGAAAAAGTGTTGATATAACCTACAATTGCATAAATAAACATCATTTCATTTCACTCAATACTCAATTCTTTATTGCATTCCATAAGTTAAATAGGTAGGTACATAGATGGTAAAAATAAAAATGTTACAAGATCAATTAGGGACCCTTGTCGGGCACGCAAAAATTAGGAGAGAGGAAGAAGACTGAGTTACAATTTACTTAATTAAATCAATATTCTATTTGAGAACCTCCTCCTTTTTTTGAAGTCGGTTATAAAGGGATTGATGTTTGTTCAGCATTGAAAGTCTTTCAGTGGTACACATACTCGTAACATTATGTTTTTTAGTGGTAAAGCCACCAAATATCAGACCAAAAATCCACTTCGGTTGACTCTTGCGTTTCAGGGCCACGGTTGACAGTCCGTGATCCCAACATGGCAGACAGTTATAATGAAGATACTGCTTGAAGAATGGAGCGACTTGGAAAAGCTCTAGTACAGTTCCAATTTACTTTCGAATGGGCCTGAAAATCTTCATCGACGGACTAAGGATGTAGCACTAAGAGGCGCGCGTAGGACACGACGCGCCGTCGACTCGGGCTTGGTCCATGGTCAGACAGCGAGTCGCCCATTACTCACCGTCCACATGCCTAAGTTGACCATATACCCAAACAAGCTTTCGATTGGAATCGCCAAAGAAAAAGAAAGCGTGGTCGTCCCCGTCAAACGAGGTGAAGCGTGAAACTCAAGGCAGATCGCGATAGAAGACATCTGTGGACGCCCTCTGCCCTATCTAGGGGACATAGGACCTTGTAGGTAGGACATGTCTATGTTACGATGGCCTACTTTTTCACCTGTTTTTTTTTTACCTGTTTATTTTCACCAATACTTCTTCCACAATCTTTACACATTGACACCCTATCCATGTTTGTTTTTCTAGCATTTTATTCAGGCGTTTGCAACGTTACAACTAAACGTTTTCGCTTCTCAATGGCGTAGGACAGATTTGTATGTATGTAGTTAGAATGAATGAGGTACACGCCTGTTTCGGATGAGATGACTTTATTTTAAAGTCTAAATAGAGTGGAGGTGCCATTGTGTGCTTCTGCTACTGTTTAGTTTAAAAACTTTAAAGTGTTTTTTGCTTATTTTAAATTAAATTTAATGCTTTTCTGCTTTTAAGTGTTGGCATCGTCAGCAGTTGTACTGAAAAGAGGGTTTTTCAGTTAAGGTTCTGTATACACAATACACATAAAAGATTTTAATTTATAGCTATTGTATAATTTAGGCATTTAAGGATCGTATAGTAGATATTTATTTATGATAGCTGGTAAAATGCTATAATTAAGTTTTACACTGCAAGTCTCAATTGGATCCTAGATAGATCGCAAGATAGTAGGTATGCACTGGCAACAATAACTTATTTATAAGTTGTGTTGCTGTCTTTTTTTTTTTTTCACTAAAACAGCATTGCCCTCTTTTGGGTAAACACGGGCTAGTAGGAAAACGTCATTGTAGGATAAATGATATTTATTTTGTAAGTAGGTTATAAAAAACACTTTTACATGTCACAACCCATATTTTAAAGCTAGATGAGGCCGGTGATTCGTGTTTAAAACGTATAGGAAAACGAAATGCTATGAGTTAGTCACTTGTCCAGGCATAGCAACGCGCGTAGCATGTCCAATTTTATTTTGATTTTACCAGGAATAGACAAACTTTTTCATCCTTATCTCTATTAAAATCGACCGTTTTTGTTTTGCACAAGTATGACACAATTGGAACACCATTGATGAATAAAAACATTTCATTTTTTTCTAAATTTTAAACGTGGCCTTTCTCAAAACAGTAGAAATCTATCTAGGTTTTGTAATTTTATCTTATAGTCTGTCGACAAAACCTGTTTCTACGGTACCATGCTACGCGTGCAGAATTATGGCCGCAAGATAATTTAAAACCCAAAAATGTAACAAGTAATAATAAAATTACTTAACACCATGATAATTCATTATTGGGCCAAAAATCAAATATTTAATTGTATTATAAACATTGTCTAAAAAATTTAGAAAATAATAAGTAAAATGTTTTTAACAAACAGAGCAAAAAAAGCGCAAGGAACAAACAACAACAAACGAACCGTTAAAAATGTTACTTAGCAAAATCATTTTTAAATACAGTTACGTCCGACATTAAAAAGGGGTACCGGGGCTATTTGCCTGCAACCCTCAAAGGGGTGTATGACAAACATGACACGACAACCCTTTCTAAATAATTAACGAACAAATCAGATAATTACGGGGTTGGAGTAAGGTAATCCTGTGCAAACAATGACTTTAAACGGTTTTGTGATGGCTGTCAAATATTATTTAATCTTAGTTTTTAAAAACTGTTAGTTTGGGATGTTATGTTGCTTTTTTTTAAGGCGGTGCCTTTTTAAGCTTTCTGGTGTCAATCATGTTGATTATGATTCCAAGATGAATAAAATTTTATTTTCAGATAGGTAAAATTGAACTTTTTTTTACTCGTTTAATAGGAGATTAATATAAACTTAACGCTGACGTGAACCTGTCTTCCCACTAGGTGGACCGACGACATCGCGAGAGTCACTGGCTACCGCTGGATGCAAGTGGCGTATTGTCGCTGGGTGATCTAAGGGTCAGGCTTACATTCAGCATTGGACGTCTTACCGTTGACAATGATGATAACGCTGGCTTTTTGTGTTTTGCCTGTTCATCTTCATACAGATCTATTATACTTTCATAGTAATTTTGTCTTGCGTCTAGAACTCGAAAGTCAAATAAAAGCTTTAATTTTGATTTTAAAATAATAAATAAAATCATTATTTATTTATCAAAACTTTATCAGGCGACATAAAACAAACGAACATCGTTTTGCAAACGAAGTTTTAGATGAAATCCGATAAACCATTTTAATTGTTCTTTAAAATCCATTTAAAAGATTAATCTTAACTGTTTTACATTTGTAACGTAGCTTTAAACAAAAGGTTAACAGTAATATAAACTGGCTTGAGAAATGTGATCTAATTTGATTTCTAATATAATCTTGTAAACTTAATTTGTTAGTGTGACTTGAGTATTAAGAAATGAGCGATTTAAACATTTATGTAGGTAAAACAAACAATACCTAATTTAATAAATTTATTTTTTATTCAAGCTTAATATCTGTTGATAAAAAGAATGACTGAAATCAAAGTACTCGTCAAGACGAATCAAGCGAAATGTAAAATGTAAAATGAATTGACACTTGTGGGATTGAGTCGTTTCAATACAGATTCTTATGACCACCTTCCAGCTCCATCATCAGATCAACTCCGTGTCATAATATTGCATTGTCAGACCGTAATATATTATGTGTGAATAATTCAGCTCAATCGGAAACCGAGCGGTGTTTCAAACTAATCTTACAAGATTTCTTTACAGACCGACAAAGGGACAAGTGAAAAAAAACGACAAGTGTTAAAAGAAATAAGAGACCTCACTTGTCTTACTTTTATTTTATTTTTTTAGCGTGGTAAAATCATCAAATGAGTCCTCCAACCCCGGGCAGGGCGGGAGGGACTGTCAGACTTCTACTGACTAAAATCCACGATGTCCTTCATAGCCTGTTACGTTCCGGGGTTACGGTAAGGGAATAATCCCGCGACCCCGGCAGGCTTTGGCCCTCTGAGAGGGGGGCGTCCCGTCATTATGCTGACGCTCTTTGAGGCGCGCGTGGGACACAACGCGCCGTCGACCCGGGCATGGTCCTTGGTCGGGCAGCGAGTTGCCCTTTACTCGCTGCCCGCATGCCCGCGCCTACGGTGGCCGGAGATCATCTAGCGACGTCCGTCGCCGTGGGCGCCTACCACTGCGGCTGGGGCGGAGGGAGGACGCTGTCCTCTCTCGCTCGTGGCCTGCCACTTGTCTTACTTGGGTATGGATTTGCATTTACAGAATTTAAATAAGAAAAAAATATTGTAGTGCTTACAAAATAAAAACCTACAAATAAATACATTCGTAAAGTATAAAAAAAATTACTGACACCACAAATAAAAAGATTATTATATTATTTTTTAAACAAACCTAGCAAGCAAAAATAATCTGTATAGCATATGAACAAGAAATTTCCTAAAACATAATAATTTTCACCTTCTTCCGTTACCCCTGCCTTAAAGCCAGGTTTCATTATAATTTAATTACCTCCCGCTCCCTCCCGACACTTGCACTAATTTCTTAAGTAGGAGTAAAGCTCGATAGGACTCCGTCGCCCCAGGACTGAACCCTTATCAACTGAGTCGCCTGTCTTGGATTCCTTAATACACATACTGTCACCCATTTTTTGGACTAAAGCTCTGGAATTTTCAACTCTATCTTTAACAGTTGAGGTTTGTTTTACGGTAAGCAGGGAAAGATGTAGGGTTATGCAAAAAGTTTTCGAATTTTGAACTGTATATTTTATTTTTATGGTTGGTTTTGGCTTGTGAAGGGTTTGGTTTGAGGTTATTCAAAATTAAACAGTGGAAAATTTACTATTGCCGCTGTATTTAAGTCAATTCACATGTATTGTTTACAATAAATGTGGTTTAACAATCAAATTGTAAAGACGCATTTGTTTAGAATAGGGAAAATTGGGTCATTTCATTTAGTTCTGGTTGTTGGCACCCGCGACCCTGGCAGGCAACCGCTTCAGTTAAGTTATAGACTATATAAGGCGAGATAAACGTGCAAAGCTGTGGGCAACAGCTACTTTTCAAAAATATTTTAAGCGGAACCTATCAGAATTGTAAGATTATGACACAATTACACGTACAGTCAACCAATTCCAATCTACTTCGAAGAATCATCACCTGAATGAACTAGTAACCATTATACCAAGTAATACAATTACAAGAGCTCGGGAAGGGTGCGGGATAAAATATATGTTCCAGTTAAAGATGCCTCCGGTTTCGCATAGATAGACTGATGTTTCGATCGGATTATTTGAATTTCTGGTAAGTTAAGGTGATACGCGAAGTAAAAGGTGCAAGATTAGTGAATTTTTCTTCAGGAAAAGCTTTTCATAAATGTTATCTGTATTATTTTTAGCATTTCTTTTCAGTGAAAATGATTAAAGGTCATACGTAAGTTCATATTTTTCCAAGGTGAACAAAGTGGACAACTTTAGTGTCCCAGTTGAACAAAGTGCAGTAAACCTTTGACATTCATTCTAGACATTTTTATAATACAATGAAAAAGCTACTGTATGATGTAGATCAGCATTGTGGGCGTTCCTGGAGCAAAGCTCCATATTAATTTAGATAGTCGTCTTCGTCTTTTGGGTTTTTTCTAATCATTTTATCATAATAACCATAATTTAAGTCTGTACAGTTCACAAGCACCTACAAAATCTTGTTTTTCTCTAAAATCGCAATCCTAAATCCCCTAAAAATTGAACAAAACAGGACATTTTTAACGACAATGGCACCAAAGCAAAATCCGATTTTGTTGGTACAACCTCGCTCGACCCGCGTCAATGTCGGCTGGCAGTCCCAACTGAAGAATGTACGGAATTCGGTCTGTTGGTTTACTCGAAACGGTAAGTTTTGAAGACAAGGAGTATTGCGCCCATTAATATTTAGATTCCAGTCGTTGAAATTTAATTTGGAATATCTGTTCGGTTTGTTTCACTGAAACATTATTGCTTGTTCTTGTCAGGGACCGTACAACCCCGAATATAAGTTAATTCCTTCGAAAGTGTTACATGTTATACGGCTACAGTCAATAAAAGTGTTACCTCTTGGTAGTGGTAGCCTTTTCAAAACCCTAACGTTAGGGTAACCCTTTCAATAAGTTAACTAGTTCAAGATGTTACCGGCTCTTGTATGATTTCCAATTGAAGTAGATAACCCTTTAAAAGGGTTTTTTGGGGTAATCAAAGGGTTTTAAATAAAATAATTTAAAATTACGTTGGAGTGTAGAAATAGGTTGGCCTTGAAAGTTCGGACTCGTGATAGAATCGTTCATTAGTGTTTCTTACTCGGTTTGACAGGACGGGCGGCGCTTTCCGACTTCAAAAAGAAGGAGGTTATCAATTCGACGGTATATTTTTTGTGTTTGTTACGCGATGAGAAGATTGTTGAGTTGAAGGATGAATTGAGCAAAATGCTCTGGAACATATTGAGATCATCTGAAATCCTAAGAGAGGGTCAGGATACGATAGTCCTAGATTCCGGCAACATGCTCTTCTTCCGGGAAGGAGACCGTAAATCTCAGGGTGGTGTTAGATTTCTCGTCCGCACGTCCCTCAACAACAACGTTACGAAAGTCGTCAGTGCGCCGAGTAGGGTAGCATAGCTTTTCTTTTTTTTTTTAACGTGGTGAAATCATCAAATGAGTCCTCCCACCCCGGGCAGGGCGGGAGGGACTGTCAGACTTTTACTGACTAAAATCCACGGTGCCCTTCAATAGCCCTTTCTGTTCCGGGGTCACGCACGGTAAGGAAATAATCCCGCGACCCCGGCAGGCTTTGGCCCTCTGAGAGGGGGGGGCCCCGTCATTATGCTGACGCTCTTTGAGGAGCGCGTGGGACACAACGCGCCGTCGACCCGGGCATGGTCCATGGTCGGGCAGCGAGTTGCCGTTTACTCGCTGCCCGCATGCCCGCGCCTACGGTAGCCGGGGATCATCTGCTGACGTCAGACGCCGCGGGCGCCTACCACTGCGGTTGGGGCGGAGGGAGGACGCTGTCCTCTCTCTCTAGCGGCCCGCCTCCTCCTTTACGAGCATTACTGCCTCGCAGAAGGAGCAGACCGCTTCCCACACCGTCTCGCCCCGCATCATGGCCGCAACCAATGCCGGGCGCGAGAGGTCTTCTATCGCCGCCGTGAGGACACGTCGGTGCTTTGCCCAAGCGGGGCAGTCTTGCACCGTAGAGCATACGGTGCAAGACTGCCCCGCTTGGGCAGAGTGTTTGATGCGAAAGGAGGAAACGCTTGGGTGTCACCACGCGAAGATGGCCCGGAGGACACGGTGGAGCATACGGTGCAAGACTGCCCAGCTTGGCCAGAGCACCGACGTGTCCTCACGGCTGCGATAGGCGGAGACCTCTCGCGCCCAGCATTGGTTGCGGCCATGCTGCGGTGCGAGACGGAGTGGGAAACGGTCGCCTCCTTCTGCGAAGCAGTAATGCTCGCGAAGGAGGAGGCGGGCCGCGAGCGAGAGAGGACAGTGTCCTCCCTCCGCCCCACCCGCGGTGGTGGACGCCCACGGCGACGGACGTCGCTAGACAATCTCCGGCCACCGTAGGCGCGGGCATGCGGGCAGCGAGTAAAGGGCAACTCGCTGCCCGACTATGGACCATGCCCGGGTCGACGGCGCGTTGTGTCCCACGCGCGCCTCAAAGAGCGTCAGCACACTGACGGGGCCCCCCTCTCAGAGGGCCAAAGCCTGCCGCGGGATTATTTAGGACACCGTGGATTTTAGCCAGTAGAAGTCTGACAGTAAGGGGGTTTGAGGACTCATTTGATGATTTTATAACGCTAAAAAAAAAAGCTAAAGAAAACAATAAAAAGCTGAATTGTTGTTCGGAATGATAATCTCGAAGTTGTAGACCGTCCATGGGGCTGGCCGTACAGGTAGGTGCGCGGAAAGCTCCGCCCCTGGGCCCCCCCGTTGACGCAGAGTCTCCAGCCTCAGTTCGTGGAGGACGTGGTGGGCGCCCTGTTCCCATCGCGAGGGGAGCATGCTCCCCCGCCCATGGCAGCTCCGCCTCGGACGGACTCTGACAGTGAGGGCGAAGCTGACGCGAACGCGGACCACAGCGACGACGACGTCTACGACGCTCCAGAGGTGACCGAGGTAGACCTGAGAGTGGCGGTACAACGGCTCAAAGCCAAGAATACCGCCCCAGGACCCGACGGCCTGCCAGGAAAAGCCTGGGTCCTGGCCTTCGGGACTCTCGGGCCTCGACTGGCCCCTCGCCAAACACGCGCTAAAGAGCCCCCTCTTTAGCGCGTGTTTGGCGAGGGGCCAGTTCCCGCTTCGTTGGAAGACCGGGAAACTGGTCCTCATCCAGAAGCCCGGGCGCCCTGCGGACTCTCCGTCCGCATTCCGGCCCATCGTGCTGCTCGACGAGGTGGGCAAGCTCTTTGAGAGAGTAATTGCAGACAGGCGTCGGGCACCTAAATCGGGTGGGCCCGAACCTGTCGGAGACCCAATTTGGCTTCCGCAGGGGGCGCTCTACGGTGGACGCCATCATGCGCGTTAGAGCCCTCACGGCGGGGGATGCAGTGGCCCGGGGCAGGGTCGTCGTGTCTGTGTCCTTGGACATCTCTAACGCCTTCAACACCCTGCCCTGGAGTTGCATCAGGGAGGCACTCCGGTATCACCGGGTGCCAACCTACCTCCGTCGCACGGTCGAGGACTACCTGACGGAAAGAGCCGTCATCTACCCCGGTCACCGGGGAGAGTGGAACCGGCGAGAGATGTCGTGCGGTGTCTCACAGGGATCGGTCTTGGGACCGCACCTGTGGGACATCGGTTTCGACTGGGTGCTGCGCGGCGACCCTAGACGTCAGCGTAATATGTTACGCTGACGACACGCTCGTCCTGGCGGAGGGAGTGTCGCACCAGGCGGCGGCCGACTTGGCGACGCGGGCGGTTGCGATAGTCGTCAAAAGGATCCGGCAGTTGGGACTCGAAGTGGCGCTGCACAAGACAGAGGCCATGTGTTTTCATGGCCATCTGAATGCGCCACTGACAGAGTCCCACATAACGGTGGGGGGGGTTCGCATCGGTATCGGGGGTACGATGAAGTACCTGGGACTCGTCCTCGACAGCCGATAGAACTTCGGGGAGCATTTCTCGCGTTTGGCCCCAAGCCTGAACCGGGCATCAGCCGCCCTCGGGCGGCTCCTGCCCAATATCGGCGGGACAAACGCCCCCTGCCGCAGGTTGCACGCCGGCGTCGTGCGGTCCATGGCCCTCTATGGGGCCCCCGTGTGGGCCCTGAGCATTCGGACGCGGCTGGCAAAGCTGGTCGCATGCCAGAGGGTCATGGGAATCCGAATGATCCGAGGATACCGCACGATCGCCGGCGAATCGGCCAACCTTCTTGCCGGATCACTGCCCTGGGATCTGGAGGCGACTTCCCTCCTGCGCGTCTATGAGTAGCGCGTGGAGGCGTAGCGTCGGGGTGTATCCCCGCTGCCTCGAGAAGTCGAGGCGCGGCGGGAAGAGCTCCGGTGCGATCTCAGGGCAGTTTGGAGAGGACGACTATCGCAACCGAGGTACGGGCTAGCCGCAATCGCGGCTGTAAGACCCCTCTTTGAGGAGTGGCTGGATAGGTCCCACGGCGTCCTCACCTACCGCATGACACAGGTCCTCACCGGACATGGCAGCTTCGGGAGGTACCTGTGCATGATTAAAAAGGAGGAAACGCCCGGGTGTCACCACTGCGAGGATCGCCCGGAGGATACGGTGGAGCATACGGTGCAGGACTGCCCAGCTTGGGCGGAGCACCGCCGTGTCCTCACTGCGGCGATAGGCGGAGACCTCTCGCGCCCGGCATTGGTTGCGGCCATGCTGCGGGGCGAGACGGAGTGGGAGGCGGTCGCCTCCTTCTGCGAAGCAGTCATGCTCGCGAAGGAGGAGGCGGGCCGCTTGAGGGAGAGGATACCGTCCTCCCTCCGCCCGAAACGCAGTGGTAGACGCCCACGGCGACGGATGTCGCGGGACGATCTCCGGCCACCGTAGGCGCGTACACCGTATGCGGGCGGCGAGTAAAGGGCAACTCGCTGCCCGACCATGGACCATGCCCGGGTCGACGGCGCGTTGTGTCCCACGCGCGCCTCAAGGAGCGTCAGCACAGTGACGGGGCCCCCCTATAGAGGGCCACAGTCCTGCCGGGGTTGCGGGACATACGTATACCGCGACTCCGGCACACAAAGGGCTACCGAAGGACACCGTGGATTTTAGTCAGTACAAGTCTGACAGTCCCTCCCGCCCTGCCCGGGGTTGGAGGACTCATTTGATGATTTTGCATCGTAAAAAAAAAAAGTTGTATGCCGTGATCTTCTCATCGAGAATTCCTCAGTGTCTTCAGACAAGAGTGTTTAACCAGTGTATGTTGCCAGTGATGACATAATATGGCTCTGAAACGTGGTCTTTGACTGCTGGCCTTTTAGAGTAACTCAACGAGCAACTGCTTTCCGTTGCTCTTTAGCAAAGCTCGGAGTTTCTTTGCGGAATTAAATCCGGAACATGGATATTCGGCGAAAAACCAGAGTCACCAACATAGCTCTTATTTACAAGTTGGAGTGGCAATGGGCAGGCCACATAAAAGTAACAACCTATATAGAAGAAAACTTCTCGAATGGCGACGTCGTCTGCCGGCCGTAAGAAGTCCACGTCCAAAATTGATACTGGCATTATTCTCTTACATTTAAAATTCCGTAAATCTCAGCAATAATAACTATAATTTTATTGTATGTGTCGCTAGGCTCAAGACTGCATTTTGCAACTTGACGCATATCATGCGAATGCATGCAGTTTAGTACCTACTTTAAAGTAAAGGCACGAGAGATAAAATTATATTACTTGTTGACCGAATGGGTAACTCTGTTATAGTCGTTGAAGGGGTAACCTGTTCAAAACGTCTTAACGTTCAAAAGTATAACCCCCAAGAACAGGTTTTCGAATTAACAGCTATCAAATCGAAAGGGTTTTGAAGGGGTTACCCATTGATGGGGGTTTTCGTAAAAAAGTGTTATCAATATGAAATGGGTTTTAAAACAACACTTTGCCAAAACCCTATCAAAAACCCTTTGAATGGGTAACCAAAGTGGTCCCTGGTTCTTGTGTTGTGATCTTTGTAATGATAGCAAGAATTTTGTCTCTATGGATTAAAGTTAGTTTGAGGAAATTAGTTTTGGACACAGTGGAGATCTGCCACGCTTCGGTGGAGCACCGCCATGTCCCCACATAGGTCATAGGCGGTGGCCACCTCCCGCTAGGCGACACTGGTTGAGGCCCTGCTGCGGGGCGAAGGAGGATGGCAATCAGTCACCGCCGTCAGGCGTTTTGGCCCCATGTCAGTTTGGACATGGGGCCAAAACGCCTGACGGCGTCAGGGATTATCTGGAAAAGTAACTATAACCCTGGAATACAATGGACAACTGAAGGAACTGGGTTGATTTAGTCAGTAAGATTTATTCTTTATTTATTTATTTCACTTCTTTCATATTTTATGATGTTTTTACAACAACAAAAAACGAAAACTTTCAAAAATATAATGAATCAACGAATTAGGCTCAGTTTTTCATAGACATAATTTCGAACTTTTATCAACGTAATTATGTTCCTGAAAAATTGATAAAACTGTCGTTGAATGAAAAATATCGAATGATAATCTAGGTTTCAACATTAATCAAGACGGGATTATAGTCTTCTAAGACAAGGCTGACTATCAATTTTACCAATAAAATTACCGTTTCTGACCTTCGTAACCCAATTACTGATGAGGGATACCGTTACCTTAATTAAATTGACCCAAATTGTCTATTAAAGATGGTATTATTACAATCTTAAGGAAGTAGATACAAGGTATATTTTGAAGAGATAAAAAAAAAATAGTCATGTCTATCTTCTTCTTCTATATATATATATTCTTCTGTCTTCTTCTGTTTTATAAAAATGGATCGCAAAATGTGTTGCTAAGCTCATAACTTGGAAACGGCTGGACCGATTCATTACTTCTTTTTTTGTCGTGTTTGTAACCATCAGCGTCAGGTTTAAGAAGACGAAAATCATCATATCCACCCGTGCGAAGCCGGGACGGGGCGCTAGTTCAAAATAAAATGCTATTACTGTATGTAGCAGAAAACGTGCATCATGACAGTTTTTTGTTTGCTTAAATCATCAAACGCGTTCGCCTTCTCACAGTGGAGGCAGTATCAGACTTTTGCCATCTAATTACAAAAAATTAACATTTGTTAAACACTAACTTGTCTAAAAAAAATTGTCAATTACAAACCGTTTGACGTTGAAATGAGGGTCGTTTTGCGGTTACACTTTCGTAGACAAGACGTGTTTAACCGATGTTTAAATAATTTTGGTACGATGGTAACTGACCAAAAAACACTGTTCTTTCGGTGGCCCTTTGCGCACCTGGGCCAATATAAGTTGCTTTGATGATTCTGCGAACCGAAATTACCTTTACTAAAGGCGACGCAAGAACTCGCACGCAGGTTGCGTTACATTGTGGACTTTAGATATAACGAATTCAGTTGATAAATGAAATACCGCAATGTAGTGAAACTCGCAGGCGAGGTCTTGCTCCGTCTAAATGAGGCTTAATGTAGATTCATATCGCATTTAAGATCATCATCACCCACTGCTTATAAGCCAAACTCTAACCATAATCGTACTGCCTACTGCAGATATACACCATAATCACTATCAAACCACCACACTGTCACAAAATCCCTGCCTCTTACATAGGCAGCTAAAAATTTCATTAAGAACAAGATGTTACGAAGTACCCCATAACGATGGCAATAATGTAAGTAATTCATAAGTGACGTCACTACAGGAACATCGCTTAAGGCGTTGATGGCACCCATGGGGACTATGAGGGAGGAACTGAGAAGCTTAAGGGTATTGTGGTGATCCATTCTGGTAGACGTTTCAAGTGTCTACGGTTTTGGATGTAGTAACTGCTGGTCTCGAATGTGAGAAGTGTGTTTTATGCTTTTTACAACGATGTATCACTAGAAATGTCCTGTATATATACATTAACGCCCAGACCAAGAACAACATGTAGATCATACAAATATTTGATTCGTGCTGGAATCGAACCCGCGACACGGAGCGCACCAGTCTATTCGCTCAGCCGTTGCGCTAATCGTGCAGTCTAAATTATAACTGTATATTATATAATGTGCCCGGTTTTGGCCTTTACAAACTTTAAGGGGAAGTATCTTGCTCAATTTTTTCAATAAAATATAATAAAAGTTAATTGGGGTCGGTTACCAACCCCTACTGAATGGTAGCCAATCTGTTTTATTTAAGCTTTGAGATAACAAGTTATTTTTTCCTCATTTTAGTACAGCACTGTCAAATATGGTGTACATAATTAAATCCAATAGATATAAAGAATATAAAGAAAGAAAAGGGATTTATTGACGCAGACAGGACAGAATGAACAAAAATATAATGAAAAAACAACAACTGAAACAAAAGTATTTAAAGTAAAACAAGAATAATAAAATATGTCCTGTGTGACGCCAAAAGGCTATACCTATTTCCCAATGCGTATTTTCATCACCCTGTGCTGTCTCACTGCTGGGCAACCGCCTACCCAATTCAATCCATGACCTTTTTTCCTGGATTGCTACAAAATAACCTTAGTCGTCGGTGGCGTATTATTATGGAGTCACGAGTTCAGTGTGAAAACAAATTAATTAATTGCTCAAACTGCTCACTGTTAAATTTTCAACTCTTTAAAGCATAACAAACTAAAAAACATTTCAGTCTGAAACATTTTCACCGCAATACTATTATCCCTTATGAAATAAACTACCAAAATTATCGAATTATTTAAGTCTTATTTAAGGGTAGAACCCACTACTTAAAACCTTTAAAAAGCTTAACATCAGATCTCAATTAGTCGTAAGTGTGTTTATCACCATTAATCGGATCCACCTTTATATATTAAAAGTAAAGGCTTTTAACGTAAGAGTGTGAAATAACGCAATGGTTGTTTAGAAAAGGGTACATTTTGCAAGGGAATGGGTATAAACATTTTACGGTGAACAGTTTTTAATGGGGTAGAAAAATTAGCCTCTTTACGGTTTCAAAGAGGCTTCGATGAAAGAGGTTTTCTGTGTTTTGGACGTGTGGGTTACCGTAAGGAAATGTGTGAAGGTATTGTTGTTTCATACGGTTTTCAGGAAAAGGATTAATTGTTCTTGGAGCATCTCTTGTACCCAATGATAAATAGTATAAAAATAATTGCGATTTTTAGGTGGAAAGACGGTTTACAAAAATGCTTTTTCAATATAATGTATTTTCAACCAATAAGATTCTGCATAATACATAAACTCATGTCTTCTTCCCGTGGGGGTAGGCAGAAACTACAGACACATACATACTCCTTTCGCCTCATCCATATTCATACAACTTGTCATACACGCACGCCGATTGTGAGAATAGATTTTAACTAACCAACAAAATTTTACTAAAATGAAAACTTGACATAATTAATTAACTAACAGGTTAATGTAGTTAAAATAGGTTTTATGATATAAGGTTAATTCAAAGTTTAAAGTAGATTGAAAATTAATAGTATAAATAACATGTAGCTTGCTTCTTCTACACTTCCTTATTGTATTGGAGAAGTATTATAGCAAACAGAAATTATCCTCAAACAACGATTAACACAGCATTACAAAAACAAGTTTTAAAAAGGCACTAAAAGAAAAACTCACAACAAAAACTGATCTTTTGAAGCTTTTAACACTTTCGTTTTAAATTAAAACAAGAGCGAGAGCGATTACAAACAAATAAATACAACCAACATTTTATTCCGTACATAAAACGAGTTAACACAACAAGAAGTATAAATATTTTTGACGCATATCCTCTCTTCAAAAAACGGATAAAAAATTCGCACAAAGCTTTGTTGTACTCGCGTAAATAGCTACGAAGCTACGAGTTGTAGCTGTGACGTCATTTCGTAGCCGGGGTGCTACGAGATATCCGTAGCCTGGTGCTACGAGCTACGCTACTTGGAAAAAGTGTATGCATTTTTATTGCGTTTTGCTTTTGAAACTTATTAACGTTAGATCAAGTCTACCAACGGACATTGACTAGGAAGTGTTTGAAAAAAAAAGCAAAACATACTGGTAGCAGATACAATAATAATATTTTTTTCTGATTAAGAAATATTTGCCTGGACGCATTATTTTACATAACCTTTATAAATGAAAAATTTAAATACGAAACTTTTTCAGTTCTTCTGAGAACAATAATTATAGTTAATCGACACAACAATGACCTAATTCCCCAAACTATTCCTTCAACATAACCAAATTATCACCCAACTACCTATAAAACTAAAAGTCCTTCACCTTTTCCCATCCAGTACAAAAGTATTCCCTAATAATTATTACCAAAAAGCCAATAACACTTCAATATTAAATAACGGTACTGATAATGTTCCTTCTTCCCGAAAACTGAAGAAACCAGACACCTTATAATCTGTTACACTGTAATTATGGAACTAATTAGACGGAAAAGTGAATTAACTGGAGCTGTGTATAGCGCGCAATTGTCACCATCTGCCATTCCTAACAAGGACTACATACGGGTAAAACGTTTGGCGAACAAATACTTCAATTCACGAAGGACACCGTGGATTTTAGTCAGTACGAGTCCGACTGTCCCTCCTGCCCTGCCCGGGGTGGGAGGACTCATTTGATGATTTTAACACGATAAAAAAGTGTTGTCTTGAAAAGATTGCTTTTAGCGATAATGCTGTCCATTATGTCAACCGTATTATTTATGATATATATTTCTATCTGTGAAAGAATCACCTCTTAAGTTACACTTCCGAAGTGAGTTGAGGACACTGAAGTTGTCTTGGAATTATATTATTTTCGTTTTAAAATCGTCCTCTCGCCAAGGTTGGAATTGTAGGGACTATCAGATTCTACGTAAAACCCACCCTGGAAATGATTTTTGCATTCTAGGATCGCTGTTACCATTACAGTCAGTCGCACGATCACTTTAATGATACCATGTTTTCTTATTTACGGAAACTTCAAGAAAATTTCAAATAGCAATGGGCGTTTTTCCATTAGCCGGCACGGCAACGGCACCGTGCCGGTGCCGGGGAAGCAAAAATGTGTGAATATGTACGGCTCGATTTTGCACTTACCGGCGGCACCGGCGCCGGCCCGGCCTTCATAAATTTGCCCCTGCACCGGCACTACGCCGCCGCGCCGGCGCCGGCTAATGGAAAAACGCCCAATTTCTTTTCACAGCTTCCCAAACGTCAACCCAGTGTGTCTCAACAAAGGCCATCGCGACTCGACATTATCATAATACATTAACATAATTCGCGTCATCTATTCCCGGCTATGCGGTTATGGAGCAATTTGCTGGCCGTTCCGGACGGTAATGTGTAGTGTCTCCAGTTATAACATTGATTAGCAAGAAATTAAATTAGAAAGACAGACTTTTCTTTTTAAAGTTCTGCAGAGTATTTGCATTTGGATTATGTTTTCATTTCTGTTTATAGTTTCTAGTAGATTATGTCGCGACATGGTTGTATTAGCTTGATATTGTGTTGTAGGTTTGTTGAACTTTTGTTGTTTTATGTATTGTACTCTTATACACATGAAATTTAATGTTTTAAATTATGAAAAAATATCTTTTATGTGTCTGTTTGTACTAGCATTTCATTTTAATTTGTCTTAGCTCAGTTGTTAATCTTATAGAGCATACTTTGGTCTCCTGTAAAAAAGGAGTGCAACAACTAAGTACTCTGTGTTGTCCTTTGTAAACGATCTGTGTAATTGTGTATACCTTTTGTTGAAGACCACACTTTTGTCTCAGATAAGTGGTAATGACTGCCAAAGCAAACATTTGCATTGATCTAACATTGACATACCAGAATCATTTTTGTCGAGGGTGTCAAATCTATCTAATGAAAAACTTCTTTTAAGACTTTGACACGCAATCGACCGTATATTCGTAAAAGACGCTCTTAACTAATGGCACATGCCGCCTAAAATGAGTGACTTTTGATATGGGTGGTAAAAGATTGGTAGTTGTTTCAAATAGACTATGATTATAAAACAAAACATCAAATGGCCTTTCAATGATGTTCTGTACCCTTAGCTCGAATTATCAGAATTTGAGACGTAAACTGGAACTTTGACAACTTTATATTGTCAATTTTCAAGGAAAAAATTGTTCCTGCTTCGCACACTGAGGCGCTGTTATAATTTTTCATACAAGAAACGTCGTAAATACTGGAAAGTAAAAGAGTGAAAATTCGCTACTAAGGGTACTGTAGTCGTTTTTCGACATACATACTTTTTACCAACATTTCAATGAACTCCAATCAAAATCAAAACTTTTTTCATTCAAAAGTTCATTCAACCTTGTTAAGGTCCCCGCCTAAAGTATCCCTATTTAGTCCACAAGCTCACTACAAGTTAAGGTATGATATCTATTTAGAACTTCGGCCTAGGACCATTATTATAATTGCCTTCATAACAACTACAAAATGGGGGGTCGAAACTTCTCACTACCTACCTATTTCGACCCTCTTAATTACCTATGCTAACGCCTGGAAATTTGAAATGGCTCATTATTTTACTTAATTGGAATTTACAAGGATGAGATTAAATTGTCAATTTGATTGTAGTGGAAGGTTCGTTGTTACAGCTGACTTGTATCTGAAATGTTTTGCGATTTGTTTTTATTTGTATCATGATATAGAATGCTTCATAATCATCAACCTATAAAATGTTCCCACTCCTGGTATGCAGGCCTTTTATCTATGGGACATAATCCATAAGTGTCATATGTCATCGTTTTTTTTGTTCTAAGGCATCTTTTCCACACGATGGTTTCCTTTACCGTTTTGAGAGCAGTGATTATAAGAAATAATAGTAATTCGGGTCCGATGCCACTGCCGCTTACTTGCCATTATTAGGTTCTATTTATTATGTAATGAATTGAATTCAGATACCAATTACTAAACAGCTTAAGCAGTGACCTGACAAACTATTGTAACAAGCTTGACGTTAGCCTATTCAAGTTTGATTGTGTCAAACTATCGAGCCAATCAGAGAAGGGTTCGGACTGACACGTTGATGCAGATCAATAATTATGTAATAAATCACTTGATAAGACAATTGATTAAAAGCTTTTGGCAGCTCATGTGTTGTTGATTTGTAGCGTACATAATCATCTATAAAAATCATACTAGCGCCATCTATGAAATGACGGAGAAACTAAGATGTAAAATGTGTTCATCGCACAATCAAAGTTAACAGCGAACTTTTTTTTAACCTATGTGGTCCCACTGCTGGGAAAGGTGTCCCCCATAACCTTTCAATCTGTTCTATGAGCGGCTTTCTCTGGCCAATCCGTCATGCAGGTGTCTAGGTCGTCACGCCAGCGTTTCCTAGGCCTCCCTCGGAACAGCAAACTTAGAGGACAGAAAATTCGGACTACGAATGTTCGGAAGATACCTTCCTTTTCACCGGGTAGCGAGAAACTTTCCACTCTGTTCCTCCTACCCTCAAAGATATAAAGGACAAAATATTTAGTAGCTGGGTTAGCCTTTAATATCATACATACCTGTTTACGTTGCTTGTTGTAGCATGCTGCAAACTTTTCTTTTTCATAAAAAATGTTTCCGGACAATAGGAATTTTTGTACTGATAGTCATTACTTGTCACACAAACTTCATGGTAAACTGAATCGTGTATGGCTGCCATAATCCAATTATTGGCATTGCAATAAAATGTTACCAAAAGATTTATTAGGGTGCTCCCACATATATTGACGCGGAATTGGCTTTTTCCGTCGCCCTTTCTCTTTCTGTCGCTTAGAACAGAACTGCCATTTGCTAGACCGAGACAATGCGATAGCACGCGGCCGCCTCGAGGATTCCGCCGCGTGCTATCGCATTATGCTTTCTGTCTCGGTCTAGCAAATGGCGGTTCTAAGCTACAGAAAGAGAAAGAGCGACCGAAAAAGCCGATTCCGTGTCGATAGATGTGGGAGCACCCTTATTAGAAGATTTAAGCGTTTATATATACTTTTCATGTAATAGATAAAGGACGAGTTTTTTGCCATTTACCAACACATCTATTGTTTCTGATGGAAAACCCGTTATAATTTCGCCTGAAAAAATAACCGAGCCAAACTTTATTCAGCTACGCTTGTGCCACAAATTAAACGAACGATTCGAGGCAGAAAAAATAACAAATACCTCCCGAAACTAAGCAAACACAATTTCCATACATATTACGCAAACCCATACATAAATAATGCCTACCAGCCGCAGAGGAGCGGAAATAAATCCGCATAAACTCGCAACTGCTTACAACTACAATACGTCAGTGAAAAAACTTCCTCCCCAAAGAAAAAAAGGGGAGAAAAAACGTAGAGACAAAATGGATACGACCCCGGACAATCCATCACACGTTTGAAAACTAGTCGGCGGGCTTGCCGATATCAAAATGTAGTTACTATTGTCCCCGACTTGATAAAATATGAGCAGTGACGTTGACAAATCGGCGAGGCATAAGAAAGAAACGCTCACAAGTCAGACAGGCTTGCTTGGAACTCACTACGTCACTGTGGCGTTTGTGTAGTCTATTCATTATTTTGGAGCAAATTTTTAGGTGACATCGTAATAATTGTTGAGTTTATTTAAGAAAGTTACGAGGAAAAAGCGGACAAATGCAAAATTTTGGTACGAATTAATCGAAAATTTCAAGTTGAGATCTTAAAATGGATTCCAAGATCGAGTAACTCATATTTAGGTTTTCAACACGATAGTTTTACCGGCCTGGAATTTGAAGTTACTGTACTGAAAATGTGAAGTTTACTTTTAACAGGGTGGTGGAGGTATCTACCTACCTACTTTTCAGAAACTGAAGCGTAATGCGATGTTGATTAAAACAAAATAATCTATAACTTACCGTGTCCAAAGTTAAAACTGTGTTTAAAAGACAATGGTCAAAAGGTGATCCTTCACTGATGGGATGTAGGAAATGAAAGTACATACGTATTTCTACAACTCTAACAAAAAGCTGTCAATAAGGTTATTGAAATCGAGCAAGAATTCATTTCCCAGTTTGGAATCATGAGTAGAGGCACTTGGACCAAGTTCGATACATTTTTGCCTATTATCCTTTAAACTTAATAAGGAACATTGTGCCAATAAATTGCCAATATAATCGTGAACAATTCTAATCACATTATACAACCCTGACAAAGTGGAACAAGTACCTTACCTACATGGAGTAAACGCCACGATAAGACAAACTGATCTAAGTTTTCAGTTCACAAACGTGACAGCTATCTACTTATCGGGCTTAAGTGTTCCAAGTTACTTGATCTTACGTATAATAACTTGTTACTGTTATAATTTTCAATCTTTGACGTGATTGCAGCTTATTGCTTTAGTTCTTATAAAGGCGGAGCTAAGTTTGAAGGAAGTTTTCTTTGTGAAAGGATAACTTTATTCTCGATACTTTTGTAATACTTATAAGTTTCATTTATTTTTTTTTTTAAAAAGTCTTTTCTCTTCAAGATAATATAATTTGAAACAATGCACAATGATCTTTTTTCAAAGGTAGGTACACACAACTGAAAAAAGTCTTGTTGTACTAGTTGATTACGACATTTAGTACCTACATAGGCTGTATAAAAGATATATAACAAGGCAAAATTATTATCGTCAAATATTATACATAAATCGTTGAAAAACAACTCATTTAAGGAAAGCTTTTCCACTTGTTTTCAAAAGCAAACATGAAAAATAACTTCAACTCTTGTAAAATCAACCAGGTATAACAAGTCACAACCAAGTTAAATAAAAAAAACATTACTACCCTCTTTTTGTCGTCATACAACTTTTCTCATCAAACTTGACAACCCCCCGTTCGCTCCCATACTTTCCGCCATCAATCGTGACACTATATCATACAAATTCCCTCCACCCGTTTGTCATCCCATAAAACTGACTACATAAATGTTTTTGACGTATCAAAGCATTAATCAAGAGGGAGTGAGACAAAAAATGTTTCAGGGCAAACATAGTGGCGTTTGAAGTACAATGTTTGTAGTCCTCTCGCTCTTATCACGTTCTCCGAGTATTTATCTTGGCATGAATAGGCTCTGCGACTTTGACAGATCGTTTCTACCCGTGTTTTGTTAAATAACTCAAGATTGGATACAGTTAGCTTTTTGTATGTCAGCTCTTTGACTATTTTGTGATGTTCAATTTGTTTTATTGGTATTTTTTAGTTGATTGTTGCCTTTTTTTTGTAAATCGACATTTAAAACTGGAACTTGTTACATTTTCTTCGAACGAGTTTTTTTTTATGAATCGCCAATCGTGGAGCTTGCTCCAAAGTTTTTCGTTTTCAGCTATTCCTAAACCGGTTATTCTATGGGTTATGCAATTAAGTGTGTTCTAAGCCAAAGTTGGGTAGATTAGCCGCTATTTCGTATCAGATTTTACCGAGGTTTTCCTGCCTAAACTTCTTATTTAATGACATGATCATCACTTAAATAATTCACTATCGTCGAAATTCCACTCCTCGTTCCACCAAAATTACAATGTCAACTACCTCCAACTGTACAGGGTGATATAAGCCAAACCTAACTCAATCCAACCGGCCGATATATCGGGCCTCCCCGGCAATATCACCTTAGGGGGTAAATAATTGCTAAACACATTAATCACGTGAAATCGAGCCGCTCTATGACACACTAATGATTCATTGCAAACCGTAAGGTGTATGAGTTGCTTGCTACGCTCAGGCTTTGGGTTTTGCTTAGTATTAAGACCCATTTACACAATGTAAGAAATTGCATGAATTGCGTGTATTTTTGATTACATTGCTGACTATTAATACACAATGAATTCAGTAGATCAGGTAACACTGCAGTGAAACAAATTGCGTCCAATTTCTTGCATCGTCTAAATGAAAATTCACTTCATTATTAATGACTAGACTAATGTGAATGTGAGCCTCACAAAAGAAAATTCACTTCATTATTAATGACTAGACTAAAAGGTATATAAATACAACATGATCAGAAAAAAAGCACACAAAAAAATCCTTTGAAGTAATAAAAAACAGAAATATTAACCTAACATTTGCGATAAATAGGCCAAGTTCAGCAAAAAATGCGGGACAAAGTTAAGCAAAAAAATACCGGTCAACTAGTACCTGATTCTATTTTGGAACTGATCTTGTTTTGAAAAACAGACACGTTCTAAATATGAATGTGGAGGTTCAAAGGGAACGAAAACTATGTGAAAGCTTTTTTTTTATCTTAATAATATTCGTTGACGATTGAGCTACAATTTAAGATGTAGTACCCATCTTTAGGAGGTCTTGTCAGCAAACTGACGGGAGCTAAATGACTGCCGGGGTCGCGGCACCACAAACCTGGAACACAAAGCACAATTAAAAGAACATGTTCGTTTTTAGCCTGTTAACTCTTCTCACTTCTCTCTTGAATCAAGGATTTTCAACCAAAATTGAATTTGGAGCTGATTTCTGCACTTTTAATAACTGTGTTAATATAAACAACCAGAACCAACAATTTTTCGTGCATTTTGAGTCACATGCATAGATAGTCACTCATTCACAGACCAACTTCCATGTGCACCTCCCGTGAATAACATAGAAACATATTTTATTTAACGTCGAAAGAGGTCAAATTAAAAATGATAATACTAACAAAACTGGCCAGGTGAATTGTCATAACGTAAATGAATAACATTAAAACAGGACACCAACTAACACAATATCCCCAAATTCCATACAGTACATATATCTAGGAACATTATGTCAGATAGAAGCCTTGATTTACAGCCCAACTTATCGATTCCGTGTTCCAAAGCAAATGATTGAGGGAGATGTTACATAAGGCACTTTTGAGATATCTCCGCCTCAATAGATGATGTTCTACGTGCGGATTGCGAGATGTACAAAATATGAAATATGTGAAGAACTGGGTCGCTGGTGGAAGAACTTCAAAAATACTCGAACAAGAATATAAATAATTTTAATTCGGTGTTAACTACACGAGTTAAGTACAGCAAGTGGGTCAAAAATGTCGAATCATACAATGAACTTATAATTACTATTGCTAATTAATAGCTTCCGTGACAATCGCAAGTTGCTGCTATGAGGAAACCATCAGGCGCATCTACATGCCCCCGCGCGTTGAAAACAACGTTTTCAACCAGACTCCGAAGACACAGGCAATGGGCAGATTCGGTTGAATGCCCTTCGTACGATGCCAGTGGACGTCTGAATATCAGCCACACGAGCGATGCCATCTGTTCCTGGGTGAACCGCCACAATACGGCCAAGTCTCCACTTCAACGGAGGAAGATTGTCCTCCTTAATCACGACCAAGGAGTTCAGCTTCAACCCATCCTTACAGGAACGCCATTTAGTCCGCAGCTGTAATTCCGCCACATACTCCTTGCTCCATCTACTCCAAAAATGCTGGCGGAGTTGTTCTATCCGCTGGAAGCGAGACAGATGGTTGGCAGAGCGATCCTGATAATCAGGTTGCGGCAAGGAAGTAAGAGGCCGGCCAACAAGAAAATGACCCGGCGTAAGCGGTGTGTAGTCAGCAGGATCTGAAGACAACGGCGTCAGTGGACGAGAGTTCAATATGGCTTCTATTTTGGTCAGTGCGGTGTACAGCTCCTCAAAAGTTAATTTACAATTTCCCAACACTCTTCGAAGGTGGTACTTTGTTGACTTTACACCCGCCTCCCAGAGGCCACCGAAGTGCGGGGTGTACGCAGGGATAAAATGAAATTTTATTCCGTCACTGGCTGCACTTTCACCCAAGGACAAACTATTTTCCTTTAAAAAATTAGAAAGGTCATTGTACGCACCGACAAATGAGGTACCGTTGTCGGAAAAAATGTCAACGGGTTTACCTCTTCGAGCAATAAATCGATGCAAAGCTAGTAAATAACTGTTACTAGTTAAATCGCCAACGAGTTCCAAATGAATGGCTTTGGTCGTAAAACATATAAAAATTGCGATATACACCTTTACTAGCCTGCATCCGCGACCTTGACGACTAGCACACATAATAGGCCCGGCATAATCAACGCCTGTGCTCTCAAAGGGATAACCTGGACGAAGTCGTTCTTGTGGTAAGTTGCCCATTATAGGACTAACTACCTGTCCCTTCATACGGCGACATAGAACACACTTATGATAACAAACCTTCGCCAAGTTGCGACCTCCTATTGGCCAATAAGATTCCCTAATGGAAGCTAATAATAACTGTGGGCCAGCGTGCATTAATCGTATATGCTCGAAATCAAATAATAATTTAGTGAAATGATGTGTGGACTGTAATAAGATAGGGTGTTTTTTATTAAAATCAAAACTAGAATTCTCGAGTCGTCCTCCTACCCGCATTATGTTTTTAGTATCTAAATATACGTTAAACTTTAGAAGGGCGCTCTTATTTGGTAAACACTTTTTATTTAAAAGCAACTCATACTCGGCAAATGACTCAGCCTGACTTTTAACAATAATAACATTGAGTGCCTCATGTAACTCATCTTGGGACAAAAATATAGTTTTAGGGTACTGTTTCCTGCATGATTTAATAAATCTTAATATGTAAGCTACGGAACGAACAAGGCGTGAATAATTAGAATAACGACTAAAATCAATGAAAACGTCACTTTTTGTGTCATTTATAACGGCATTTAAAACTACATTAGGTCGAGTCTCCGGTAATGTATCGAGCCCCAAACATTTGACTTTAGAAGGCCACTCAGACGGGTCAAGTTTCAGAAAGTCTGGTCCAGACCACCACAGATCCAACCTCTGCAGAACACTAATATCCACACCACGAGATATTAGGTCTGCTGGGTTTTTATCCGTTGGAACGTGTCTCCAGGTACAGTTGCCCGCCTTATCCAAAACTTCAGCAACGCGGTTGCGCACAAACGGCTGAAGTTTGGTAGGCATCATCTGTGACCATCCCAGGACGATGGTCGAATCAGTCCAACAATAGACCCGACTGATCTCCACTCTGAGTGAGCTCTTCACCTTCTCATAAAGGCGCGATCCAACTACCGCACCGCACAACTCCAGCCGCGGGATTGTTGTGGGCTTCATAGGAGCCACTCGACTCTTAGCCATTAATAAACAAACCGAATACTTACCCTCATCATTGACGCTGCGAACGTAAACGCAAGCACCGTATGCGGACTCAGACGCATCTGAAAAAATATGTAGTTCTAATTCACGATATGAATTACAAACTACAATTCGCGGAATACGGAAATGAGGTAAAAGTGGCAATGATTTAACTATATTATCCCAGTGGTTTTTTATTTCATCAGGCAGTGGTTGGTCCCATGACAATTTATCCAACCACATTTTTTGTAATAAAACCTTCATGGTTACCACAATTGGACCTAACAAACCTAAGAGATCAAAAATTCTCGCAATCACGGATAACAAATCACGCTTAGTGTGCCCAGCCGAAGACGTGCTCAGACTTAAAGGAAAACCTAACTCATCGGAAGCGACATACCAGCCCAGACCTAGTAACTTGTCGGGCTCGTGAGATGCAATATTTAAGTCAACCGGCTGCAGGCAAGTCACGTGCGGCAGGCAAGTCACCAGAGGCAGGAACAGCATCCAACACCAGTTCAGGATGATTGGACCTCCATTTCCTCAATGGCATACATGCTGACGCAAGTGCCTTGGTGACTTCATTGCGGATGTATCTTACTTCGTCTAAGTCATTACCCCCGGACAGTAAATCATCGACGTAGAAGTCGTGCCTGATGATTTCTGATATTTTAGGGTCCTTACATTCGAGTCCTATTTGTTTAATACACCGTGTCGCGAGGTACGGTGCGCTAGCCGTACCGTACGTGACAGTGTTCAACTCGTAAACATTAATAGGCTCACAGCTGTTATGACGCCAAACAATCCGTTGCAACTGCCTATCTGACGGATGAACAACTATTTGTCTATACATCTTTTCCACATCTGCAGACAAGACGTATTTGTGGAATCTGAAACGGAGAAGTATAGACAATAGATCGTCCTGTACAGTTGGTCCAACCATCTGTAAGTCATTAAAGGACACTCCGGTCACAGTAGGACAGCTTGCATTAAAGACAACACGGAGCTTGGTCGTGCTGCTCGACTCACGTAAGATTCCGTGATGCGGAATAAAGTAGCTTAAATGTAAATTAGGTTTATTAATTTTGCTCATATGACTAAGTGACTCGTATTCTAACATAAAATCATGATATAATTTTCCAAAATCTAACTTATTTTTTAATCTACGCTCTAATGAAATGAAACAGTGTGTAGCTTTCTTATAAGAATCTCCCAGAACCGAAGGATCTTTCTTAAGGGGTATACGCACACAAAAACGACCATCAGACAATCTTGTAGTATTTTTAACAAAATGATCCTCGCATAACTTTTCTTCTGGCATATAATTTGAATTAGAAGATTTTAAACTGACTTCCTCTAATTGCCAAAACTTAGTCAACTCGGTTCTAATTTTATCCCAATTATTATCATCCTCGGAAACAGATTTTGAAAAGTTACATTTTAAATCATTAGACTGTAATGAACAGTATTGTGTAATTGGACCGGAAACTATCCATCCTAAACGGGTTTCATATAATATTGGCTTTCCGGTACCTAACTTTAATCTTTGCGATCCTAACAATTCCCAAAAGAGGTCAGCGCCGATTAATAAATCGACATCAGCGGGTTTATAAAATGTAGGATCCGCTAAAGAAATATTCGAAGGTAGATCGAAATCAGATATATTTATTTCACGGCACGGTACCTCACTCGTTATAAACGGCAAAACAAAACAATGAAGTTCGAAACTAAAACTATCATCCAATGACGTCATCTTAATTCGACATGTTTTGCCTACGTGCGAAGTAACGTTGTTAATGCCAAGTATGGATCTATTTACCTGGCTAGTTATTAAATTAAGTTTCTTACATAACCGTTCCGTTATGAATGACGATGTACTACCGCTATCAAGGACCGCGCGCACGAGATGCACACAGCCAGTGTGATCCCGTAGTTTGATCAAGGCGGTCGATAACAAAACATCACGCTGCGTATGACCTCGGGAAGATGCAATATGTGCTGACAACGTAACGTTATTTGTTTCTGTGCTGGTAGACGGAACGGATGATGCAGACAAATTATTATTAGAAGAATTACCGCTAAGTGTATTCGGAATATTATCCTTAGAATCTACGTGAACTAGTGTGTTGTGCCTACGTTTACATAACTTACAACCGGTTTTTTTACATTTGTTAGCGAAGTGACCCGAACGAAAACAGTTATAACAAATCTTATAATTAGGTAGGAGTTTTAAACGAGCATCATTGCTCAATGCGAGAAACTGTGGACAATTACTTAATGTGTGATCGTTACTATTACATTTAGGACATACTTTAGGAGCTGACTCGGTGCTGGAACTATTATTAGACTGATTAGCTACCATCGATTTGATCTTAGGGCTTGATTTTCCTGCCGGTTGGGAATGATTACGAGGTCGTTCTAAGTTCTCGATTAAATCGGCTCGAGTACGTAGGAATTGCATGAACATATCAAACGTAATCGAACTTTCCCTGTCAATCCTACCTTTGAACTCCTCCCATTCACGATAAGTCCTTTGATCAATCTTTTGAGTGACGTGGTATATCAAAAATGTGTCCCAGTGCTTTACAGGCTCACCTAACGACTCTAGTGCTCGCAAGTCCTTATTTAATTGATCGATTAGACCTTTGAGAGCAACAGACGATTCCTTTGAAACCGCGTCAATGTGATATAATGCGGACATATGATTTTGTGCTAATAATCGTTTGTTGTCAAATCGATCAAGTAACAACCTCCAAGCCACAGAGTAATTGCTCGAAGAAAACTCAATTGACTTGATGACTACGGCAGCAGTTCCCTCAAGAGAGGCTCTCAAGTAGTGGAACTTGTTGACTTCATCGATTTCGTCATTACTGTGTATTAGGCTAGTAAAGGTGTCACGAAATTCTAGCCAATTGCAATATGAACCGCTAAACTTAGGTAATTGTATCGTTGGTAATTTTACTGGCTTGTGTATACTAGCAAGTGTACTATTACAGCCTTCCATCGATTTACTATCCTTATTACTCTCGTTGAGAATAGTTTGCGCTCTGGACAACGATTTGTAATAAAGAGACTCGAAATCAGTACGCTCCGAACTTTGTACCTTAAGATCGTCTACAAGACATTCCAGACGTAACTGTACCTCATCATATTGCTCGTACAACGACTCCATCTTTCCCATGCGCAACTGCAACTCGGACACCTCACAACTACTTAATACTTTGTCCTTGAGTGAGTCCAGGAAGGTGACGAAAGCAGTCAAGCGACCCTTGAAGCTGCCTCGCTTTTTAACTAATTCCCTTTCCTCGGACATACTGGGAGATGAGTGAAGTCAACCTGGAATTGATACAGGAATACAATTAAAACCAGCAAACAATATGATTTAATACACACCTAACTGTGTTTTATACACTGCCTAAATGCTATTGCAAAGCAACACAGAACCTACAAAATAATTAACAATTATATAAAGCTAAAATTGGTATAAATAATGATTATACCAAATATAATTTTACTTGTAAAATTACCTACAATTTTTAATGTTGTAAACTTTTATGTTAACTAGCTAATAAATAAGCACAACTAAAATACTAATCCCTATTTAATACATAAAATGATTCTAATTCTTAATAACTTTTACAATTTTTAACAATGACTTGCACTAATATCTAACACTCAAATTATTTGTATTATGTCAAGATACCTGCTACCAATTATATCAACCACTACTAAGTAGATATAAATTATATGAATTAGTTACAGCTTTATATAAATTAAGTTTAAATAATGTAGCAAATAAGCTAACTATACTGCAACGCGTATGATTTTAAACTTAAGATTTGCTGTTAAAAAATACTAATCACAATGTAACAAAGTACCTAATGATTCTAACGATCAAACTAATACATAAGTAGTAAAATAAATAATACTGACCTTATAAAATACTTTTACTTAAATACTACCTACCTGAGTGTTGGGTGACGATATTAGTTAAATAAAATACTATACACCGCTTAACCACTTGTTCGAACTCAATCCAATCCGCCCGCGAGTAACCTCCACGTCACGGTGGAAAATTACAGTCCTTTATTTCTCTTCAATTAAATTCGCTGATCCTCTCTTAAATTAGGGTCATCAGGCTCGTTACGGACCATGTGAAGAACTGGGTCGCTGGTGGAAGAACTTCAGGAAAATACTCGAACAAGAATATATAAATTTAATTCGGTGTTAACTACACGAGTTAAGTACAGCAAGTGGGTCAAAAATGTCGAATCATACAATGAACTTATAATTACTATTGCTAATTAATAGCTTCCGTGACAATCGCAAGTTGCTGCTATGAGGAAACCATCAGGCGCATCTACAAATACGTTTCTCTTCAAAGCTGAAATATACAGTAGTACAAGGTTTTGCGCGCGGTTTTACCTTTAAATGATATTTATTTTGTAAGTTGGTTATAAAAAACACTTTTACACGTCACAACCAATATTTTAAAGCTAGATAAGGCCGGTGTTTCGTACCTGACTATTCTGAGAAGAAATATCCGAAACAAACTCAGAGGTCACAGTCTCTTTTAAAGTCCAGACATTGCATTGTTTTGTTCAGGTCATACGAGGACCATGCGGGTGTCTGAGATGGTCTTTTGAGGAAAGAACAACTTAAACTTCATGAAGTGTTGACCAATATCTAACATGTTTTCTACATAATATATTCCTCTATTTCCATTTCCCATATTGCCGTGGGCTTCTTATGTGGACCATTGTCATAAAATTATGATTATGATGGATGGATTAATTCTTGCTAGCAAATCGTAACAAGCATTCATTCATACGTACATTTTAAAAAGGAAAATGGATTTGGATTTTTGCCACACAATTAAAATATATGTGGAAAATTGTAAATGGAGTGCAGAAAACCAATATTGAAATATCATTATTATGTACTATGCGATGTGAAAAATGTTCACATTTCACAATTTTTTTCACGTTGTTTATGAAGAACGTGAAAAAAAATTCAACTTAAAATTTGGTTGATTACGGCCACTGAAAATGAAATAAAATTAAGTTGTGAAAGGATCAGATGTTAATTAATTTAAACAGACGGACAGACAGATAATTTTATTTTTGAATTTATAACATTAGTATCCATGGACGTTTGGATGTTTCTTCTCAAAGCAGAAACATATACGACCATCCATACCTTGGGGAAAACGGGAGCAACTATATTAATTCAAAGTTATGTTGTATGGAATTATTTTATATGTCCTGAATTGAAATCCACTGAAAATAAACTATGCTGGTTTATTTGCTTTATTTGAACACTAGAGCTACCTCTCTCGGCTTTGCAGTGTTGCATTTTAGTAACGAAGAAAATTAAAAGTGAGAAAATGTAGAGCTTTTTAGTTTTTGGTGAATAAAGTGTTTACTATTTTCTAGGATATTATAATCTTATTATTATTTAAACATAAATTGCAGACCGTTCTATCGGGTGTCTATCTCCATACTAAAACTGGCATGACAGAATGCATTTCTTGATATTTTGTTTTGAATATATTTTGTTTTCTGAACTATTATCTTCAAAACTTTATAATTATATTTAAATTAAACAAACTTTGATTTTGTAAAAACATGCTTTATTTTATGTTGTTGTTCAAAACTGTTTTTCGAAACCAATATTTATTTACTATTAATAAAATAGCATCATTAAAATTTAGTCGTTGCCAAATCGAAATGTACCTACAATCGATAAAGTGGAATTATGACCCACCCTAAGCTTATGTATTTTCCTACAGACTTTCAAATCAATTAGGTCCACATTCGCGCAAATATACATATCCCTGGTAATGACTTTGATCTTTGTCAATTTGACGGATTCAAACGATTTATTGTCAAAATGGGTCATGATTCCACTTGGTCGATTGTACACAAAAAGTTATTGTTTTAGACCTATTTAAATTCAAAAACATCAGTCTTCTTCGAAACCGTCCTACTTGCATCTTCCAATCATAGCTCGCTTAGATCTGACATACATAATGACGTTCTACAAAGTTTGAAAACTGTCATGGCGTCTACCAATAACAATGGTTCGTGAAGTCTAACGGTGTCAATGCACTTCGTCATTATTCTCGTGTGTGAAAGGAAAATACTCGACTTTGTTGTTTTGTCCTTGTATTTTTTGAGAAGGAAATATAGGTGTGTACGTAAAATCTCTCTTTGAAAACTTAAATTACTTTTGAAGTTGGTTTGAAACTCGTTTATCTTTGAACTCATGCTTTATCACTTTTGTACTATATCTTAGATGTGTCATTGTGTGTACACGAGACTTTTTGGTGCTACTATACTTTAGTAAGAGTTCGGGTTTCACCATTGGAACTAAAAATGTGAATCAAATCTAAACCATAATTATTAAACAAATGTCTATAACCCACTGCTGAGACACTGGCCTCGTCTCTGTGAGAGGAAGTGGGCCCAAATCCACCACGCAGGCCGTTCGTTAAACTGCTCTCTGAACGGTAAAAGAAAATTCTGCACCGTTTAGTGAGCAGTTTTAATGAATTTCGTTGCACAAAGTAATGCGCCTAGATGGGTTCGAATCCACGACCTACAACTCGGAAGTCGGGGCCGACACCACTGTACCACCACAGACTGCCCCTGCTACAAAAGCTGTAAGTTTCATCATCATTTGGCAATAGTGTCCACGTGATTAACCATCACGTTAGTTATCCCCTAGTCATCTATTTATATCTATCGATTTTCTTCGATCGATCTTCTATAATATAAAAATGGATCGCAAAATATTGCTAAGCTCATAACTCGAAAACGGCTGGACCGATTGCTACTTCTTTTTTTGTTGTGCTTGTAACCATCAGCGCCAGGTTTTAGGGGATAATCATCATGTCCACATTGTCCACCCGTGCTAGCCGGGACGGGCCGCTAGTTTATAATAATAATGACTACGATTTTTTGGAGGTTGGTAATGCTATAGTAGGCTATGACTGCGAAGTATGGGGTTTCTGAAACAATGCCCTAGTCAAAAGTGATTCTTAGCTATCTTTATTTTCAAAACAACGAATTTTTCAGCCGTAAAAAATCAGGGTATCAAACAATGACTTAAAACACCGTATAGGTTGAGTCCTCGTCAGTTACCGCTTAACCCACCATCTCATAACTGAACAAACTTGGTAAATACATCGCCTCTTTGATGTAAGAAAACTTTTAACTCCAATAGCTAGTTTACGGCAATCACCGACAATGAATCCGGTTTAATCGATAAAGTATTGGTTTCTCGGAAAATGTTATGAGAGTTATTACCTACATCAAGAACTCAAAGGAAAACTTTCAGTGTATTAGTTGTTAGGTGTAAAGCAGGGTCTTAAATGAAGTTGAGTTTATGAAAATCGATTTTACTGGCCTTTATTTTTAGTTCACTTTAGTTTGAAGGTACAGTTTCAACGGAAACCATAACTTGTCGACATCAAATCACACTTGCGAAAAAGCCCTCAAATAAAGAGAGAAAAAAAAAACCAGTAGCTTCATTTATTTCTTGAAGGACTCGTTATCGTCAAATTTATCAATAAAACTGAATTCAATCAGCACATCGAAACCGCCTCAAGGAAATGTCAGAGTCAAAATTTCGCTAAGTTGATGAAATTGACAGGTCACGGACAACGTAGTGTAGTGATGCTGATCACGTTTATTTTAGTCGTTTAGTCGGCTTTTCCAGTGAAATCTAGGAAGGTAAGTATTTGTATAAAACATTCCAGGGGGGTATTACATCTTAAAACCAGCCTTGTTCTAGCGAGTGAAAGTAACAGATCTATACAAGTCGTCTAGAACCATCTCGTTCGCGCACTGGCATAAGCCTGGTTTTAAGACATTGTAATACCCCCCCAGGTCACCCACCATGACGTTTTTAAGCGAGAGTTATTTATTGTGAGAAAGAGTCGGAGTTATACAGATCGTCTAGCACCATCTCGTTCCCACACTGGTATTACTTTTAAGACGTCATGGTATATCACATGGTACCACAGAATACTAGCGTTTAGAGTTTTGAACTGAAGATTAGATTACACAAACACTGAAAACAAATCGTGTGCTGAGTCGTCCTAGTGATGCATTTCAAATTCTTCTAAATCCCGGAGTTTGTGGGTTCTTTATTTTTTATTTATTATGACATTCATAATATAATAATAGTTTTTTTATAATATTAAAACCTATTTAAAAGTTCAATATTGGTTTCATATTTTAAATTATTATCTGAGGATTCCAAATGATTTAGGTGTACTTTCATACTTTAAGTTAAACATTCCAAAAACAAAAACATGTGATTTTCATAAAACAAACTTTCGCACAATATGGGTGGAACTAGTAACACCTCCGAACAAAAATAGCTAGTTTGCAGTTTCAATTCCCCCAAAAAAGTTATCCCGGACATTTAATCCCGGTCCCGGAATTCACGCACATGTCCACCACTACACGCTATACTAGTTTCCAAAACAATTCACGTTTTGAAAAACAAAAGAAGTGCGGGTTCACAAACATAGCGCTTAGGTTGAGAGTGTACTGAGAGATTTGTTCTGCTAAACATATAACGTCTAACAAATTCATTAAAATAATATTTTAGTAACAATATTTTGATTGAAAATAATATCGATGGAGAGTCTTGCCTGTTCTCTTCCACTATATTTTTTTATGCTAAGAAATGCAAATATTTTACAAATTCTCATTTCTTTTTGTGATTGACACTTATAGCATCATATTTTTTTTTTGACATTTCCAAAGTTTCTACAATGATCTAATCAAACTTCACAAACTTTTAGCTAGATATAGAATAACTTAAATTACAGGTAATTTATGAGACTTATAGTACAGTTTGGCAAAAAACAGTAGAAAACCGGAAGTCGCCACTGTGCTCTCGCCACCAGGACTTTGAATGATTTTATTTTATTTATTTTCATTTATTACGTTAGTTTAATGGCACAATAATAAATCTAACATACCTGCCTTCTTTGTTTACATCAAATATCAAAGATTTTAAAACGCTATATTTTCAAACGCAATAAACGCCTGCGTCGCGTCTTCGCAAAGATATTTTTAAAGAAACGAAAAATTTATTTTAAAACGTTGTCAGCGAACGAAATATTAGTTCCGTTTCAATCCGTTCTGGCCAAGCTGTACATTGATATGGATAAAAACAAAGAAAACAATAAAAGTCCAAAAAAGACAACTGGAAGCGTACACACCAAGTCAAAACCGTTTAAGAAGAGAAAGGAAAAAATTAAAAGAAGTGTAGTGTAGCTTCAACTCAGTATAGTGTTGTGTTTGGTCGCGTGATGTTGATTCGACTCAGTTTGATAGCAGCCACAATTGTCGTACTGCTGCCGCATGACTCTGTACATGGAGGTATTGACTTTATTTGGCTTTGTTTTTAAAGCTATTGTTGATTGCACTTGTTTTAGAAGCTGTGGCTTTCGTGTACCTCATGTGTCACGTTACTTTGGATGGTTTATACTGAAATTAATGTTGAGTTCATTATACATGCCAGATCTTCTTTCTATTCCTACCTTATAATAGTGTGAAGATTTGCATTTGAATTTTTTTATTAACAATATCACCAATTCATATTAAAATGACAATGGGCAAAAGCGGTCCAAGATCCTCCACTTATGACACTTATTGGAAATGAAAGAACATAGTTGTGACATCATTCTGGCAAAAGATTATCGAAATCCGTCCTGGGGTTCTTTTTTTATTTCCGTTTAAAAGTGACTACCTAAACTAACCTAACCCAACTTTCAATCAGCTGTAAATGATGCCCGACGCATACTGAACCATCTGGGAAGGTGGTTGGCGTATGTTTGACTTATAACGACTACAAATACCAATGAGACCTTAAATAGCTAACCTAACCAACCTTTTTTTTGGCTAAAAATGATGCCCAACGCACAGTGAACCATCTGGAAAGACGGTTGGCTTATGTGTGACTTGGACCCACTAAAAATACCAACGAAACCTTAAATAGCTAACCTAACCTAACTTTTTTAATTCAGCTGTAAATGATTCCCGACGCATACTGAACCATCTGGGAAGATGGTTGGCGTATGTTTGACTTACAACGACTACAAATACCAATGAGACCTTAAATAGCTAACCTAACCAACCTTTTTTTTTGACTAGAAATGATGCCCAACGCACAGTGAACCATCTGGAAAGACGGTTGACTTATGTGTGACTTGGACCCACTAAAAATACAAACAAAACCTTAAATAGCTAACCTAACCTAACTTTTTTAATTCAGCTGTAAATGATTCCCGACGCATACTGAACCATCAGGGAAGGTGGTTGGCGTATGTTTGACTTACAACGACTACAAATACCAATGAGACCTTAAATAGCTAACCTAACCAACCTTTTTTTTGGCTAAAAATGATGCCCAACGCACAGTGAACCATCTGGGAAGACGGTTGGCTTATGTGTGACTTGGACCCACTAAAAATACCAACGAAACCTTAAATAGCTAACCTAACCTAACTTTTTTAATTCAGCTGTAAATGATTCCCGACGCATACTGAACCATCTGGGAAGGTGGTTGGCGTATGTTTGACTTACAACGACTACAAATACCAATGAGACCTTAAATAGCTTACCTAACCTAACTTTTTTTTTCAGCTAAAAATGATGGCCGACACACAGTGAACCATCTGGGAAGACGGTTGGCTTATGTGTGACTTGGACTCACTAAAAATACCAACCAAACCTTAAATAGCTAACCTAACCTAACTTTTTTAATTCAGCTGAAAATGTATCCCGACGCACAGTGAACCATCTGGGAAGACGGTTGGCTTATGTGTGACTTGGACCCACTAAAAATATCAACGAAACCTTAAATAGCTAACCTAACCTAAACTTTTTTTTAGCTGTAAGTGATGCCCGACGCACACTAAACTATCTGGGAATGCGGTTGGCTTATGTTTCACTTACACTCACTAAAAATACCAACGAGACCTTTATTAGCTATTTAAATAGCTAACCTAACCTAACTTTTTTTGTTCAGATTCAGCAGACCTTAAGGCCTTAAGGTATTTTTAGTCGGTGTAAGTCAAATATAAGCCAACCGCCTGCCCAGATGGTTCAATATGCGTCGGGCATCATTTACAGCTGAATTAAAAAAGTTAGGTTAGCTATTTAAGGTCTCATTGTTATTTTTAGTCGGTGTAAGTCAAACATAAGCCAACCACCTTCCCAGATGGTTCAGTATGCGTCGGGCATCATTTACAGCTGAAAAAAAAAGTTAGGTTAGGTTAGCTATTTAAGGTTTTGTTGGTATTTTTAGTGGGTTGAAGTCACACATAAGCCAACCGCCTTCCCAGATGGTTCAGTATATGTTGGGCATCATTTTTTGCTAAACAAAAAAAGTTAGGTTAGGTTAGCTATTTAAGGTTTTGTTGGTATTTTTAGTGGGTTGAAGTCACACATAAGCCAACCGCCTTCCCAGATGGTTCAGTATATGTTGGGCATCATTTTTTGCTAAACAAAAAAAGTTAGGTTAGGTTAGCTGTTTAAGGTTTTGTTGGTATTTCTAGTGGGTCTAAGGCACGCATAAGCTAATCGCCTTCCCAGATGTTTCACTGTGCGTCGGGCATCATTTACAGCTTAAAAAAACAAGTTAGGTTAGGTTAGGTTTGGATAGGTAAGGTAAGGTTAGGTTAGTAGTCACTTAAATGGACATAAAAAAAGAACACCCGGACGGATTTTGATAATCTCTTGGCAGAATGATGTCACAACTATATACTTTCATTTCCCATAAGTGTCATCAGTGGAGGACCTTGGACCAAGTTCCATACATTTTTGCCCATTGTCCTTTCGTGTCAAATATTTTGCAGTTGTAGATACCTTCCTTTATACAAAAATCCCACTCAACTTTCGACACAATAATAAATATAAAATATAAATAAATATTCCACAACTATCACACAACGCCATCTAGTCCCAAGCTAAGCAGAGCTTGTGTTATGGGTACTAGACAACTGATAACATACTTATATATTTCTAAATACAAACATATTATAGATAAATTACACCCAGACATAGAACAAATGATCATGCTCATCACACAAACATTATTTGTCCTGGGTGGGAATCGAACCCACGACCCCCGGCATAGCAGTCAGGGTCACTAACCACTAGACCAACAGGCCTGTCAACAATCCTATCAACAGCTTTATAGGAACGCATTCTATGTGTTTTAACTAAGGATTACATATCCTTGGTACCATTTGTGATTCCATCGGGAAACGACCTCGCTATATACTATGTAGTGATGGTAGAGAACCCTTCGTGCGCAAGCCCCGCTTTGCCAGTTTCTTAAATAAAATTTAAACTTTGTTTTCACAGAAATGCCTACGTATATCAAGAAGGCTCTCCAACGGAAGGAGCTGCATTCATCACAGATGCCAAGGGCTAAGACCAAGACGATAGGAAACCTAACCTTACAACAAGTATTTGACAAAATAAAGGAGATCACTAGAACTTTGAACCTTAACGCAATGAGAAATGGATATAAAGTTGATTATAATTTTAGGATGATACAATAGAATCAAATGATTTTTGTTTTCTTTTGAGCTATTTATTCAAGTAATGAATAACTGAAGTTGCCTGAAACTTTACAAATTACTGGATATTGTTATGGTATCCAGGTAATTATTTCAGAACATAATCTTTCTCTGAGCCACAAAAGGCCTTTCCTTAATTCCTTCCATTCACTCTTTTCCCGAGTCACACATCATCATCATCATTTATCATCATCAGTCTATAAATGTTCCCACTGCTGGGACACAGGTCTCCTCTCTGTGAGAGGGAGTAGGCCATAATCCACCACGGGGGCCCAGTGCGGGTTGGCAGATGTCACATGTCTTCATGGATTTTTGGTTCTAGGACATGCCGGTTTCCTCACGATGTTTTCCTTCACCGTTTTGAGAGCAGTGGTGATGAAGTAAATTACACAAAGTAATGCGCCTGGCTGGGTTCGAATACAACTCGTAAGTCGGGGCCGATACCACTCGGCCACCACTGGTTATCATCATATCAGCCGTAAACCACTGCGAAACATAAAAGCGTCTCTCATAGATTTCTAACAAAACCGGTTGGAAACAACTAGCATTTAGGGAGATGCTGAGGTCTTCATCCAATCGTTTGTCCACCTAGAAGCTGCTGGACGTCTCACTGCGCCGGTTAATAAAGAAAAAAACACATACAATCAGAAAACACATAACAAAACTGCAAACAATTTTCCGACGTAAAACCTAACCTACTTTCTCAATCACTCACAAAATGAAAACAGTTACAAAGTAGCTGGAAATCGTAATAAAACATGGATTCCTTAGCGACTGGAAAGCAAACAATATGATGTATGTATGCACACAAAACTTTCGTACGAGATTACCGACTACTAGATATTGTTTTATCTCATAAAAGTATATGGTAAACATGATTTAACTTCATATAAAATAATGTTGGTTCTTACTATTGTTTTGTCTCGTAAAATATACACGTAAGTGAAATAGCGGTGACTTTCTTGATGATTGTAGTATTTTAATTTTTTTTAAGACTTTAATTTGATGTATGAACGTTTATACACTAGAAGAGCCTTTCGTTTTTGTGACGTAAACTGGAACTTTGAGATTAATTCCAAGGAAAAAATTAGTTCCTTCTTCGTACACTAGAGGCGCTGTTCCATTTCCATACAATACACGCAGATAATACTTCATTCCATTCAACCAACCCGCACTGGGCCCGCGTGGTGGATTGTGGCCCGCTCCTTCTCACAGAGAGGAGGCCTGTGTCCCAGCAATGGGAACATTATAGGCTGATGATGATGATGAAAATTTCATAGTGATCAAGCTACAGTTGACGTGATGTCATATAGCCTTATTCGATAAATAGACTAACCGACACAAAAGTTTTTATTTTAAATTGTAAACAAGCCCTTCAGAATTGTTTTTATTCACTATTCAGTAAAAGATCTAAAATGAAAATACCAAAGTCATAACTAATAAAATGTTATATTCACCCAGGTTTGTACCTAGGCAGGTAGTCTGATAATCTGTTACGGACGCTGTGACGCTAAATCTAAATTGTAAATCTAGTTGCAAAGCCTAGCTGTCTAGCTTTACTGGGAGTTGTGTAAGTACTATGTAGGTCATCATAGTGTTAACCTAGAACCTACTACTATATGTAGGCACCTAACAGTCTGAGCATAGGTTCTATAATGATGCCTATCGTTTCATGGCACTATTGACACAGTGGTGGACTACAAGCTGCTTGTGGAGAGTTCGATACCATCACAGAACAGTAACTGTTGGTATGGCCTGCAAGAAGTTGTTCTGGATTAGGCTATATGTGTTTGTGACTTTATTGTAAACGTGCCCATAGTTTAGCAGAAATTACGGAGTTTCTAAGTTTAAAAACAAATCGTCTTTACCGAGGAAATATTAGCTTCTTCATGCGTTATTTTTTTCTTATTTCAACTTTCTTTGTTCCTAGTTACCGTACTTTTAATACAGTTAATAGTAAGGTAGTGAATTTGAAAGTCCTGTAAATGAAGCTGTGAAAATTACCTAGTAAATAATCTTTAGGCAGATAAGCCTGAACAGTCTGACCTACAGGTATCATATCCCCCAATACCTTGACATGGAGGCTTCATATGAAATTCTAGAATTCAGATTGATTTATTAGGGTTCGTAACTGACCCTAACGGAATATATGTTTAGATGGTAAAAGGTTATTTAAACGATGAATATAATAAACCTTTCAAATATTCCTCACTAAAAACCTTCATCCACTCTTTTTTGCTTAAGGTACGATTTCGCAGCCGATGGCAAACAACAGCAGCTGGTGACGTTATGGCAGAACACGTTGCAACATCACAAACCAGTTAAAATTTAAACCAGTTAAAGTTATAATTTCGAACCTAATTAAAACGTTACGTCTAGTATGGCCGAGAGATCCACCCAGGGCTTGGGCACTAATTTGGTGGTTTAACCACATTATAGAAATGAAGTCGGTTAAAAAGATGGATGCTCTATTGTCGGGGACGTTAGTGCGATGTGTAGTCCGGCAACATGTCACTAATAGCCGCGGAAGGTATTTCATCTAATATCTTTAAACAACGAGCAATTCTTGTATATTTATTATATTATATTCAGGATCTCGGAAACGGCTCCAAGGATTTTCATGAAAGTTACAGATTAGGGGTTTTTCGGCTCAAAGAATCGATTTATCAAGGTCCTAGGTTCGAGAAAAGCTCGGTTCCCAAGATATAGACATTTTAAAAACCAAGTGAAGCTCGGTCAACCAGATATTAAATACATACAACCAGCAGTGCCGTCGCGACATATCGTCTGCTGCTGAAGTTTGCAGTTGGCTACGAGCTCGTACCTTTATTCAAGTAAGAAAAACATTTAACTACATTTCGAATGACGTCATTTCGCGAACTCACAGTAACCTAACAGAGGTAAGTTATGTTATTTCGAAATACCTAAGTAAACAGTCTATGTGAAAGCATGTTTAAGTTAGGGTCTGGTTAAACAATAATTCCGTTATTAGATTTTCGCGTGGAGGCAAAAATTTACATTCACTTTTGTGTTATTAGAAAGTTGTATTTGTATAGTTCTTGTTCTTTTATTAAATGGGGCAACGAATGTGTTATAGTGTGTATTTATATTTGTTTTTGAACCGGTGTAAGAGTTCTAAACTAAAGTGGCTGAAGCATTCCATGTTTCTTCTTAGAGTAGTCATAGTCTGCTAGGACACACTAAAATCATTAATTAGTGTAAACCAGCTAAACCAGGATTGCTCATTTTGTTTCAGTAGACTTTTCAAGTAGGTACCAAAGGACTAAAGGCTTTCCGTGCTTTCCGAAGCACGGAGGAAACTCGCTATGATAAAATGGCGACCCGTCCACAGACCAACCTCGCCAAACGGCTTGACCTTAAAAATCGACCTGTGCGGCTGTTATTCTGTAGCCACGAGCTCAAATTTTCAAATCAACTATACAAAAATATAGAAAACACCCAATAACCCCCATATTTATGATATTCACAGAACTATAACGATTGTTCTCACATGGAAGCCCAGTGGGTCAATATTTACTGCGTTCTGAAACTGACAACTTTACGACACCCCCCCCCTCCCCCTTCCCCCAACTCCCCCTTTCCCTTTTATGTCAAAAACATACAGTGGTTAGTTGTTAGGACATTTTCTTTATTTTATTGTGTTTATTGTTTTGATGTGAGCTTAAATGGCTTGTATTTCCTATTGAAAATGGCTGAGAGGTGGATTTGTAATGCTCTGGTTTTGACGTGAATGCCCTGTTTTGGATCGATTTGTTTGTTTTTGTTTTTTAAATGCATTGGGATTGAATAACAAGCTAGATCGTAGTATATAATTCATTGATAGCTTATTTTGGTTGGTGAATGCACTTTCTGTCAACTATGCACACTAGCTCATTTAAAAATAACCTTATCAATTTGTGGCTGTGACTCGCCGGTTAGATTTTCACCGGCAAAATATATTTATGGGATCTACAACAAGTAGGTAGTTCAGGGTCTGATGTTGGTAAAATTTTGTATTGAAGCGCATCCACGAACAACGTAGGAAGTCCACTGCTAAACACCTATGATTTTCATCAGATTGTGTGTTCACCTTGCAGGTGGACGTCCCACGCTGCGCTTGCCGGTGACTGACCTCCATTCGAGAACCTTACGGACCTATCGGCCAGCAGTATCAGTAAAACCGTCACGACGCCATTACCCTGACTTTGTTGATAGCTGTTTGCTCTTACATTATGTGAGTCGTCATTTCATCAATCACCTCAGTTCAAGCCATAATAATCATTCACACAATACATCCAGTTTAGACTCCCAATAACATTAAATGAAATACCTAAATAAACATGTCAAACACACTCCCAATCTCCTTTAGTAACAAGCTTCACACAAGATCAAAATTAATCCCTTTACAAAGTAAACTTAGTACGAACGAGTTTGATCCCTCTCCTGTAATAATGTAATCGACGGTTTCAATTAAAACTTAGGTACAAAGGAGCTATTTAATTGTTATTGTGAAGTACAAACATGCGAGGTGCAATAACACGAGGTAGAGTTGGCTTCCGAGTCGTGTTAGTCCACTGTGCGACTAAATGTGTGTGGACCTGGACAAAATTTACATTATTTTTAAAAGTTGATCATAAAATTTGACATATTTTGTACATGAGATACTGGAAGTTTTGTCATCTTCTCTGTGTTTAGCTTAGTTTACAGCACTGTGCTCTTAAATATTGTATGATCTGCAAAAAATGAAAATAGTAACGTATAGTCGTTATTGAAAGGACTATGTTGTAATACTTTCTTGTCGACACTTATCACTCATCTTACCTAGTTGTGAATTTTCACTAACTATGCACCTATTTCCGCATATTTGGCTTCCAGTCGACAACTCTTAAGATAACAGCACACGATATCAGATTTAATACTTTCTAGAAGTTGTCGAACTGTACACAAATCATAATTATCCTATAGAAAAACTGAGCAATTAATGCTTTACTGCTAAGACAAATATTATTGTAGAACTAATAAAGTGAAAGTATACGAAAAAGAACTCATCATTTTGTGAAAAAACATCACACACTTTGGAACATCGCCAAACATTAGGTATGTTTGGCGATGTTGATGTCGAAATATTATGTTTCAACTAATTATTTTTTATTGCTCTCAACATTTTATTGAAATGTTATTATTCTACACATCAATTACCTAAAATCAAACCTCAAAATACATAAAACATTTTTGTCCCCACTCCGCTTAAAAGGCCCACAGTGCCCGAGTTTAAGATTGATAGCTCCACTAAGTGTTCCCCGGGTATCACCTGCTGAACTTCTCTGGTTAACTTCCGGAAGATCGCAAGTATCTGTGATACAGCAGTTAAAGGGCTGGGTAGGAGAAACTGGAGTTAGTACCCCCCTTGAGAGAAATCTCACTGGAGTTCCATTTTTAAAATCATTTTTTGTTTTGTAAAATTAGTCATACAAAACGATGAGGACAACAGAGGATATCAAGACAAACTTGTATTTTTTTGCAAAATAATGCATGGCAGCTCAGGGAGATCTTCAACAAAACACGAGAATTCAATAGAATATAAATACATACTTTTATTAATTAGCGTTGAACACGTATTGTCAAGTTGTCAAGTTTAGCGCTTAAATAGGTACTAATGAAGAAGCCCGTTCATGGACACCATAGACGCCATGAAGGTTCGGGTGCTTGTACACGGCGCATGTAACCCGCACCAGTAAAGGTACGGGTTATCCGCGCGACTAACATGCGCAAGTTACTTGATCAAGTTACCCGCGGGGTGCTTATACATACACAGCGTTTGCTACTCACGCAAGTAATGGTGCGGGTTTGCGGTTTACCCGCGCGAGTAACATGCTTAAGCTACTTGATCAAGCTACCCGCGGGGTGCTTGTACACGGCGCATGTAGCCACAGACCGTTGTTGCCAAAACTTGTGGTATGACATTAACTGCCTTATTCGATTAATCCAAAATAACAAATTGAACAGAATTTCAAGTAAAAACCATTTCGCATTTACAGCAAACTTAATAACGAAAATCCAACATTTTAAACCTTACCCAATTTATTACAAGAAAACAGCATCTTAGATAAGAAAATTCCAAGTAATTGGTGTTCGGTATCATTCATCATGATCCGTCTTCCCCGGAGTGGTTCCGTGTAAGCGTTTAGCTAAATAGGATACATTGCTCCACTTGCGAGAGTATATGTCACTGTTTTTAACGCTATAAGACTCCTTATTTAAGTGCTAAGATGATGTAGTGGATGTTCATTTTTAAGTTGAGCTTGTAGTGAGAAAATTTTGTGTTTTTCTTGTTGTTTTGAGAAATTAGGAATGGGATTTTAAAAGCAATTTTAGGTGTTTGAAATGAAAGTCGTTTTCATTTTGACAGTAATAAAATCATAGCTGGATTTGACTACGAATTGTTTATATTATGTTTGATTTACAAGGCGCGGCTTTGTAAAGGCAACAGTCAACAGTGCGTCTGATTTTTGAATGAAATACTAACCATACCGTGTCGTGGTATCACGCACCATGTCAAATAAGTATTCCACTTTTCATATCCACATCATCAAAATACGAGTTCTTCCCTCTCTAGTTAGAGTAGAAGGGACTTTATGACTTGACTGACTAAAAATCACTTTGTTCTTTCAGATGATCTTTGAGTTCCAGGGAGCGGTAATTTTACGCGAAAATAAATGGTGTGAGTCACGAATGTGTTCAATGTCATAAATGTGTATGTGTGCAGTTTTATTAATAACTTATACTAATAGATTTTGTCTAAAATAAAAAAAATAACAAAAGCTACTTGCAATAAATAATTCCGTAAATTCCAGATTTTGTTACACGAAAAAGTGATTCTGGAAAATAGCACAAAGTGAATTGTTTTAAAATACCGTTTCTTGAAATTCAAATCGACGACGATTTCTATTTCCTTGAATTTTATCTTTTCAGTTTAACAATTTTTATTCCCAAAATCGGTAAAACAAAGCATACTATACATTTCGAGGAATCACATTTTTCCTGCAACGAAAATGGTTAAATCGAAAATCTGACAAACTCTCTTACCATCGGATATTGTATTTCTTAGTACTGACTGAGTTGTGAAAGTCAGGTAGTCGCCCCATGTAAAAAACTGTATTCAGCTGTAACTGGTTAGACTGGAACCCGACCCTAAAATAGTTGGGAAAATGCTAAAAAGATGATGATTTTGGTCAGTTGAATCAGCAGCTCCAAACTCCAAGTCCATATCATCACATTTATGTATTATGATTGGTTAACAGTAACTGGACCCATATGACCATTTCGCATTTCTTCGTCGGATTGTACAGATAATGAAATTTTGCAGTGAGTCCAGTCGACCTATTCAACATTATGGCTCTATTTTGAGTGGGTCAAGTTGACGTAAGACTTGTACATTGATTGAGCAATGTGTTACCAGATCAAGATACCAAAAAACAAAAATGGCTACCATTCAGTAGGCATTTGTTTCCGACCCCACGTGTAGAATAATTTTATTGACTGAATTGAGCAAGGTACCTCCCGTTTTGTACAGACAGATCCCGGGCAAATTGTATGGCACTAACAATAACTAATAAACCACTACAGAACGACCCCAAGCCCACAAATGACGCCAACATTCCTCCATAACAGATAGCTTATATACTGGCATATAACTAAAATACACTATCCACAGAACAGAACATTAATTACCCAAAAACATCACAATAATTCGCCATCTTAATTTATTAGAGCAAAAGACATTTTCTTCAAAGCAAACACAAATCTGAGTGGGACGCTTCAGGCCCGTAAATGTGCCCACTATCACTCAAAGTCAGACCTCTTATTTATCACTAGACATATCACCAAAACCTTCATACTATCAAGAAATTTCCTCAACAACCTTGTCTCAAGGTCATACAGCTCACGATCCCATGACTTTAATTTTCCTGACTGTTTAGGTAAGGTTGTGGGACAGTTCCTATATTTTTATGAGGCTGCTATGACGGCTAAAGGTTTTGTTGATTCTCGTCTGCTCGTTTAGGCTTTTTCACTTTGCTTTATTGACTTTATTATAAGCCTAAGGAGTTGTCGGTATGTGCGGAATATGGATGCCTCTTGTGGTGGATAGAAGTGGACAGCTGAAAGCTTTTTCTTTGAACTTTTGGGACGTAAACAGCTATAGAAATGTTGTAATTGATGATAATTATGTGCGAGGATGGTTGGTTTTTGGCAAATGTCAGGGTATTTTATTGCTCGCTGGTCTCCGAAACTCTGCGTACTTTTTACATTTAAGTGAAAAAAAAAAAAGGTTATTATATCCGCACTAGTTCTCATTATAAATTATGAAAAATCAATAAAGTCTTACAGACAACCCTACCAGATCAGACAATCAATTAGGTAGAGAATCTTCAGTATTTCAGGCTCATAATCTTCTTGGTCGCAACACTTTTGTCAGTGTTATCACTCTTGTTAGCGTTTCCAAACGTCTTTTATAATGCGGACAGCGAAGAAATGGAACTCTTTGCTTGCGTCTGTGTTTCCGAACGCATACAACCCTAATCTCTTCATGGTTAGAGTGAACCTAGGCTTCTTCTGGGTAAGTTTTCTCCATCGTCGACCTTGTCATAATCATTCCTGACCTAGACTAAGGTCAAGAGCAAACCCATCCCACATAAAATTAAAGTGTGGTCGTTGACGAGGTACACGGAGGAATGTTCGGTGGGTCGTTAACTTCCCGAGGACTGCTCTTTCAGTGATATGCTTTAATTTTTGCTGGTTGGAGACGTTGCGAGTACATTGGACCATGGTAGACTCAGTAGCACTCTTTATTAGGTCAGTAGACCAGCGAGTTGGTGGTTGGTCACGCAGGCTGATGTGACAAATTAAACTATTAACAAACAAAATTACACTGCCAATGATAGAGCAGTGGTGGCCCAGTGGTATCGGTCCCGACTTACGAATTGTAGGTCGTGGGTTCGAACCCCGCCAGGCACATTATTTTGTATAAATTATTTCATCACCACTTGACTGCTCTCAAAACGGTGAAGGAAAACATCGTGAGGAAACCGGCATGTCCTAGAACCAAAAATTCGAAGACATGTGACATCTACCAACTCGCACTCCCTCTCACAGAGAGGAGGCCTGTGTCCCAGCAGTGGGAACTATATAGGCTGATGAGGATGAAGATGATGAATGACTGCCATTTTTAGGACTTTTGTGAAATCTAGTTGGTTTTCCCTCAATAAGACCACAATAAAGGTCAGTTTAGTATATTTAACATATGTGAGCGAGAGCATTGCGTTCAGTTTGCGATGTGGTCGGTTACTCATGAATATTCGTCCCGGTAATGTGTGACCCGTTTAATATCGCTCGCCGAACTGCAAACTGTGACACTTTGTGCTACAGATTTTGCTAACTTGTGAACTTGGTGGATTTTTGTTGGCTAGTCTGTCAATGAGCTGATGTCTTTGGGAATTGTGATGAGCTTAAAATTCAAAATTACTTAAACTTTACACATATACACGTCTACACGTCAAGCGATACAAAATCATTACGAGCTAACCGTTCACCGTGTGGAAAGATTATACAAGGCAGGGCCAGGCAACTGATTATTACATACCGTGACTAGAATAGTATAATAATATCGTTTCAGTAGAATACTGAGGCCCTGGAACGTAATAGGCAACCGATAAAACAGGGTAAACTTTTCAGCAAGAATCTGGGAGATTTCGCTCCTTTTATTTAGAAGGACTCATTATTTTAGATTATTTTACCAGACTAAGTATAATTTAAAATATCGCTATCGCATAGAAAATTTGGAATTGTATAGTATGTATTAATCAAAATAATTACTACGCATATCAAATAATGATACAACAAGCCCAAACTAGCAATGATCACGCACCTAACGCCTACTCAAATATTCATAGCACTCACACACGCGAACAGATTATTCTAAATCTCGCAGGTGCTCACGAAACGTTTAACGAAAAATACTGACGCAATACGGAAGGGAAGGCAAACTCTAGGTTCACCTTTTAAAAGATTTCAATCTTATCTTGATTCTTAATCTCAGGTTAAAATCAAGCAACTCCGCAGCAGGGGACTACTTAAAATCATTAAAGGAGTAATGAAAATGGAGATAGAACACTTAGGTTGCAATTGAGGAGTTTTTCTTTTTTTTCTTGTCAGTAATTTAACACGACTCAACTTAAGTGAGCACTTAACGGGTGATTCTTCGGTTACGGAGCGGTCTTGGAACGGTCCGTTAATGCAGTAGCTTTAGATGCGGAAGAAAAAATCTCGTGAAGGCATTTCAAAATGTTGATGGGGTTTCGTTGGGAATTTTCGCAAGTAAGACGAAACTTGATGAGTGTTTGATGTGTTAAGTGGTCGGTGAAGTGGATTAGCGGTCGATTGCTCATCGTAAATTCGATTCCTGCACAGGATAAATAATTTATTTTCTATGCTCTAGCTGTGCGTGTATGCCAAAAAGTTGCAATAATGAAAGACCTCAAAATGACGATTGAGTGTCTCTTCAGGGTCGTGGTAATATCTCAAGAGTTCACTGAGGCTCTGAAAACTGGAACATCATCTACCTAGCCTTTTCCCAACTATATTGGGGTCGGCTTCCAATCGTACCAGATGCAGCTAGGTATCATTATTTCACATGGAGCGACTGTCTGTCGGACCTCCACAACCCACAGTAACTGGGCAATACGATACCCCATGGTAAAACTGGCTGTCAGACTTTACAGCTTCTAACAGTAACGACTGTCAAAGATCTAGAAATGACAGCCGTAACCAACAGCTTAACGTGCTTTCAGAAGAACGGAGGAAACTCGCTATGACAGATGGAGGAGAGGTCATCCATCCACAGACCAACCTCGGCAACCCCGGAAGATTGGCCTGTGCGGCTGTAATTATTTAGCCACGAGCTCCTCTGGAAACTGGAACGCAAACAAAAAAGAAATGAGAGAAACATCAGAATTAGTTCCATTATGACGGTCAACAATTCAAAAAATATTTCTGTGTATTTTGCAATTCATACCTAAATACAACGACAAAAATCTAATATCTCTAGCTAACCTAATAACTAAAGAAATCACCAACAGTCCTACATACTTGTTCTTCTATTATTTTCAAAGCTCACAAAACACTCGGTACCTGAAAACGACCCGTCCTTAACACGAGCTCGCCGAATGGCTGGGTAAATAAGAAAATGTTCCCACCCCTCTAATGGCGACCTAGCTCGAGTCGTTCGCGTGGTAAACCAAATATACCGGCTTTCCACTATTAAAGGGGTCCAGTTGGCCTTCCAAAGGGTTCCTTGGACCTTGGAACATAGAAACTGGAGATGTGTTTACTTTGGAAACTAAGCTGGGTCTCAATGTCGTTGATTTTTTTTGGAAGGGTGACAAAAATCTTTGACCTTCCCTCTATAAGGGGGATGTTGATATATTATTATTATTCAGAAGTGACACGTCTTATTATTTAGTTCTAACCGTAGTGTCCAAAATTCGGTATCTACATTTTTTATCTTTAGCGAGTTTTTGGAAACTGGTAGTATATTTCGGATTTTCGTTCTGGAATTTATTTTGTGTTGAATATTACCCTGTACCTAATGATAGTCTACGTTATGTATGTTTGTTTAGTTTTTGTGTGAAAAATAACATACATCCATTTATGCTCACAAACTTTCTCATTCGATAATAGAAGTTAGATTGAACTGTACAATAGCTTGGGCACTATTTTATTTGATGAATTGTGCATGATGATGATTATTATTGTTGTTTTGAAATACAACAATTAATAAAAAGTAAATAAATACCTACAATTATCTGCATAAAAATAACAACGTTGAAAATAATCATCAGAAAAACTAACAATTCTATCCGAAACAAAAATAATTAATTTGGCCAAACATAATTACGGTAGCGATACGCGCCGTAGAGCGTACTTTAAGTTCATTACCATGGCAACAGATGGCGTTACTGTAACTGGCCCGGCACTGTATTATTAACACAAGAGTTTCCCAGGATGTTTTCCTTTACCATACGGAGCTTGTTACAAATTTAAATTACGAGAATACTCGTACACCTACTTGCAAAACAAGTCAGTTCGAAGTCAAGCGATTTTTGTTTGTATCAACTTTTAGGAAAGTTTTGTTGTTATGTGGGTTAAGACGTATTGACTTTAGAGTACCTATTATGAAATACGTAAAGTGAACAAACTAAGTTCAATTTATTTCTGGTTATCTTTGTCCTCTGGACCACCTGAGGCTGTGATAAGGAGCTAGATTGGGAATGCGATTTTTGGAAAGTTAACACCTTGGAAAGTAACCAGTTTTTCCCCACCAAAACACAATGACCATTTTGAACTAGAAAATGAAAAAAAGGGTCACCAATTTTGAAGCAGTTACCTCACAACTTTTTTTCCTTCGCTAGTGTATGTTACGTAAAACTCCAAAGCGAGTGCATATTTGGCTATCAAAATTCGTCCCTACAGGTTAGCGCGTTAGTACGATCTTTCCGGACACAACGGCCCCGCATGATACGCACGAGAGAATCGCGAGGAATTCGTCCCTTATGGATAAGCTCTAAGTGTCGCCACACACGAGCCACTCGCGACAGCCACAAACGCCGCCACGAGAAGCTAGAAGCGGCTACAGAGGTAGCTGAAGCGCGCGACAGCTATTTGTGGCCGGTGGTCGACATCAAATTTGCGGTCGTTGGCTGCTACTTTTTTTAACTAATGCATATTTACTGAGGTAAGAGAGAGAGGGATGCGGAATCGTACGAGTGGCGTGTGGCGGCGTTTGGTGGCCCGTGTGCGGGTGCCTTAAGGCTTAAGGGCGTATCGACTGAGATCGACTGCGGTAGCCCAGTTGGTGAAGCGTCTGGCGTATTAATCTAGAAGCACGCAAGTTCAAATCTCGGTCAATATTTTTTTTAAAATAAATCTGTTCTTCTTAGTGATTCTTAATGGATAAACCCAATAACTGTTTCTCTCTTACTCAGCAGTTTCTTTAATTTATCGTCAAAGAAGTTTTGCATTTATTTCTATTAAAAGCAGCCGACTATTGTAATAAAGCCTTCGGGCTATAATTGCGTCGCTTGGCATCTCGCCGGGTGACCACGGAATGATGTTATTAGCACATAGGTTTAGCTCCAGTCTAGTGTTGGCTTGCTATTTGGCGACTGTTGAGTCTTAAATAATGTGGTTTTCATTAGTGGTTTCAATGTAGGCAATGTAGGATGATACTAGGTACGTGGAGTGCAGATCCAACCTACTTTTTCACATAATGTCTATTCTCCTACTTCTGTTTTATCCTTATACTTATGTTTTACTACGTACGTACTTACTTAAGTACGGTGTGCGCGTACATTCCAAAATCTAAAATGTTCGCTGTTCGTGTTTGCTTGAGTGGGTACACCAGAGTGAACATATTTTGTGACGAACACTGTGCCCCACACATGTGAAATGGCATCTCGTTGCTTTCATAACGCGACTTCGGAAGGCTTTGACCCTCTTAGGGGATCCGTCAGATTGTTAACAGTACCCTTAGGACGAATTTTCACTCTTTCACTTTACAGCGTCTTTCCAGTATTTACAGCGTTTTTGTATGAAATATATGAAAAAATGGAACAGCGCCTCTAGTGTGCGGAGAAAGAACAAATTTTTTCCTTGTAAATTGTCAATTTGAAATTGTTAATTTGAAATTGTCAATTTGAAATTGTCATTTTTCCAGTTTACTTTACGTCTCAAATACCTACTGAAAATTCGTGCTAAGGGTACAGCTCTTTGACGGGGCCCCCCTCTCAGAGGGCCAAAGCCTGCCGGGGTCGCGGGATTATTCCCTAACCGTAAACCCGGAACGTAACAGGCTATGAAGGACACCGTGGATTTTAGTCAGTAGAAGTCTGACAGTCCCTCCCGCCCTGCCCGGGGTTGGAGGACTCATTTGATGATTTTACCACGCTAAAAAAAAAAAAAAAAAGGGTACAGCTCTTTACAGGCATGATCCATGATCGAACGGCGATTCACCAAAGAGTGCCCTCGCCGTCCGCATGCCCTCTAACCGCACGCATGCTCGTGCCAATCGCCTAAGTCATGCATGAGATAATAGGTACAATTTACAAAAAAATTCTTACATTATCAACAAGAAAAAAAGACCCAATTTTCTCACAGCCAAACACAAATCAAATCTTATCAGTAATCTGCCTACATATTTCAGCCTCCTACCTACAACGCCTAGTCGTCGATAACATCTTTACAGAATAAAGAAAAAAATCCCGTCTCACTTGAACCCATGTGTTCGAATGATAAAAATATCACTTCTTGCTTAACGTAACTGTATTCGCAATATGTTCCCGGCTATATTGCTTTTTACTCGTCCCTTTCCGCTCTATTCCATTGTATGGAAGTGTCGTGGTGACTTGAGAAGGGAATAAACTCTAATTTCGATTTGGGAAGTGTTTTTCCTTTGTGCGTTTCTGGATGGTTAATGATGGTCTTTTTACTTTGGCTAAGCCTAATGACGTTAGGCGGAGACCTCTCGCGTCCGGCATTGGTTGAGGCCATGCTGCGGTGAAAGATGGAGTAGGAAGCCGTCGCCTCCTTCTGCGAAGCAGTTATGCTCGCGAAGGAGAAGACAGGCTGTGAGAGAGCTGCTTATGTCGCGGGACTGTCTGAACAGGTAAACGTGACCGTGGCGTGAAGGACAATTGAAGAAACACGGTTTTTGGCCAGTATGTGTCTGACAATCCCTTCTGCTTCACCCAGGGTGGAAGGTCTCATAATGATGATTTTACTTCCTAAAAAAAGGTCTAAATATGCTATTTATGAAGTTAAAACAATAAAAATCTGGAGAGATTTGAAGAGGTCTTTGTCAGTGCCAGTTATATAAGGAATTGTGGAAAGGTGGCTCATAAAATGCGGCCCACTGGCAGTATATACTCAGCTTTAGGTGGTCAAAGGTTGAACAAGAAGAAACAGAATGCGTATTTGCAAAAAAAGTGTGGTACCTATAAAGCTTCATAATTTAGGGTAACATAACTTGATATCTATGCGTCTGTTAGTCGCATCGTAGCTCCCAAATGAATAGACCGATCTTTTGCATACATAATTATATAATTATATGTATAGACATAATGGAGATGGTTCTTACCCCGCTTGTTTTTTCGTTTTTTGTTAAAATTGTTTATTTTTATCAACAGATCACTGTAAAACAACACCAACATAAACTTTGGAAGTTTCTAGATAAAGCCATTGCTAATTTCTCAGAACTACAGACAAGTAACGACTTTCAATCTCCTTCCCAACTTGTTTACACCAGAAGAATGAAAAACAAACAAACAACATACTATCAACAATAACATTTTTAATTCAGAATTTATCGAGCAAAGCATTTCATTAATTACTGCTACTGCTCACTTTTATGGCAGACAAACATCCACAGAATAGTTAAGCACAGAAGGTCAACTACACACAACGAGGAAACGCACACCAAAATAGTAACAGTTGATGAACAGCGAGTGTACTGCGTAGCCACGTATGTAAAACGCCAGCAGGTCAATCTATCCGAATCTGTGAAATTTTACCAATCGAATATTATACCTTCCACTATTAATATGATTAAGGTTGAAAATGAAAATCTATTAAAGAAAGACAGATTGAGGTAGTTGTAGGTTGTAGGTTGTTTTTTGTGATGCCGGGAGGTGGCGTTATCGTTAATTGTACAACTTGGTCCGACGGTGATATTAAGAAACAAAGAATAAATAATCAGGCTCATAAATCAATGCCTCAGCTTACTGTCCCGCTTTCTTAGGATCTTTTTTCTATATTATGAATTATGCGTTGAAGCTGTTGATAATTTTGTACACAGACAGAGTACTTCATACGGGCAAGATCGTCCATCAATTACGGACAGACAGACAGACATGACGATTCTTTAAGGGTTCCGTTTTTTGCCATCTGGCTACGGAACCCTAAAAACGGCGAAAATGTATACATTTCTTTCTAATAATTATGTGACTTGACTTCAATAGTTTTTGCTATTGGTACAAAGCTGGCCTTCTGTAAATATTTATTCTATGTTAGAACTGTCGACTGTTTGCAGAGGGGATACTTTTTAAATAAAGATGTCGTCGTATTTGTGTCGTGGTAACAATGATAATAATTAAGTGAGAACACTCTCTGCTTTCTGTGGAGTCGTGTTTGTGGCTTCTGTGGGATTATTGTGGTTCTCAAACACTTGTTAATTGCAATTTCTGTTAATCCTTATATTGTGTGACGAAGGTCTCTTTGACTTTGTTAGGAATTTCTTTAAATAATTTCGATTCTTATTCAGATGATGATGGCATATAAATATGTCGGGGGTGGACCCGTGCTCCAACTTATTTCTTCAACTGGGTAGAGCACGAAGACTATCAATTTAGATTTGGGTCCCGTGCTCCAACTGATGACGTTATTGTACAGTGACTTGCTTTAGTTGGAGCATGGGACTCAGTCTTTTTTGTAGTGTCCAACTCTCCATGCTCCACCAAGTGGAGAAACTAACTGAAGCATGGATCCGCCTCCATTATGATTTTCCTTATACGACGACACGCAGCTCAGCTGTCGAGCTGCGTATTGTGGGTTCGATTCCTGCACGGTTCTTGAAGTCACCTTGTTTCTGGTCATTGTCGTCTTTCAAACAGTCCAACCCTCGCTTTCTTTGGTCTTCTTCCAATTATTTGGTTCTCGTAAAGTTCGGTTAAGTTCTCGAGTGGCGACCACGGACCGGAAAACGCAGCGTAGGCAGGCCTCCCACTAGGTAGACCGACGTCATCGTGAGGGTCGCGGGCCGCCGATGGATGCAAGTGGCGAATAGTCGTTCGGCGTGGCGGTCTAATGGGGAGGCCTATGTTCGGCAGTGGACGTCTTCTGGCTGATGATGATGAATTAATTGGTTACGTAGAATATGCGAAGAAATTTATTCTTATTACTATTTAATGAATAGAATGTAATAGAAGTAGCACAATAGGTAAAAGGCCGTTATCTAGCAGTGTTATTTTTTCAGTTTAATATTCCAAGTATGTAATACTAGAAGATTTATTCTGTCATCACCTTATCCACTTAGATTCGCTTCTGTTCGATACGAGTATTGAGATTGTCGCCAACGAGTAGAAAAGTTAGTTACATAAAACCCAGTTTATACTGAAGAGAGTAAAGAGCAGATAGAAGTGTAGCTATCGAACCTTTGTGTTTATATCCTTGTATTCACTCACAGTATTTTATTGGAAGCTATTTACTAAAATTTTGACTATTGCACTGGTTACTAACTAAGGATGCGTATATTCTGGGAAATTCAATACCTACCAAACGATCGAAATTCCCAGAAAGTCATAATTTCATATTCCCCAAAATAGATCAATGATAGACTACGAATGCAAATGGCATGCACGCATGTTCTTTGTCCATACAAAATAGTTAAAACTGTTAAATTCAGATCCAAACGGTCAAAATTGCACTCCATTTCCATTATGGCCGACCTATCAGCACAATATTGATGCATCGGAGCTCTAGCATTCAGGGCAATGATTGATAGGACCCGATTAATGCACCGGCTTCGCTGCGCTCGGGATTTACCTAACAATACCTTCCTTGCGGGATATAAATCATGTAAAGATTTTTAAAATGGACCTCCTCGTTATTCTCAAAGATTAATATTAACCACATGGTTGACCAATGGGAGCAGGCTCTAGCGCTGGGTATGATGTTCTGGGATTGATTCTCAGGTCTGGGACTGTTATTGTGTTATTGAGTTGTCTGTTCCGGAATTACTTAGTAGGCTTTAAGGCTGACATCGATTCAGTCATGGATTTCATAATATGAACGTGCTCTAAATTACAATCCAGCGCTAAATTCCGGGCGTTGCACTTTTTGTTTTTAGCGTGGTATCATTATCAAATGAGTCCTCCCAACCAACTAGTAGGGCGGGAGGGACTGTCAGACTCGTAACTGACTAAAATCCACGCTGTTCTTCAGTAGCCCCTTTCATTCCAGGGTCACGGTAATTCGATAAGTCCCGCGACCCTGGCAGGCTTTGGCCGTCTAAAGAGGGGAGCCCGTCATTATGCTGACACTCTTTGAGGCGTGTGTGGAACACAACGCGCCGTCGACCCGGGCATGGGTCCATGGTCGGACAGCGAGTTGGGCGTTGTGCTGGATTGAAACATGTTTACACTATTGCAGTGCCAATCCACCGCCATCGCTGGCAGCCTTTAATAGCAATAAGTTAATAACATAGTTACATTTTAAACTGGCCGACACCTTTCTCCGTCACTCACACACAATCCTTTGATGTATGAGTGAGATATCAGGCTGCATTGTCGCGATATTGTGGCTGAATATTCATTCAGTTCAGCGGTTTTTTTGCGACGAACACATTTTTCTAATACCCGACGTCTCACACCATTAGGTTATGCCTTAATGCCAACCTTTTTCCTTTGTGTACCTAAAACGTAATGTACGAGAAGGTTTGGGTATTTTGCGACATTATAATGCTATATTTCCATGTTGATATGTGAATGAAAATAGGCACAGTAAAGCCTTTTTTCAGGTGCTTCTAGGGTAGATTTATTTAGGTTCGTACGTGAAAGGTAGTTCTAAAATATGTGATTGTCGCTGATATGTTTATTGCCAAAATTCAAGCGATTTTAGAACTTGAAGGGAGTTTTATTTTTATTTTGAACTTAGTTTGTGCTGAAATTTTTGTAAAGATAAGCGTGACCCCAGAATGCAAGTAGCTACTAAAAGAACATTGTGAAATTTCAGGATTCATTTGATGATTTTAACCACCTGTCTTGTTTTAGAACATAGTAGACCGTTTTCAGGTAAAGTCTCCATACAATGGGTGGGTGAACAGAGTCGGCACCGCTGAGGACGACCCATAAAGTGGTGGCAGACACTCAAGGAAGAGAAACCCGAGTCTTGAAAGGCATTTTGCCTAACATTGGGAGATCAAAGTAAAATGAAAAAAAAAAAACATAATCGATAACTGTTCCACTACGAATGGAAAAGAAACCTTTACTACAACAAACTAAACCAACTCAACAAAGAAGCTATTTACAAGCAAAATAAATTACTATACAAGAACGCATACAACCTGTTCCATAAGAGAACAAAACAAATATATGAAATTGAAAAGAACAAAGGAGACCACAGTCTAAACCAAATTGTCTGGCCACAAAGGATGCGGAGTTTATTTTTAAAAGTAGCTCGAACAATTCTTAGGTAAGCTAAACAGCATTGGCACAATGGCTACATGAATCTAGCCCGAAGGCTTGCACTTCAAATCGATTTGGCTACTGCTTGACCCAACCTTTACTGTGGCGTGTAGCGGATTCGCATTTGAGGAGATAAAGTTTTGTTCGAAGTACATTGCTGGTTGATAAAATCCCTTTAGGAATTAAACTATAATTTGCAATAGAAAATATTCTTAATCTAGTTTATTGCTCGAGTAATAGAATAGTATATTTGACTTTACGACCTTTTATCGCAATTCAGTTTATGATTCATCTAAAGTGGTAAAACATCTGGTTTATAATTATGTACCTAATCAAACGCTTTAATAATAGAAAAAATAAGAAAATATTGCCTTGGTAGTGTCTAAGTCAAATGTTAGAGTACCATAGGTTCCGCTCGCGTGCTTCTCGAAACTTACCGCATGGGAATGTAATTTCGCAATAAACTCAGTGTCAGTGTTATTCCAGCCTATAAATAAAATATTTCCGTCTTTTATCAAGATCTGTTCAGCCGTTCTGGGATGATTAAGTAACAAACATCGATCTGAACATAATATACAGCCATACTAAAAAAAACTTAAACATCTGTTAATCACTTGCCTAAATAAAAGTGTGACAGAAAAACGGACCTTATTTCAACGTCTCAATCAGATATTTTTTAGACAAGTGTTCAACAGGCGTTTAAAAGTTTTTGTAGTACGACCGTCAAACTTTAGAATTTATCTGATTTAGTTAACTAGAATTGCTCTAACCCGCGGCTTCACCTGAATACCGAAAATCACCCACTAACCTACTAATATTGGGATAAAAATTATCCCATGACGGTTAATATGAGTGGCTACGATATTATGACACCCTCAATTCATTTGCAAATGCAAATCTGTAATGCAATTTCACACGAATGCGATCTACATTCCAAACTGTTTTATCCAATGAATATCGATTGGTGAGCCTCAATAATTATTTTGGGCCAAATACTAACTAGCAGGTACTACAGGTCTGTCAATAGGTGAACGAGGATATCCTGAGAGTCGCGGGATTCCAATAGGTGCAAGTTGGAAGCCTTAATTCCGCAGTGGACGTCTTCCCGCTGATAATGATAACCACCACACCTGTGATTGTGATGAACTTTGTTTATGTATAGGCTCAAGCCCTGTCCCTATCACAGAAAGGAGACCTGTGCCCCAGCAGTGGGAACATGTTTAGGCGGATGACGATGTTTAATTGAGTACTATTTCCGTCGGAATATTCTCAATACCCCTCGTATTGAGAATACCCCACATTACATAGAACTTAAATATATCGTACGAAATATGGGAGTGCTGTAATACTGTGCTATTTTGTTTATAAATATAGCATCACTTTATTTCAGGACACAATCAAAGACCGGTTCCAAAGCTGGAATGTCCAAACCATCAATGTATATCGTACAGCCGAAAATACCCGAAGATTCCCGAAGCCACGAAGGTAGCGCATCCACAGGGGCGGAGTAGCAAAACCAGTGGAAGGATGCCAATGGCCCGCGACATATGCTCGCCGGCCTTTTCTCAATTCCGAGACTATTTTCGGCAAGAGTGCTTGTAAAACGTTTTGTTAAGAACTCATTTTAAAGTAGGAAAATTGATTCTAGTTTTGTCTGGTATGGTAAGATTAAGTTAATGATTGAGTTGTATTTCATAGTGTTTTGAAGGACCATTAAGGTGCATCCACACATGCCCGGCGGCACGGCCGGCGGCGTGGCCGGCGGCCGTGCCGCCGGCATTTGCCGCATCCGGCACGTTGTTCGTTGTTGGGCAAGGCGGTCTGAAACCCGGCGGCATAAGCCGGCGGCATGTGTGGATGCACCTTAAGGTGCCGCCGGCTTATGCCGCCGGGTTTCAGACCGCCTTGAAAACATAAGCAAACTAAACATGAGATATTGTTTCATTGCCGGCGGCACGCCCGCCGGCCATGCCCGCCGGCCGTGCCGCCGGGCATGTGTGGATGCACCTTTAGATTCACAAGACAAGTCGGTACTGGTCGGTGCAGGCTAAATAGATTCATTATCTGTCTTTTGTTTCCGTGCCGCGGTTGCGGGACTCACGAATTTTATGGGATAGGACAAACCCACCACACTATTCCCAAACCACTGCAACTCCTGAAAGCCAGAATCAACAGTGGAAACCACCAGAAAAGCGCCGAGACAATGAAGCTCGACGTGTCCCGGAGAATGAATTTACCTGTCTTGGATCCTGCAACGAAATTAATCAGAAAAGGATGGTTTTAAGACGTGGTAGTTGTTGTGAATAGAAAATAATTTCGGAAATATAGTATTAGCTCTTGGTATTGGATGGGAATAGACCCTATTAACCAACCAACCGAGAAGGATTGCTGTCGACGCTTAGCGATCTTAGCTAGTCTCACGAGTCTATATTTATAAATTCAAGAAATGTTACGATATTTTCAGAGGGTAGGTAGCTTCTTCTCGATGGCAACAGGAGTCGCCTGGTACTAATAACTTCACAGTGTAATCGCAGATCTACTACTAATTGTGGTGCCTTTGGCAACATTCCAGAATCTTCAGTTAGTGGAAGTCTTTGTATTTGAGATAAAGTTATTAGGCAGAATACTGATAAAGCCGCTGAGCATGTATTTTTAAAAAGCATCATGAAGATTTAGCTTTAAACAATAATGTTAATCATAGAAGGTATCATTTTGACACGACTGTCCAAAAAAAGAGTGTTTTTTTTTGTAAATGATAGTTTTTGTGGCAACTGAATTAACAGAGTAGATTTGAGCCAGTAAGAGTTTGATTGTCCTTTTGCTCTACCTAGGGCAAGAAGAGCAATTTGATAATATTGCCACCCAAATTAGAAAAAAAAAAATTTTTTTGTGAGTTTCGTTGTTCCACTATTATTTCTAAACAAAGGCAAAAAAGATGCCGCATGTGACAATTTTATCTAATTTGAATATCCGAAAAAAAAAACCCAACCTGTTAACTACTGTTTAGCCAATGGAATATTTAAAACAATACTTTTCTTTTGAGGAAAGTATTAGAGTTGTCAAGTTCTGTTTACTAAAAGAAAGTTCTAGAATGATTCGATTTCAAAATACAGATGCATGCGTTTAAATTTCAAAACCGACGTTCTAAACTTCAACCCCCGTATTAATAAACACGTTGTTGTAAAGTTACTACCAGAGCAACCTTTAGAATAGTACTTACATATTCCAAGGTTTAGTGTTGCCATAACTAAACTCCTCGTTGAAAAGGTTTATGTTCGAATTTTAAATAAAATTCTGATTCATTACAACAGAGGATCATAGTCTAACCGACCTTTTTGCAACAATATGACCCTCGTCCTTACTTCTTGCTGAGATTGGAATCATCAACTAAGAGAAATAATTGTAGTCTCATAAACTGTATTTATCACAAGTTAATCCTACTTATCTATATAGAAGTTTAACATTTGTATGTTCGTGAGTTTGTAAATATATATATATATATATTATATTTATATCATCATCATCTGCCTAGCCTTTTCCCAACTATATTGGGGTCGGCTTCCAGTCAAACCAGATTCAGATGGATATCAGTATTTTACATGGAGCGACTGCCTGTATATATATTATATTTATATATATAATATATATTTATTTATATGTGTATTTATTTTAGTATTTAGATTCCAATTGTTTATTTAGATTTTTTTTTATTTTTGTTGTTTTTTTTTTCACTCTGTTAATTGATATCTCAATTTTATATTTTTGTGCACCTGCCATGTTATCTCTCTGCTACCCTGGGTTGACTGGTAGAGAATGCCTCAGGCATTAAGTCCGCCTTTGTACCTTTTGTGTTGCATAAAGTTTTAAATAAATAAATAAATGTGTTTGCACAGGGCGCATAACCAGAAAGTTGGCAACGTCGCTATTAACTGTCAAATATAATTATGTTTTAATTAATTTGGAAATGTTAATATTGTGTCATTGTGATCTACATTTGGTTGTTCAGGGTCTACTTATTTGTGTTGCTTGTAAACGGCCTACGACACAAGAGAAATTCGCACAGAGGGGCAAGGGTTCAAGAATATGACGGTTTCTTCAATTTTTTCCCTGCGTTGCGCTTACTCAAGTATATATAATAATTATATCTGACTCTATCTGAAAGTTTCCGTTGCAAGCGAGAAACGCCGCATACAAGAGCAAGTCTTTTAGCACGTGTAAAACTTATACATTTGAAATTCAGTAGTAGCCATGAAGGGCGCGTATTTCAAACGCATATTTCATGAGGGGCGTGTGGTTTGGCCGTAAGTCATAACGCTGGTTATAAGGGCGTGGTTACATTGGAGTAAAGTGGTATAAAAAGTTTTTATTAGTCTCTACGGGTAGTAAAGATTTATTATGAAGTGGGAGCATGGAAGATCCAAGCTAAAATCAAAACAATAATTATGAAATCGTGATTATTAAAAAGAAACTACTTTTTTTTTCTTTTTCGTTTTGTTCATGAGTCAGCGAGTTTTAATTTCTGTACGAAATATACACAGATTCTTCACCGAGAACAACTTCTATACTGGCTCGGATTACTACGAAATTCGTTCCCATTTCTTATAATTTTCATGTCAATAATTATATCGTCTTTAGAAGATGATGATATTTATAAAAGCGTGTCATATTTATTTGCGATCGCGAAAAAGGAGGAAGTACAGCCGACATCCCTGTATAGCCAATAATCACCATTGAGTATTGGCAAGCGAGTCGACTGCTTTGGTGGTACTCGGTACAGAAATTTGTACAGGTGGCCTACCACGATGTGTTAAAGGTTGAATAATTCCAGTGTATGAAGGAGATCACGCTAGACGACTTGTATAGCTCTGTCTCTTTCCCACAGTATTACAAAAATTAAAACACAATGCAACGACCGAGCGAGAAAAACATCTTACTGACCTACACTAGTTCTTTATGCCAGTAAACTATAGACCTTGTTCCTAAGAACATAAATACGGGTGCACATTCATTCTAAAGAATAACATCACCACTTCAATCGGAGCCACCCTTTATAGAGTCACACACTGGGTCGGAAAAACCGCCGCGTTTGTCCCGCGCTTTATGCAAACGTGAAATTCGTAATGGTGAAAATTCTTGTGTGTATAAAACGCGTGATTTCACTGGTATAAAAGATTTGTCTTAATATAATGTACCTTTCAATGATTACAGGCTTTTACTTACTTACTTTCACCTGTCCGTAGTCAGTTATCAAAGCTTGCATGTTAAATTTGATCCACTTCCTGGTTTCCGATTGAGCGTGACAATGGAATGTTGTGATTACATGAAGCTGATCTGATGATAGAGATGGAACGTGGCCATAAGAATTCTGTAATCAAATGTCGCAAACTCACCGAATTTAGAGCCTAAGCACACCACGTTTTTTAACGGCGCGTTTAAAAAACGAGCGTGGACTGCATGGGCTCATAGACTTGTTTGATTCGTATTAACGAATATAATGTGTATCGCAATTATTTAGATAAAGACGACACATGTAACTTGTTTGTTTTTATTTTTAGCTCAATATTTGAACCAACATAGTTTGACAATCCAATATAGACGGATTTTATGTCACTGTCAAACTATGTTGATAGTCTAGCTAAAAAAAACTGTGTAGTCAGTCTTTGTGTTAGATTAGACTAAATATTATTTTTGTCGTAATGTGATGAACAACGAAGGTCAGAATCGATTCCGTTGCTGGGCAAAGGTTTCTCTCAAAGCCTTCTCTCTTTCTCTGACCTATTTTCTCTGGTTACTGTCGTATAAATGCGTCTATGTCATCACGTGAGTGTTTTCTAGGCCTTCCCATAGACAACGACTTCCATCTTCTGACACCAAATAGCGTGAAAACGTAAAATTTTGTTACGTGACTAAATTCCGTCAGTAAGTTTAAATATTAATGTAAAGTTCGCAAATATTTAAAGGCGGAATATTGAAGCCAAACTTCAAAAATCATTTTTCTATTGTCTACATTGAAACCAATAATTCAATATTCGCAGCGTTTATACAGCCGAGTGCGTAAACAAATAGGTCCTACTAAATTACAGGTAGGCATCCTTTAGAGTACAAACGAGGATGTATGGGCACCACTGCGCTCTGTGAAGCCCTACCCGATATTTAGCCACAGCACTGAGGTGCTGGGCAATGCTGTAACTCGTAAATACAAGCTATATGCTAGCGGTTGGAGTGTGATGGCGTGGCCACAAGCTACACGCGTTTTGCGACAACAACTTTGAAGAATCGAGTTAAAGAAATGGCTTACAAATGGTTCACTTGATGGCTAGCCGTTTTTTTTTTCATTTCCCTTTTTAAAAGACGAAAACATAGGAATAAACTTGCGGTTGATTCATTGTATTTCTACACAAATACGAGTACACGAGCAAATTCTACAAATTGCTGAATGGGCATTGTTCATTTTTTTTAATATGTTGTAATTGAAAAACCATTTCTAGGAATAGCGTTATTAATCATTAGTAACCAATCAAAAATGAAAAATGTTCATATTTGATTGATATTTTTGATAAAATACGCTTGACCTTCCTTGGCCTTCAAATGACGTTATTTTTGGCTGTACCGTTTTGTATCGTTGCCTCAGAAAATAAAATGTAAGTGTCAAGTGTCAAATTAAAAATGTCAAAAATGTAAACAAAGAATATGTTTAGTTTTTTATATATAGGTATTTTATGATTATTTCTGCAACATGCCTCATAATCTCTTTATAAGATTTGCGAGAAAAGTGATGCCGTGATGTAGGCGTGTAATATTGCAAGGTTTATAAAATGTACCTACTGTTGCGAAGATCACTTAGATGTAAGTAAGATATCAAAGCTTTAGATACCTTTGTATATTCATTAATTAAGTTAATGCTAAAGTATTGCTCAGGAAAGCGAACAATAATGTCACCGCGTCGACGACTTTCCGTTTTAAAACACCTTTCAAAAAAGATTTCAAAAATTTATTGTATTTTTATAGTAGGGGAGGCCAGGATTCTAATTTGCAGTTACTCGAGCATCATGGCGACCTATTGGATTTGAAAGAATATTTCTTTATAAGTTTCTTACAAGTTTTCTATTTTAGTGGGGAGGAGGGCGTGTAAACAGTTTTAAAACTGTAAAAAAAAAACAGTTGTACAGAAGTACTCGGGCGCGTCAGCTACATATTTACAGTGTAAACGCGCTTTTCTTTTTCTGATAACCAATACATATTAATCGGACGATTAACTCGAGGGGGCTGTCCGTGGCAAGCGGTTGAAAATCTAAAAAGTGTCGTATTAAAATGTCTGACGATTTGGATGTGCCACAAAGTAATAATTCATATTTCTATTGGTAAAAAAACGTTATCTCGAAATACTCGAGCGCGTTCCATTTTTTTTTAATTGAACGTTTTTCATGGGGGTGTCGATGTCGGTAGAATCACGGAGAAAAGGTGAACTACCTGTTAGTTCGCAACTATCGGTCGTGATTTAATGTCCACCATCTTCGATGTACAGACGCCATCACATCAAGCTACCACAATCTGTCAGATTTCTTTAATAAAATTTCAACCTTATCACAAGAGTAGAAGGTTAAGGTTTGAATGGTAAAATCTGACAGATTCGGGTAGGTTGACCTGCTGGCATCTGTACATAATGACATTCAATTTTTTGAACGTAATTAATCTACCTTTTCGTAATCTGACTCGCTCGAGTATTTCTGTGGATAGATTTTTTTTTACTCATCTGGCGCGTTCTCCCACACCAACCCCACCATATAAAGGGTTGATACTTGGTACAGGTACATTAGAGGGTGCAAGAATTCTCCTTTATGATAATCTGATGCGTCAGTCACATTAAAATTCCCTTCCTGGGCTCCCCGACTAAGGATGCTATCTGACGTCTACTATCAAGAGAAAGTGACGTTGTGTTGTCAGGCAGTTTTTTTAAATTATTCACTGGTGAGGCAATGTCACAACTATTTGGTCAATCGTGACGTCAGCTACCTCAAAAATTAAAATATTAAAAATAAAAAAACTATTGAGCCAATCATAAAAATATTCAAATTAGTTTCTCAAAATGCTCTAAATTTGCAGAAAATAAAATGAAATCGAATGTTTAAAAAATTAAGACAATCCCCTCACTTTGACTCATCTTGATTCGAGGTTCAGATACAAAATGAAACGAAATTTAAAGCGTCTGATTTGCCAAGATCAAGTGGTTATACTATGGTCAGGGTTATGCTGGCTTCATATGGCGCATATTATCTAGCCGCGCCGAGCCTCGCTTCCACCTGCACCTGCACGAGCGCGATCTGTCTTCTACGGTGAAGCTGGCATAACACGGCGCCGTGTGAAGCGAGCATTAGAATCAATCTATAGCAACTATTTTTTTTTAAGCGTGGCTTTCAACTGCGAATGTCACTTGTTTCCTACGTGTCAGCATGTCTAAAGCCTCCTCTTCACAATCGGCCATGATTGCCGTGTTTGCCAAACAGAAGGAGACGGCGCTATACCAGAAAGTAAGATGCAAATAACTCTATCTCGATTCTTAGTATAGCGCCGTCTCCTTCTGTTCGGCAAACACGGCCATCATGGCCAATTGTGAAGAGGAGGCTTCACAGTGACTCACTTAATTAACCAATTTCATTCATTTATTTTCTCTGCAATCACTGTCGTAACATGTGTTTAATGTGGCCGAGTGGTTATGATTCTGTTGGAGAGTGAATCAGCCTGTGGTGATACTGTTTCGAGTTATAAAGGGCTGTTGCTCCGAAGTTTAATTGGGATCGTGATTTGGTTTATAGATATTGTATGACATGAAATTTTAATCATTATTTACAGATATTTCTTCGAGTGTTTATTAGTTGGAGGGAGGATACTTTAGGAGAGTGAGGAACATCATATAATTTCTCTAAAAAGTTATTGCACTACTGGCTATGTTTATTTTCGATTTACTAGCTAAAGCTTACGTACCTTTGCTTTAAATCTAATAGACGATAGATTTCACGTAAGTTACTGGGTTTAAAACCATTTTGGTTTTTGTGTAAGAGATCCTTTTGCAGAGAAATACTCATTATTTTCTGAGTTATAATTGTTTTGGGTATCGTTTTTGTGGCTCAGTACTCAAAAAATGTACTAACATCACATACACGAGTTGTAAGAATGACTTCAGAGGGTATCCAGATCCTCGAACGCAAAACGTAAACATCACGCGGAAATGGGGAATCAAAAAAAATCCTGGCAGATTTTAAAATACTAAATTTTGAAGCTGACATTATATGGATCACATAATTATCTAGGCAGGTATCTAAGGTCGGTTTGATCAGTAGTTAAACTAACTATTTGTTAACTACTATACATTTTTTAACCATTTGTTAAAAATGTATGGGATTTTGTCAAAGATAGTTTAACTATTGATCAAATAACTGACTCTGAGACTTTTCTTCCATTCAATCTCTATCCATCTACTAGGAAATAGAACAGCTACCTATTTTGCGTAATTTTGATTGAACTTACTCAAGAACAATCAATCTTATTACATCAACTTGCTACGGAATTTTAAACTTTAATTCTTTTAAACAAGGATGAGAATTGTTTGGAATGATGGTAATAAAATAGATTGCCGACTCGACAAATGTATTAATAGTTGTATTGATTGAGTTTTATGACGCCTGAATGTAGTCTTTGAAATTACGTCATGGCCGCTGAGATAGAAATACAGTGATTCAATTTTATAGTAGCACTTAGATTAAATACATTTTCAGGGTATTTAAGAAATTTACTTTAGTTTAATAATCAATTGAATTTAACATTGTAGCTCAATTATATTGAGGATTGAGTGAAGAACACAGGATATTTTTATCTTAATATTTATTAAGATAATAAAGTACGTTCAATTATTTAATTGAACGTACTTTTGAATTCAATTTTGGCTATTTAATTTTGACAGTGTCTTTAAATTGCAAATCTAATTAGGCAGTCAAATAGAGTTTAAAAAATAACCGATATTATGTATTTTTTCGGTTGTGAAACAAATGAATATTTACCAAGATATTTAAAACACATCAAAACACGAGATTGGGGGCTCACTCGTGATGTCAGAATTCAATAAAAATTATACTTGATTGAGACGTATTGCCAATTTTGAAAGCATCGCATTTCCGTCAATTTCGGTTTACGTAACAAAAGAAAAAATATGGGTAGAATTTTTTTTGATAATTTACATACCGGACTAATAATTAGAATTTTTCACTCAACAATTTTCAGTGACAAAATCACTATTGGTCAATATTCTTTGTATAAATCCAAGTTATAAACTATCTCAGATGTGGAAGAAAAGTTCTCGAGTCGCGTCCACGGATCGGAAGACGAGACCTCCACTAGGTGGACCGACGACATCGTGAGGGTCGCGGGCAGCCGATGGATGCAAGTGGCGAATTGTCTAAGGGAGAGGCCTATGTTTTACGGTGGAGTCTTTCGGCTGATGATGATAAACTATCCGGTTACCAAATTACTTTCAAATAAGTTTTTTGTGCGACACAGTAACAATCATTCATCCATCCTTCTTCATACTCGTAATCTAATGAAGCGAACAATTCAAAATTAGAACACACCTAAAGTGACATAATATATCTGAAAGTTGTATCACTGATTCGCACTCACTACGCCAATTTAACATCGACACATCTATTCATCGCAATGAGCTTTATGAATCTGACCTAGTTTTTAGTGCACGTGTACTTACATTGTACTCTAGTGTCTAAAGATTGTTGATTAGTAACAGGAAGATATGAATTATTTAAATTAAGCTGATTGTCCACTGTTGGACGCAATAGTCACAGCTTTTTATTTTTTTGGAAATTAAGAGGTAGTTGTTACAAAATATCAATCCCGCTGTATCCAAAGCATTGCAACTCCTAAAAATCTAAATCAACTGTGGAGTCCACCAGAAAAGCGCTTAGGCAATGAAGCTCGGCAAAGTCCTAGAAAATTGTTTTAACTGTCTTGGATCCTGCAAAGAAATTAATCAGAAAACAAGTACAAATAGTAGGTACCTTCAAAATAGCTTCATGTCTGTTGTAATTTATTGTATTCTGTCTTCATTCTGTGTTGTTATAGCGGCTACTAAAAATACATTATCTGTGAAAATTTCAACTTAGTAAGTATCACGGTTCATGAAAAACAGCCTAGTGACAGACAGACGAGCGGACACCAGAGTCTTAGAAATAGTCCGGGACTCTAGATTAACTAGACTATAGGGACTGTATATTTTACTCTTTGGTTAAGGAACCCTAAAAAAGGAATAAAGGAAGACTAAACGCTCGTTTCATTTTTTATACAGCAATTGTAACGTGCGGTGAAAAATCCGTTCACAATTTCTTTCAAAAAAGGAAATAAGAGCTATCTGTAGCGCAAGTGTCAACATTACCTACTTCAACTATACGAGCTTAGTTATACTATATAGCTCAGCTTAGCTATAAGTCTGCAACCGGCCTTATATCTAGTAGGATTCGTAGTTGTTAACGCGGCAAGTAAAGATTTATGGCTTTGTTTTTGGGAGAAATTGGATTTGTCATTCGAAATTATGTCGTATGTGATTGGATGAGTGATTTATCGGGAATTATGTGTCAGGATTACAAGGCCGTAGTGGAACAGTTTGTGGATCGTTGCGAGAAACATTTTCCAACCAAGTTAATTTCATACACTCACTATTTGGTGGTATGATTGGTGAGAATAGAGGCATGATTTTAGATAGAAAGTAAAATTTGAATCACAAGCAGGATTTGAACCTCTTTCTTCCTTTCTTTTAACCACTCACTTGATGGTAGGCAGATGTGGTCAACGGTGAAGAACGCTTGCCCAGAAGTGACTTAATCACTCTTGACTTTTAGAGCCCAAGGTTGTAGCTTTCAGAAAACAAAGACTCTGGCATATCTATAAAAACCACTGGTCTACATTCCTTCGCCATTTAAGAAGCTAAATCTAGACACCATAAAATAAATTGTCTGTTTTCAATTAGATGAATTATGTACGGCCACAATTATGTCCTTTGAAACCAAAGCATGTCATAGTTCTTTGAAATATATGGAGTCTGACCGTCACATTCTTCGTGTTAGACAATAAGTCAAATGTTAGTGATTATTATTACAATTTTCTTTTCAATATTTCAGTAAAATCATTATATCTAGCTCAAGAGCAAATTATGAAATACTACTAGTGTTTGTGTCTTGAATTTTTAAACAGTTTACAGTAAAAACGAAGCAAGGAAATAATTTATAGTCACTGACAACAACGTTTTTTGCAGAGTATATATAAAATACAAAAATGTGAACAAATATCAAGTGTTACCTAAAAAACTAATTGAAATACAGATTGTTCTTTTTATGGACTACAGCGATAATTAGATTGTGGCCTCCCACCCTGAGTGGAGTAAAAGGGAATATCTGTCTTTTACTAACTAAAATCTACCCTGATCTTATGATCCGCGTTTCAGAGCCACGGTATCCTGCTTAAACACTCCTATAATCCCGGAGATGGTCCCGTGACCCCAGAAAGGACGTGACTAAGATTTGAAATACTATTATAAATTGCCAGGAGGATAAGATTAAAATGGATATACTGGCGTCTAACCATGTCAATAAGGATTTTCGTGGATTCTGGAAGAACACGAATAAATTTAATCAAAGGCCGAGTGTGCCAGTGTGCGTCGACGGTGTATGCGATTCACAGGGAATAGCAGAGCTGTTCAAAGAAAAATTTCAAATAAAGTCGCCGTTAGGACCGTCGCGGCTGGTATACGATGTTGAGCCCATGGAGAAGTTGGGAGTCAGAGTCTCTGCTAAAGACATTGCTTCTATCATTCAGTCTATGTCAAGAGGCAAGTCTCCCGGTCACGATGGGCTCAGTATCGAGCATCTTCGTTTTGCGGGCCCTCACTTGTCGCGGCTGTTAGCTCTGCTTTTTAATCTTTGTTTGAGCCATGCGTATTTGCCTCCGGAGATGTTAAAAACAATAGTTGTGCCGATTGTTAAAAATAAAACTGGATTATTGACTGATAGGGATAATTATCGACCTATTTCGCTGGCTACGGTTGTGTCTAAGATATTGGACAGCGTGCTTAACACACAATTAAGCAAACACGTACAGTTACATGACAATCAGTTCGGATTTCGACCTGGTTTGTCCACAGACAGTGCGATTTTGGGTTTTAAGCATGCTGTACAGTATTATACCAGCCGTAGCACGACTGTGTACGCCTGTTTCCTTGACTTGTCGAGCGCTTTTGACTTGGTTTCCTACGACACTCTTTGGAAGAAACTGAGTGATGCTAATTTACCGCCAGAAGTAATCAACATTTTTAAATTTTGGTACGGAAACCAAGTCAACAGTGTTAGATGGGACGGTTCGAACTCAAGTCCGTATGGGTTGGAGTGTGGTGTGAGACAGGGTGGTCTGAGCTCTCCCACACTCTTCAACCTTTATATGGACCACTTGATTGTGGAGCTGAGTAGCACCAGGGTTGGATGCTATATTGATGGCATATGTGTCAATAATATTAGTTATGCTGATGACATGGTGCTGCTCAGTGCCTCAGTTTGTGGCCTGAGGAAACTGGTGAGTATATGTGAGAAATACGCTAGAACCCATGGCCTAGTGTATAACGTACGAAAAAGTGTTGTCATGGTCTTTGGGGCTGGTGGAAAACTCCCAGAAACAGTGCCTCCAATTAAGCTTAATAGTGTACCGTTATTGAGGGTGCACTCGTTCAAGTACCTTGGGCACATTTTGACTACTGGCCTCAAAGATGATGAGGACATTGAGAGAGAGCGAAGGGCGTTGTCGGTCAGAGCGAATATGATTGCCCGCAGGTTTTCACGTGCTTCTTCGGAGGTTAAGAAGACTCTGTTCAGAGCCTTCTGTACCTCGTTTTACGCCTGTAGCCTGTGGGTTCATTTTACGCAAAAATCGTACAGCGCCCTTCGCGTACAGTATAATAATGCTTTTAGGGTGCTGATGGGGCTGCCTCGCTTCTGTAGTGCATCGGGGATGTTTGCAGAAATGCGCGTCGATTGTTTCTATGCATTGATGCGTAAAAGATGCACTTCTCTGGTGCGCAGGGTGCGGGCCAGCTCTAACAGCATCCTGAGCATGATTGCTGACAGGCTAGACTGTGCTGTTTTAAATCGTTGCTCCAGTATTTCAGCTGGAATGCTGAAGCAATGATAGATGTGTATATTGTAAATATTAGTGATTTTAAATGTATGTTGTAATTGTGTTACTAACATAGGTATAAGTTTACATTGTTACTAACACTCTGAATATAATGTATCTAGGTTAAGCAATTCTATGGGCCCTGTTGCCTTCAATAAATGATTAATAATAATAATAATAAATCGTAGAAAACATGTATCATACACAGATATAAAACAGATAAAATCCTTGCGCCGACACAGTCCATTCCACGTCAACATAGATATTAGAAGAGTTCTTTTCATTCCAAAAGCCAACTTTCCTGTTCTGAATGCACTCACAATTTATATTCCCGATCTACATAACCCGACCGAATAAAAAACACATCCACCTCCACACCCCGCTCCAATTTCTTAACATCCTCAATTTTCCTGGATAATCTCAGATATAAAGAGCAAAATTGAACTCAAACGTGAATATTTACAAGTGAACATGGCAATATCTCGTCCAAATATACGTGCAACACTCTATGCGAAATTAAAATTGGCTTGAGGCCAATATAATCTCACTGTGGGTCCGTATTTATCGCTTTGGATAGGGCGGCACGGGAGGTATTATGAAAATCAGGAGAAAACTAAGTCTGTGGGTTGGTAGGTATTTTTGGCTAAATAAAAACAGGTTGCGAAAAGCCGAAAATGGTTTTGTTTTTCATCTATAAATACAGTTTATAGTGTTTATTTAATCTTGGTATAGATTACATAGATTAAATAATAAGTGTTGAGTTACATAATTATCCTCATGATTTCCTTCCCTTTATTATGGTGCACCATATCCATCTACTACCGGGCTGACCTCCTCTTTATATCCAGCTACTTCAAGCAAAGAAATCTAATATAATATATTAGATTTTTTGATATTATCAACTTTCCGATGGGTTTTATGAATCCCGGCCCCCCGCCGCCGTGTCCTACTCTAACTCCATTTTATTGAATCTTAAAACTCATACGTTTTTATTAATTGCTATGTCATTAGTCTAGTTGTCTCTTTCCAGCCATCTACCTATAAATATAAAAAAGAGGTGTCTAGAAATTTTGCGTAATCGTTCACGTTAAAGGAGTGAATTTTCCGAAATCCGTCACTTAAATAACTGATTTTGGGAAATTCACACCGTTAGGAGTCTAGAAATAGGAATATAGGAATTGTTAAAAAATGAAATTAAATGTCATGAGATCTACTTGAAACTTCTAATTTAGTGGACTTTTCAACATAATTGGTAACTCGTGCTTTTCGAGATTTTTGTAAAAGACGTCCCAAAGGGATAGTATTAGAATTAGGCCGAGACTCCACCAAAGCTGTGCGAGTCGAGACGTGTTTTGAACAACCAAAAGAATAGGCTAGTTTCCTAAAAAAATGTAATTAGTTCGTCTTTTAGATTATTCAAAAATAAGGGACACGTATTTTTTTATTTGTAAATTAGACCAAGATATACCTATTAAAGTTACGTGTGACGTCACGATGCGTGGCATTTTTCGCGCAGAGTGACGTCACAGGTAACTTAAATAGGCTAATCTTTGTTCTTTTTTGTTTAATCGAAAAAAGAAAAAATACGTGTCCAATATTTTTTTATAATCTAAAATACGGACTAAATAGAATGTAATTATTTTGACCCTGGAAACTACCCTATTGCGTTAATGGCACAGCTCCACTCCGGCACGACATCAGGGGGAAATACGAAGTCTACACTGACGAAGTCTTGGGTTTAGTGCGAGTATCACATAATTTCAGTACTTAATTTAATTTCGACAAAAAAAAAACAAAAAGATTAAATCCTCTAAACTTTAAACTCCATCCTTCAGCGATAATCTACAAGGTCTATTTAGGCTAGTCCACTTACCGACTATATAATTGTATTGGCCTAAAGCCAGGGATGCACAGTTTCATCTCTAAATGGCCACGTATATAATTTTTATTGCTGCGCTTATGTCCGAGTGCTGTTTGTGGAAAGATGCTCGTTTTAGCCAACTTATAGTAGCCGCTGGTGATCATTTGAGTTATGACAAAAGTGATTTTTTATTATAGCCAGTTTTAAGAAGACTTTTTTAGTATTTGGTTTTTCTGGAGACGATAAAAGGATGTTATGATCTTAAATAATTATGTACCTATTTATTTTGCGAATAAGTTTCGATAAAATTTTTCACATGAGAAAAGGTGTTTCGTACCTGGTTACTCTAAGAAGAAACAGCCGAAACAAAATCATAGGTTACAAACTTAATCCTGTAGTTAGTCTTGGCTATTGCATTATAGCCTGGTCAACCGGTTTCAAGTCCTAGCCAATTTCGCTTCCATATAACAAAATCAATAATTAAAGTCGTCATCAAATCATCAAATGAGGAGCGCAAGAATCAATCAAAATCAAAATATTGAAAATGGTACTGACTAAAAACTACCCTGTTCCTTAGTTGCCTTTCGAGTTCCAGGGCCACGGTACCTTTCTAAGACAGTCCTGGGAGCAGTTTTTTTTTAAGTTGTAAAATCATAAAATTAATCCCTTGCCCTTTACGATCCAGTACAAGTATTACTAGGTACATTTCTGCAAAATCTTTCGGTAACTGGAAGGCTTTTTTTTTTTTTTTTTTTTTAGCGTGGTAAAATCATCAAATGAGTCCTCCCACCCCGGGCAGGGCGGGAGGGACTGTCAGACTTGTACTGACTAAAATCCACGGTGTCCTTCAGTAGCCCTTTATGTACCGGGGTCACGGTGAGGAAATAATCCCGCAACCCCGGCAGGCTTTGGCCCTCTGAGAGGGGGGCCCCGTCATTATGCTGACGCTCTTTGAGGCGCGCGTGGGACACAACGCGCCGTTGACCCGGGCATGGTCCTTGGTCAGGCAGCGAGTTGCCCTTTACTCGCTGCCCGCATGCCCGCGCCTACGGTGGCCGGAGATCATCAAGCGATCATCCGTCGCCGTGGGCGCCTACCACTGCGGCTGGGGCGGAGGGAGGACGCTGTCCTCTCTCGCTCGCGGCCTGCCTCCTCCTTGACGAGCATTACTGCCTCGCAGAAGGAGCTGACCGCTTCCCACTCCGTCTCGCCCCGCAGCATGGCCGCAACCAATGCCGGGCGCGAGAGGTCTCCGCCTATCGCAGCCGTGAGGACACGTCGGTGCTCCGCCCAAGCTGGGCAGTCTTGCACCGTATGCTCCACCGTGTCCTCCGGGCGATCTTCGCAGTGGTGACACCCAGGCGTCTCCTCCTTTCGCATCAGCCACAGGTACCTCCCGAAACTTCCGTGTCCGGTGAGGACCTGCGTCATGCGGTAGGTCAGGACGCCATGACTTCTCTCCTGCCACTCCTCAAAGAGGGGTCTTACCGCCGCGTGCCCGGAACTGGAAGGCTTACCCATGACATGCAATCGCCACGACGACGTCAATTCAATCGAATCACATCATTATTTCTTAGTAGCAAGGTCGATTTTCATTTTAAGTTAGTAAAAATTGCGTCATGTGTAAAGTCCCTAACTATTTATTTAGTTGATGTTTATCAACTTCCTATTAAAGTACACTCACCGATAATATTCTTTGACGTAAAAAATAAAATAAAATGCAGTTGTTTGATTGGTTGCTAAGCAACTGATATTATTGATTTTACTTTATCAATCTACTAGTGACATCAGTCAGTGTTTATCTATGATACGACGACCTATTATTTTGGGTGTGATCGAAAAAAGTAAAGAAAATAATTATTTTGTGAATTGTGTTTTTAGTGATTGAAAGTGTATCTTGATTATTTTGTGAGAATAAGTATAAATTAAAAATAAACCTTGGTAAGTCCTTTTTTAACTTTAAACTAATAACTAGTAGTTAGTTAATTAAAATTACGTATTCAGTAGTCAATTAGGTCGATCAGAATCAGAATATATTGAGTAATATATTAATATTAAGTGTTTTCAGGTTATCTAATGATTAAATCTTTGCACATGCTAAACTATCAGTCTTCGTTTAAACAAATTGTTGAAATAATAACATCTAGAGAAATCGATATTCAAGGTTAAGCTGTACTTGTTTATGCTGTCCGTACACGCTAGGGTATACCAGCAGGCGTAGCATGGCGCCGTAGAAAGGTTTTGTCGACGGAAGAATAGACAAAATGACAGAACGTAGAAATATTTTTATAGTTTTAAGCATGGTAATGAAAAAATATGGAAAATAAATGTTCTTTTCTTCAATAGTGTACGAATGGTGTCATATTTGTGCAAAAAAAACAGTCGTTTAGTATAGATAAAATAAATAACGATGAAATAACTTTGTCTTTTCTTGGTAGAATAGAGATAGAATCGCCATGCTAGGCGTGCTGGGAGGAGTATTACAAAGTCTCTAAACCAGGCTTGTTCCAGTGAGTGAACGAGATGGCGCTAGATGACTTGTATAGCTCTGTCACTTTCCCACAGCGGAACCACACACTCATTAAGACATCTTGGTAGGCCTCACCTGATAGTTTTACTGGTACAGGTAAATCCATAGACCGTACTTGTAGCGGTAAACCTGTGCAAACTCTCAGCTTAAACTAAGAATCTGGCGGTAATGCTTGATCTCAACGCAGTAGCGTTAATAGGTTTATTATTGGTTTTATTAAATAAGAGGTAATTTTACTTATGAGACCTCTCATTGTACCTATAGTGGTACCTAAAGTACTCGTAGAGCCCCCTAACACTTGGCTTTCCCGCCTGACATTTATCTGACAAGTGTCGTCTGTGCAGACGACCGCCTTAGGCCCTAACACTAGAGCCTCACTCACGGCAAATGTCGCTAAATAGTGCGTTATTGGACGTTTGTACGAACATTTAAAGTCTATTTTCGAGTAAATAATCTAAGAGCCGGCTACATTGACGGAATTTTCCTGAAAAATTTCAGGGGAAGTCCGTCAATGTAGCTGGATCTTATCAAGACTTTTCAGCGTTTTGTGACGTACAGTAACCAGGAACTTTGACGTTAATTTTTATTTTAATTGATTTTATAGAAACAAAATACGTCTTCGTTCAAACACTAGCGGTAGTGGTAACTTATTTGAAATATTTAACTTCAAGTACGCTGTAGTAAAATGCAGAAATCTTGTGCTAAAGCCTCCGAATTGAGCGTACTTAGTGGTCGCCTGCACAGGCGTCAGTTGTCAGCTGCGGGGGTCATAGACTTCAGTAAAATCATAGAGGGGGAAGGGTAACTTAGAGTCTGTATAGAAGTAAAATTTACCTGTACAGGAGAACTGCAGAAGAAAACCAGTCAGGAACACCCTAGCTACCCCTAACGCGAATGACCAACTTAACATGTTGGACCGCTGTTAGCCCCAAATGCTATTTGTAGATCTTTGACAGGAATATTATGTAATAGTTAGTAATATTAATTTTTTCGTACCACTTGCTCAAAAAAGTGACATTCTATGCCACAAAAAGCGTACATAACAATAGTCATTATTAATCTGTTAAAAACAGCTTTCCCTAGGGAAAGAAAGTTGTACTGAATTTCATTCATCCTCTAGGGAGAGAATGTGATTTGAATTTCGAATACTTACCGATAGTGAACTACATCAGTCTGTCTTTACACCATTGAGTTTGTATGTAAAGCATTATACAACTTTTTGAAAAAGGAATATGCATTTATTATGCAGTTATGATTTAATAACATTACGAAAACCGAAGAGGCCGTATGATCTTGATGCCTTTGCTTTTCCGAGAATACAATATAATCTAGGAATTTGCCGCGTTTTGTTTTCTTCAAATACATAAACGTTGAGTTTATTTTAATTTATTTTTTAAAATAAGTTATTGTGAAATTTAAATGTTTAATTAATGCTTATCTCATACATATTATTTTAACGTTAATTTTTTCGCAAGTGGTACGAAAAGTAGAGTATTTTCCTCGGTGATAAAGCTGTCTTAGTCTTGGGTGAACTTAAATCCCTCGCTACACTCAGGACTCGTCTTAAATCCCTCGCTTCGCTCGTGATTTAAGATTCTAACACCCTCGCTACGCTCGGGAGTAAGCCTCGAGTCCTTCGTTATGCTCGCGATTTAAATCGTCACCCGCGACAGAAGACACTGCTTTATCCCCTTGGTTAATAATCTACTATTAGCTTATTTTAGTAATCTTAGCTGTATATTTAAATGAATAAATATACTTTTTTGTATGAATACGTGACCTTTCTTTGCTGTCAGAGTCAAATTTTCATTGGCAGATTATGCAGTAAACGAACAAGGTCACGTCAGTAATTATTACCTTGGTAACCTTGGCCTAAATGGGAAGATTGGTATGAAAGACGCACCCTTTTTTTTACTTGTGGTAAAATCATCACATGAATCCTCCCACCCCGGGCAGGGCAGGAGGGACTGTCAGACTCGTGCTGACTAAAATCCACGGTGTCCTTCAATAGCCCTTTACGTTCCAGGGTCGTGGTAATTGGATAAGTCCCACGACCCTGGCTGGCTTTGGCCCTCTAAAGGTTTCATTATGCTGACACTCTTTGAGGCGCGTGTGGAACACGACGCGCCCCCGACCCAGGAAAGTCACACCCTTATTTCTAGTTTTTCATACTTCGAAATCGATAGCAAAACGTTCCCATGATTATTATCTATTCGTCGTATTTTCTAATCAATACGCAAATTACTGTTTAAGTATACCTACCTGCCTTACTTATCTGCGTTCTGAAACTCAAATTATTATTTTATGTACCTATTCGATGAAACTGAGCTGTTACCTAGTCGCTTGTTTCGAATTTTGTGACGGAAAACTGATGAGGAGTTGTTCAATGAACAACACGTCTAGGAATAGTGGAATTAAAAGAGTACCAAAAGGGCAAATACGGTACTTTCACAGTTATTGGGTGTTTTTCCATTAGACGGCACGGCACCGGCACCGGTGCTGGCATAGTACCGGTGCGGGGAAGCAAAAATGTATGAATGCCGAGTGCAAAAGCGAGCCATACGTTTTCATACATTTTTCCTTCCCCGGCACCAGCACGGCGGCGCCGTCGCCGTTGCCGGTGCCGTGCGTTGTAATGTGTGTAGCGTATTTTTGTATTGTTATCTTTTTTAATCTTGTAGCTTAAAGATATCAAGAATTGCACAACAACAACAGCTGCGTTGTTATCATTACGATAGTATTTAAGTATACCTACATTGATACTAAAATACTGATTGTTTTAATCTGTCACCTGAGTGTGTTGACATTCAATGGAGTAGATAATTAAACTTAAAATATTGTAAATTAAAACTGAAGACCGTAAAGCAGTCACATGCAATTGAGAGGTTGAATTCACTTTTATAATGCAATTAATTCATTTAATTTAGTACAATTATTTGAATCAAAATTATGTTTAAAATGAATATCACTTTGACTAAGTTATAATTTGGTTAACTATTTCAAAGACCCCGCGTAATGATTTAGTGCAGTGCTTTGTATTGCGAGTCCCATTTCCGCACGGAAAAAAAATATTATTTTATGATCTACAAAGTCGTTGTTCCTGAATCCGGATTTGTGTATACGTGAGTGTATTTGTAAACATTCTCAATACAGGAGAAATTACTAGTGGTGGTAATACGTGGGGCACTGTTTTTTTTTTTTAGAAAAAGTAGTAACATTGCAAACTTCTTAAAAAAAAAACTGAGAACAACTTTAACCGTCCAGTCAAGAATCAAAGCTGCTACTAAGACATTCGTCACAGAAATACCCAATAACACACGACCCGACCTGTCAGTTTTCCAACCAATAAACCACCCCAACAAGCCAGACACAGGTGTACAAACAAAGTATAAAATGAAACGATCATAACTATAAGATGTGAAACCCTGAAATATGTTCCGTTCAAGTCGTAAGTACAGGGTCTAGGGAACGTTAGTACCTGGTCACTGAGGCAATTTATACTAAGTAAGTGGTGCCATACATCGTCTCAGACCAACGCCTGTGGAAGTAGGTCAGTAGGGAAGCTAAACCTATCACTCTACATGCACTTAGCTGCAATTTTAAACCGTAAGACTTTTTCTACAAGGTCTCTTTTATTATTTAAATTAGTTTTGGCTGGTACACTTGTCTTGTTTATTTTATTTTGGTGCGGGAAAAGTGAAATATATGTTTAAATTTAGAATATAACTAGCTATTAGTTAATTGATACACATACTTTTAACCATTCTTTACCAATCGTTTAATAAGCTACTATCAAACAATCGGCCCTAAGTTGGTTAGTACAGATTACATGGTATTTACAAATAAATTTATATTTATACCTTCAAGCCAATACCAACCATTTTTTGATTTTGTACCTGTAATTGTCAAAATCATTGCAGTTTTTATAGTTATGCAAAATCTATGGCAAAATATGTGACTGTGAAATGACCTATGTATGTAGGTAGCCTTATTGGATCCTCAAAAGTCCTTAAAAATAAAGACAGAAAAAAAAATAGGAGTATAAATATTTGTTTATGTAGAAAAAAGAAAGATAGTACGTTGGAGTGAGGCTGCATTAGTGGCACAACAGCGTTGTGACGAGATAACCCAGACAGTCGAAGATGCAGCGAAACATTCGAACCGCACTGTCGTAGTTGCAACGCTGCAACGATGCTACGTACGAATGGGGCCATAATCTTACTAAGGTATCATTATTCTTTCCGGAATAAATACTTATCAATGTCATCAATATTTTCAATTTACATTTCAACATCGATCCTACCTATTCTTTTGACAGATCTAACAAAGTGCTTGTCTTTTATAAATAATTACCAAAGACAACTTATAATCAAGGCCACTCGGCCCTATGCTCCTAAGATTAATCATTATTAATGTATTTGAAAAATCTTTTAACATTTATTACGTTGGGAGTCCCTGTTGAGGAAGGGTCCCTTCAAACATTTAACAGTGTTTAGCGGTTTACAGGAATTTAGGGTTGGCACCTAGCAGGGTTAAGTGTGAAGTGACGAAATTTTGAAGTACGAAATAGCAAGTGAGATTAATTAGGCACGAAATAGTCGTGCACAATAATCGTTTGTTTAGCCTTTTTTTATGTCGAGAAATCGCTAAAATCCACGAAATAGTCGTGCATAATAATGGTCTGCTTGGCCTTTTTATGTCGAGAAAAGGCTAAAATCGAAAAACTGACCCTAACATTGTTGATAGTCTCGACAATAATATATTATTGTCAGTTTCCAGTCAGACCGAACGCAGCTAATTATGAGGTGACTAGAATGTTTCAACTCTTTGTTTATTGGTGAAATTATCAAATGAGTACTGTGTTCCAAGTGATGCGGAAACGGCTGTCAGACTCTTACTGACTATAACTCCCTATTCCTTTTGTTCGATTTATTGCTTACAACATGGTGATGATCTTACAGATCAATGTATACTGTGTAATACAATAAATACGATACGTATAGTATCTTGAGAATAGTTTAATTTGCCTGTAAAACGGGTCTTGTTTAATTTTACAATGTTCTGTACCCACACCAAAGTTGTATGAACTCTCAACCAAGGAGAGCGCCAAACGCGGTCAATGCGTATGATCGAGTATCGTAATAACAACTCATGTAGAGGCTCTGCACAAGATTTCTGTATGAATCATCTATTTTAGCGTGAAATAAAAAAATAAGTTTCCACGACGCGAGACGCGTCCGCGTCAACCCTAACGTCTCGTGTAACTAAATAAATAAACACGAAGTTCAGCATGCCTTTGTTTACTTCAAGTAGCAGCTTTATCATAGTTGCTTTTAGGAATATGCACATAAACTTTTATAACTATAGGGTTTATTTTCGAAGGAAACTTCACTAGCTCTGCACAGCACTGTGCGAGTAGAAACAAAATTCTAATGTAGTTTAAATCATTAAAAAATACTAGGCAAAAACCCGTTATCGTATTATAATTTGTTTATAATAGAAGAAAAATTAAGGACAATCCGTCAATATTATCATTACATTCATTCTATGACCTCAACCGTAGAGTAAGCGAGTACAGAGGTGACATTTTTAGTTTCCGTAGGAAACAAGGAACTCTTACTTTTATGATTTTCATAAAAGGTTTTATAGTTTTTATTTGTAATATTAAAAAAAAAACAATATCATCCATCAGAAGAGGTGAAGAATTATAAAGAATTATTTTCTATGTACTTACATAATTATGTAATATTCTACACAAAAAAAATACCATTTTCAAAATTAATTCTCAATAGTTACAACTGCATAAAAATCCGTGGCGTTGTGTCGTTTAGCAAAATAATTGGTCACACAGATAATCCAAATACAAAAAACAATTTTAATTTAGAATGATAATTATGTCGTAGATGTATGTAGGCGTTTTTCATTTGGACTTCAGACACCATTTATATTAATTAGAACACCCAGTTCAATGTATTCTTAACAATGAAATGTTTTACATATTCAAAATATCTATGTACTTATGACCTGCAAAGTTAATTACTTTCTGTGACTTTCTTCAGTTTCAAAAGAGACATTATTTTGCATTTAATATAATTATTTAATGTTTTTACTGGAGAATTATTTTATTTATTATTGTTGTGCTATAATTTTTCTGATTTTTTTTTCTTCATATTTTTCAACAAATCTATTCCCAAAGGACTTTAGCCTTTAGACATAAAAGGAGACAAAATAGTAGCGATGCTTTTAATCTTGATAGGCAGGTAACAAGGGAAACAAGAACTTTTTTCCCATTTTTCTTTCTTTATCAATAATTTTCCAATACTCATAGGTCTAAGCTCGTTGGCAATCTACATAAAAAGCTAAATAAATCTAAAAAACTAAATTCTCAGATCAAAGAAATAGGCAGATAGAGCGCTCAGAACACGCGAGTGGGTCCACCAAAGCTAATAAATACAAAATCAACAAAATCGAATACAAAGTCGCGACAGTACCAAGCTACGCATCGTACCAAGCTGCACGTCGCCGCGTCGTTGTTGTTTTTTTGCCAAAATATGCGGTCTCATGTCTTTAACCATCGTAAAAAATGTTCTCAAAAAAAAGAAAACATTATGGAATGTAATTCGATTTGATTTTGTATTAACTTTGGTGGGGACACTCGCGTGTTTTGAGCGTTCTAGATCTGCCTATTTCTTTGATCTGAGACTAAATTATGATGATTTCACGTTTTATTTTTTTGTAGACGAGAAGCAATATATTGTAAAGAAAAGATAGAAATTTTTCATCTTAGTCTCCGTCACCCATAAACAAACGTCAAGAATTTGCTCACGACGTTAGAAAAAAAAAATTTTTTTTTTCTTTGTTACGTGAATGGAAAATATTTACGAATAAAGACGTTGTTTATAATCCACCATGTTTCTCTTCACCTTCACCAGAAAGTCCACAAAACAAAGCAGTATCGCTTCTATAATCCTTTATCTATGACGTATATCAGCCTGTAGTTGACAGCACAACAAACCGAGCGCACGCACACTGCGCGCGCGCCGTATCGCGATCAAAGGACGAACGCGGACTATATTCATTAAAACTGAATTATTTTGATCGATATTTCAATTGAAGTGAATCGTAGTGATGAATTGAAGTGCGATAATTTTTTTTGTTATTGATAAATTGGATTTTTTTTTATTTTGCACTTTGGTAAGTTGCTTTTTTGTTGTAATGTTTTAAATGAAGTATTAAAAAAGTTTCTGGAATTATTTTGTTCTTCTATTACAATTTTCTGTTTGATTTTGTTTTAATTATTGATGCAATTCAATATTATTTGCTTTTATCATAAGTTTGTTTTAATTATTACCTATTATATTCTAAAACACTATATCATAAAGTCTTTTAGGCAGGTTGACTGAAAAAAAAATCATATACAATCGTTTTATTTTGACTTTTTCATGCAACTCAGCTGCTCAACTCAAAACTTAAACCGCCTTAACACAAAAATATAAACATGATTGTGTTGAATGATTGTCTAGAAAAAGTGTAACTGCAAAACAACTCTTAACGTTGACAGTTTTTTTAGAGAATTGTTTAACAAATGTTTTTTGTAGTAAAGGAGAAAGAGTCCTCCAAATTCTCTGTTTTTAAACAGTAAACACATAGAGCATAATAATATTATTATAACATCCATACAATCGAAATAATCTTAACTGATATATGCAACCTTATCTATGCATTTAGGTACAAGCACGATTTATCGGATGATGTGACGTTGCATTATCCGAAGTGATTTCGTAAATACGTAGTACGTAGGACGAAAATTATCTAGCTTGACGAAACCAGTATACGCTGTCCTTTTATTGTAAAGAAATCCTTTTCAGTAGGAGGTCATCTTGTACAGTATTTATGTGCAAAATAAGACAAGCGGCTTTGTCTGCTGTGGTTGTGTCTCGGTCATACAAATTTTTTTTCGTGCGGAAATTGAACCCGCGACAATTTGAATCATTTCGGCTCATCCAAGGTTGAGTTTGTTTATAATTTTAATAACACCTGCTACTACTGGCGTCAGCATGATGACGGAGCCCTCTGGAGGGCCAAAGCCTGCCGGGGTCGCGGGACTTATCTCATTACTGTGACCCCAGAACATGAAGGGCTATTGAAGGCCACCGTGGATTTTAGTCCGTACGAGTCTGACAGTCCCTTCCGCCCTGCCCTGGGCGGGAAAACTCATTTTTGATGATTTTACTACGTAAAAAAAAGCGCTTTTATTGAGACGGTCTGATGAAGAAACCTGTTTAATTCGTTTTATGTAATGGTTGATTTTTAGTTATTAATCAATAGTAGAATTGGACATTCATAATCATGAGTAATCACCACCTGTCTCCGCTAAACCGTAAGCATTTATTTCCTGTCATACTTTAAGAATAATATTAGAAAAATGACATGTAACTGGAAAAAAGCTCTTTTTTATGTACATTTGCATCGGTTGAGTAACAAGCTTTATTCAAATTGTTTTCCAATAAATATTTCTATAATTCATAATCGTCTGTTTAATAAAAGGTAAAAGCTGACTGACTCATCAATCAATCGCGCAGTCGAGCTCACTGAATACATTTCACTGCATATACTAATAGCAAAATTGATTTAAGCATCTCATCATCATCATCATCATCATCATCAACAGCCGGAGGACGTCCACTGCTGAACATAGGCCTCCCCCTTAGACCGCCACGCCGAACGACAATTCGCCACTTGCATCCATCGGCTGCCCGCGACCCTCACGATATCGTCGGTCCACCTAGTGGGAGGCCTGCCGACGCTGCGTTTTCCGGTCCGTGGTCGCCACTCGAGAACTAATTTAAGCATCTAATATGGAAGAATTTTTGGAAAATCCACGCCTAAGAGGTTAAATTAGAGAACAAAAAGTCTGTATGTAATCGTGCTTTAAGTCAGGAATCAAATAAAACATGCCGTAATAAGGCTGGCGACATTTTTTAATCTAAGTCTGGCGATTATTCTATAGAAAGTATTTTTTACACATAAATTAGTGTTTTTGGACATTAAACTCCCGGAGGGGTGAAAAGTGAAAAAACGTTGCATCTGGAAACTTCTTCATTTTCAATGAAAAATAATAATAAATTATTCCATAAGGCTGTACGCAACACAACGTATTGTATCCATCAGGTTAAAAACTATTGAATAGGCTAGTTGCCCTAAAAAATGTAATTAGTCCGTCTTTTAGATTATTCAAAAATAAGGGACAGGGAATAAGTCTTCTTAGTAACCTAAATTGAAAACTGCTTATTAACAATGATAAACAAGAAACTATGATTATAATTACGTATGTTTATCCAAAGAGGCTTAAACTGATTCAGATAATAAAATAATAATTCTAATTATTTTAATTTATCTTATCTTTGACAGTAATTAAAGTTTTAAATAATGATAACGTATGAGATATGTGTGGATTAGGATTACCTGTTTATCTTCATTTTCACAAACATGGAGTAAAGACAAATAATTTGGTAATGTCTTAACACCACTCTGATTTCACTGTTTCGCAGAACCTCATATTACGGCCCTCATATTAACATATTGTGGGTCGTAGGTTCGATGGCTTTCCAAAAACGGTGAGGAAGTTGTCTCAAACTAGGTAAAAAAATATCACACTGGGAACCACGTGGTAAAAGAAAAGGTGTGCTCAGGTTCGATTACCACATGGAACAAATATTTGTGTTAAAAGTTTAGGGTCTGGGTATTACGCACCCACAGCACCGGAGAAATTCCTAGTGTGGTGCAGTCAAAAACATTAATTACGCGAGGGAATCAATTATAAATGTATAAAAGAAGACAGTTGAAGAACATCACAAGAACGATAACGAATACCCACTTACATAAAACAATCATGTTTATTAACAGTACGATAGTAAATCACATAATATTATACATAAAACAGCTGACTTGAATCACCCATTATATTTATGTTACATATGTTCATTGTATATGTTACACAACGCTACCGGTGACAATAACAATTATATTGATATAAATTGCATGACAATCACAGCATTCTTAAGATATTATAAACACTGGCCGTAAACAATGCATATAGAAGTTGTAATGATCAATGTTTGCAAAATATGTCGGCATTGTAGAGTACATAGCTCTATTGAAGACTCACTGTTTTACTTAACTGTCGGCACAACGATCTTTGCTACTTTATTCACACCCTCAAAAAGGGCGTGAAAAAGTTGAAGGGTTGGCTAAAAGTAAGCAATACTTCCAAAATCAAAATCAAATATTTTTATTTCACATAGGCCCATAAAGTCACTTAAAAAACGTCGACATTATATGCTCGATTCGAGTTGGTCGCGATTCCATGGAAAATAAGCGGCAAGAAACTCCATGGTTACTCTTTTAAAATGTGGTATGGTTTTGCAAACTCATTGTTACAATTTTATACAGCTAACTAGGCTCCGTAACCGCTTTCCATCAGGTGGTCTCTGTGCTTGTTTGTCAACTTAGCACAGTTCTTTGACAGCTCTTGATACAGGGAAGGGAGAGTTTCTAATAAAATTAAAATACACCCTGTTCCTTCTTAAAACCAAGCCAGTAATTTTATATAGGTAATATAAATTGAAAAATATTAGTTACATAAGTCCAACCAGAACAACAAACAAAAAAATAAGAAAAGTGAGTGTATAAAAACGTGGGAAAGAATACTAAAGAGATACGTCAACTATAGCCCACAGATTAAATACGATGAATTGAATTGTCAACATTGAAATGATTTCCAAAATATATAATATTTACCTTTTACCTTTGTCATTATGAAATATTTTGTACCCTTCTACTTTCTACTACATTATAATTATTATTATGTCAGTGCATGATTTATTTATCATTATGAAAATATATTATTATAATTTAATTACTAATCACCAACCCAAAGGTCGTTGCTTACTTGATTTTAACAAAAGATAAAATATCTCACAGTATTAAAATAATAATTATTACGATAACAGATAATATACATACATAAATAATCATTTTAGATACTTATCCTTTATTATAATAGATAACATATTTGTATTAAATACTTGGAATATCATTTCTCACATTATTATTAATTATATTTTATAAAAAAATATCAACTGCTTAGCCGAGTAGGTCCCAAAAGGCCACTGTGATTGCCAATTCATTATACACTTCTGGACACATCTATTGGCCCACCTTAGAGTTTAGGTTTCGATGGCCCCTACCGAAATATGATTGCTAGATTGAACGAAAACTGTTGATGCAGTTTTAAAACTGATATATTTTACCATCTTTTTAGATCGTATTGTTTTAAATTTGAATTCAGAATACCATAAGACATGGAGCTACGCATAACAAGTCGGATATGCGCCTTGTTAAAGGCAATTGATTTTTTAATAAAAACATGTTTTATCAAATAAAGGTTTAATTTAATAACGTGTGTTGCCTCCATGGGCATCTACCACAGCTCTCATACGATTAGGCATAGAGTTTATCAACCGCTCTATGAAATTTTGAGAGATCATCTTCCATTCCTCTTCTATGGCAGTTTTCAACTCCTGCAGCGCCTGGGCAGCTGGCTGACGAGCCCTAACACGTCTTTTTAGCTCGTCTCACATGTGCTTAATGGGGTTCATGTCTGGGCTTCTGGCTGGCCAGCCCATAACTGTGATGTTCACATCCCGAAGATATTCCCTGACGATGCCGGCCGCATGGGCTCTTGCATTATCATGCATAAAAAGGAAATTTGGGCCCACATAGTCCGCGTATGGTATCACGTGAGGTTCTAAGCACTCACGAATGTACCTTTCAGCATTTAATGTTGGCAGCCGTGGTCCTGTAACAACCTCAAGTTGAGTTTTGCCGCTCGCGGATATACCGCCCTAGACAGTCCATGAGCCACCGCGATAAGCAACTCTCTCTTCAAAGCAGCATTGTACGAAACGCTCTCCTTTACGTCGGTAGACCTTCTTCCTTCCATCATTGCCATGTAACACAATTTTAGACTCTTCAGAAAAGAGTACACGGCTCCAATCGTGCTGTGCCCAATTTAGATGACTGCGTGCGAAATGAAGGCGCGCTGTTCGGTGGGCTCGCGTTACTTTGGGCCCATTAGCTGGCTTGTGTGGTACCATATCGCGTTCTTTTAACCTTCTCCGAACAGTTCGAGCGCTCACGGATACTCCGTGGAAGTCGCAAAATTGGTTTTGTATCTCAATGGAAGTGAGGTGACGATTTCTCAAGCTGGTCGTCACGATGAATCGATCCTGCCTTTCAGTTGTGACCCGAGATCGTGGCCTTCCTTGGCGACGAACAAAGCCGACAGTCTCTAGGTACCTCTGATAAACATTTCGGGCCGCAGATCGACTTAAATTAAGTTGAGCACTCACGTTTCTTTGGCTGTGTCCGGCCTGAATAAGTGCCACAGCTTGGGCGGCGACTTCAGGTGAAGCATCCATAGATTATTGATAGAACCTCACCTTAATGTTAAGAATAAGTAATGTTTGTTGCAAAACCAAAGATATCAATCACTTTTTCAAGAATTAAATCTAAGTAAACCAATAAAACCAAGTTTTCTTAGTATTCGATTGTTTGATATCAACAAACAGGCTCCAAATTGTCTTTTGTTTCTTTAAATTCTGTGTTTGAAATTCAAAAAAAGACTATTGAATGAAATTTTGAATGTGCCAGGTTCAAAACTGCATAAAAACTTTTGGCTCGACCTAATATAAAATTTTAGCTAGGACCAAACGAAACTGAAAATACAAGGTGGGCCAATAGATGTGTCCAGAAGTGTAATTATACCATTATATGAATTGCGGTAAAATGAGTCTAATTATATAACTATTATTATCTGGCCTTTTGCTTGAGCAAATGGGGCATTCAAACAATACCTACCAAACGCTCTAATAGGCAAAGAATTATCCTTTATAATTACTAACTCCTAGTAATCTTGAACAAATATTGTATCCATGTGAATTATACTTAAGCATGTAAAAAAATTACAGACACAATTATTTATTCTAGTCTTAATGGTAAAATATCTGCTGAAAAAAAGTTAAAGGAAAGTACTTACTTTCCTTTGACTTTTTTCAGCAAATATTTTTTATTTCAGGTTTTACGATATTTAATATATTTTTCTCTTTGTCAATTACGATTCTGTTTTTATAAAAAATAAAAATTTAAATATACACAAAAAAAAGAAAATAATTACAAAAAATTAATAATAAGATCCAAATTTTTACACAAATTTTGGAATTTATGGCAATTTTTCTCTTTGTTTGATGTTTACTACAATAAGCGTACAATTATTTGCCCTTAATTTATTTTTATATTAATTTTTCTTTGCTAAACAAACACTAACACACATTCCAACAACAATTTATTACATTATATTACTATTATTACGACAAACAAAAAACTTTCCCTTCTCCGAATATTTAGTACAAATGTCACACTGTGAAACAGCCCGTAAAACATTGTTCTTCCAACGTAAATATTGAGTAATGACGTCATAGATTCGCTCAAAACCGTGACCCATCCGGCCTCGATCCAGTTTCATGAGTCTCAATAACCAACCTTATGTTAATTGGTATACGGTTCTAATTAACAATTTAAGGGTGGCAGAACACTGGAGTGTAATACCTGGATAATCTAAGGCTTAGTACGATTGCCTGTCTCTAATGCGGACTTATAAAGATAAAAGGTTTGTCAAGATTTTGTAATTTCCCGTGTTTTATTGTGTACTGTTTGATGGGGCAAGCCTTTATTGGGATTAAGACATGTGCGTACTTGTCTGCTATGTAGATAAGCAGGTTAAAACACGGTATTGTCATGAATCATGTTTAATGTTTGATACGTAATTGCAAACTATGTAGTATAATTTTTATAGGGCTGACTTATTTTGATTGCTGGCTTGATTTCGATTTATACGATCGTACAAAAAATAAACCTTATTTCCGTGGAGATAGGCTGAAACTACAAGTAACACCTTCTTATTGAATGACTGTATAAATGTACCTACCATATAGTCGTTCTATAATTGTGATATATTTTTAAATATATATAATTGTGATATATTTTTAAATATATATAATTGTGATATATATTTAAATATTGTTATAAAATAGTGGCGCTAGCAAGGCTGTCAAATTTCAACCAACTTACAAACTTTTGTTACCAAAATGTAATCAGATTCACTGTTACAGTCCAGTGTGCTAACACACTAAACAATGCAATAACAACTGTGCCAAATAGTTAATGAATCGATCTATTGTTAGATTTCTAAACGTACTGATTGGCACCTCTTTATGGTTGGTATCGACTTTCAAGACGAATGTACTTTAGGATACAGCAATCTTTATTGGGCTATACCACTTTTTTTTTCTGTTAACCTATGTTGTTCCACTGCTGGACAAAGATCTCCCCCATAACCTTCCAATTTGTTCTGTGAGCGGCTTTCTCCGGCCAATCCGGGCTATACCATAGTCAAGAAAAATTAAATGACTTGATAAAATGGCAACCTCATGGAATCCCAGACTTGGAAGACTAAGAAGGAACTGCCATCTACTAAACAACATTCGTCATTTTTGGAGGAGAATCTTACAAAGGGGTCTCTGTCACTACTACTGAACCATAATCAAAAACAATCACGTCAATATCCTATATAATAAAGATTTTTGACAGTACTTAAATGCAGTTAATAATATTTCCTAATCGCATTGTCTACATAGTGTTTGATCAATTTCCATTAACCCACCAATTATAACACCAACATAACATCACATTGAGTGTCTGACAGTCCTTTCCACTCGATACTGGGCGGGACGAATCATGATGATTTTTTCACTTAAAAAAAAGGCTGTATTGTTGAGCAGGTGGACCGACGACATCGTGAGGGTCGCGGGTAACCGATGGATGCAAGTGGCGAATTGTCGTTTGGTGTGGCGGTCTAAGGGGGGGCGGGTCTATGTTCAGCAGTGGACATCTTCCGGCTGATGATGATGATGATTGTTGAGCATGACTGGTCAGAAAGCTTTCAAAAGCAGCTTGTAATTTTTGTCCTAACATGAAAAGAAAAAACATAAAAATAATTGAATTCTTTCAATACAAGTACTTTGCGATCAATAAACAAATATGCTTTATTGCCAATTTACACTCAATAAATAATAACAATTCAAAGAGTAACACCATGTAACACCTTGAATTCCTGTTTAAATTCTTCGAGCTATGAAGAAATACAGAGCGCGCGTCAGACATAATACACTATCAAAGTAATTGCGCTTGATTGGTGCGTGGGCGCAATAGTATCGTTTGTTAGGAATATTGCAAACACTAGATTTATTGACCGATTTTAAAGAAGGAGATTTTTTTTTGTCGTATTGCCACAGTCATCTTAACAAGGTCTAAGCGGGTCTGGTTGTACGTATATGTGGATTTTTATGTTTGTAAAGGCACCCACCACGTTACAGGAACAATTTCGTAGTGTGGGGCCAAGTTTTTTTTAAATTATTGTATGAATTGTTCAGTCTATTTACCTTTGTAGTCTCCATTGAGGGTCTCATCTTTATGACATTTCGATCTACTTCCGATTTTGTAAAAAAAACCTTTTGTCTTTGATTGAAGCTTTATTTTTCTTTATTTTTGTGACTAATAAAAAGCGCGTATACAGTTTAACATTTTAATGCTTATAGTTTAAGTTATAATTATAACGCATCTGGTAAATCACCTGAGTTGATACAATACCAGCTTTAAAATCTACGCAATAAAAGCGAATATTGAAAGGTATGTAAACCTCCTCACCATTAGCCGCAGGTACGTAGCTGCTAGACCTAAATAAGCATTTATCTAGCTACCTATTTCAGTAATTGATACTCGCCTAATCAACTAGGTTAGGTAGATATCTTATCAATGTCCACTAAGTTTTGAAAGATGATAAGAAAGGTACAATCGACCAAGTGGAATTATGACCCAGCATAACCTTATTTTCCGAGAGACATTCAAATAAAATTAGGTCCACATTCGCGTAAACATACATATCCATGGTAACGACTTTGATCTTTATCAATTTGACAGATTCAAACGATTTATTGTCAAAATGGGTCATGATTCCACTTTGTCGACTGTACTTTCAGCGTTAGACACTTAGATAAGTAAAATACCTAAATGGTTAATAATTTTGTTTTATATTATTATTTATCGTATTACCCTCACTTTCATTGGAATAGCTGTCGATAAAATTTATTTAATCAATAACAACATTAATCAAAACTGTTTCAGCTTCCGATACCCGTGGATCTCTTTTTCTTATGTATCATTTTTAACACATTCATCCGTGATATAACAGTATTACCTGGTGTTATCGCTTTACTTTAAAATACCATCATGCTTACAATAAAGGGTACTGTGGGTCCGCAGTAAACTGTGCCTTTTACACCATCACGTGTCATCATGACGAATCCTATCTGTGTACTTTCAAGAATAGACTGACTTATTTATACCTTTACAATTCGATTTATTATTCTTCTCTGTGAAGAGGGAGTGTGATCCACCACGCGGATCCAGTGTAGGTTGGTAGATGTGACACGTCTTCCAATTTTTGCTTCTAAAATTATGCCGTTACTAGTAAGACATCGTTTCCTTCATCGAAGGAGTAGTGGTGATGAAATAAAATTACACAAATTATGTGCCTGCCTATAGTCAATTTCTTAAGCCCCCTTATCACTGGGCTACTACTGCTCTCTATGATATAATATTGATGAGCATTTATGATAATGTTTACAGATGAGTATAGGAAATAGTAATTATGCTAATTATATTTTGCACCGATTTTATGGTACGATGGAAATCCAATCCTATCTGATGGTTATTACTGTATTTACTTGTAAGCCTAAACACGGTCTGAATAGCCAAATTGTTATAATTATTTGTCATTACAAAATATTGAAAATATGTGGATTTTGTTCTAAATTGACTGATTGAAAATTCATATTTCGGTTTAGTCACCAGATAACATAAATTCTTCTGGTGCTTCATTGTTAAATATTTCAGTTATTCTTCAAACCAAGCATGACAAAGATTAATAAACAGTGCAAGCATGGCAAAGCATATATAAGCATACATAGGTAGGCACCAAGATAAAGAATGAGTATAAATACTCATTAGTTTTTGTTCACGCTTCATCATTTTATTTTTTTGTGTATTAGATTTTCAGACGATCCTAGAACCAGAACAATTGAACATGGCCTTATTAGAGACACCGTAGCTCATTAACTAAGACTAACCATCCTACATTATCGTCTGCATTTTTATACTTGCTAGTTCTTAGGCTGAGTTGTTTGGTCAATAGTTAAGCAAACTATGATTAATTATATTGCTACTGATCAAATAACTCTCCCTAAACCTTAAAAATAAATACAAGAGCCAATGTCGACAGCAATATATTGAGGCATTGCACTAAGTTTCCTCCATTTCAGTTTGGCAGCCTTTTTGCCTATTTTCCTGGTTCCTGTTTTGAAGCACAGCGTAGTATTCTGTCGTATTCTGTCTGATCTACACTCAGAATCCTGCGCTCCATTAATCTAGCCGTAACTTTTGCGACTCGCCGAAATCAAGTTTAAGCACCGTGGTTCAGAACTTTTTATGTATGGCCATTGGCCATTTATTATGCCAAATTCCTTTAGTATAAGATCAGACATGGGAATCACTCACGATCATTCCATTTTTTCACATGACTGTGCATCGCATGATCTCTGCGCTTGTCCTAAACTGGAACAGGTTGACTCCATCAAGTACTTGGGTGTCATTATTGATAAAAATCTTAACTTCAAGGAACACATAAGACTTTTTTCCGGACGGGGTCGTAAACTTATTTATATTTTTAAGAATCTCAGGCACATCGCTGATCCTCATATATTATCTTGAAACGAATATACTATGCTCTGTGTCAGTCACTTATCACATACTGCATATCTGCTTGGGGAGGTGCTCCGAAAACCACACTCAAATCAATCGAGGTTGCCCAACGGGCTATTTTAAAAGTCAGTACTTTTAAAACTATACTTTTCCCTACGACTTTACTTTACCAGGTTTGCGGTGTACTAACTGTGAGACAGTTATTTATATTGAAAATTATTATTATGCAACACACTTCTACAATTTATGATTCCCAGTTTTTGAGTACACGCAGAAATTATATGGTCTGTACACAAAATAGGTTTTGCAGCACTAAATTCTGTACTAAATTTTTTAACTTCATCGGTCCCTATATCTACAATAAGCTAAATAAAAAACTAAATATCTATCCGCTCAATACAGGTTGTTGTAAGAAAAAGGTATTAGAATACCTACAAGGCCTTACATATGATGAAACTGAGCAACTTCTAGATGTACCAAGTTAGACGAAATGTTTCCACTTCATTGTACAGAGTCAAAGTATACTATATTTATATACAAAGTATTAAATTAACTCTTTTCGTGTAAGTATCTCGCAAAAATACCTATGTATTAATAGTAATTAATAAAAGTCACAAACTCACTCACTTATAAACACACCCTCTCACACTCACTCATTCACTACCACATAACTCAAAGGGAGGTGCAGATTATTATTGCAATTAGAATTAGTATTCATTTTTATTTTTGTAAAATGCTAGCTTTAAGAACTAAAACTTTACTTAACTTGAAGGGATTGGCGCTGTTAGCCGAAATACAGGTACCTCTTAGTTTGGCTTCAGATGCTAAAACTTTTTGTAACATTTATTATACCTTAGCATTTAACTATATCTTAACTTAGTACTGTATTGATAAAATAAATTATTATTATTATTTTGACTTTTACATTTTTTGTCTCCGGCTAGCCGGGAGTTCTGATGGCACGGGCCTAAGCCATGTGTTCATCAGTTGGGTGAAGTACGGGAATATTTGATTCTACGCGGTTGTGAGCAGTCTGTACTATATTATCCGGCTCACATTGCAGAAACTTTCTGACTAGTCTGCATGTATTTAGAATAACTGCCTTCTGCAGTAGATGGTAAGTGCTATCTGGTAGATTTAGAGATATAAGAGACTGATGAAGCTGTTTGGGATGACTCCTGTTGTATTATTATTAAAACTCAGTTTCAGGCACGCACTCAAAATTAAAAAAAAAAAAAGATGGCAGAACACACGCATTATTTGTTTGCTGTACGAGCTGCATAAAAATCTTAATACATAAATGCGAAAGTTTTTGAGTACGTATGTACTAGTACTCGATGTGTGTATGTTTGTTACACTTTCACGCAAAAACAACTGAAGAGATTAGGATGGATTGGATATTTTATCATTTGGACTTACAGTTATGATATTTTCATCCCGATTTTATGATTCCGTGTGATATTTTTCTTAAGCTATAGTGGGCGAAGTCGTTGCCTATAGCTAGTTTGATAATAAAAGTAAATGGACGTAGCGTGCATCGAGCGGTCGAACAAAAGTCGTTGGTGTGTGAACGGCCTTATAAAAACTGATTGATGTAGGTATTTACTTCTGCTTATTGTTATAGTTCTCGTATTGCTGTTGGTCAGTAATGGTAAATAAAATTTTAAAATAGGTATCATTTTAATTTTTTTGACTTTTTCTCTTTTAGTGGGCAGATTTTTGAGAAAGAAAAGGTTGCTATAAATGAGACGGTTTTTGAATATAGTATTTGAAAGTGCCAATTTTTCAAACTCTATTTTTGCACAGGATCTCTTTTTCTTTTATTTGAATGTAGTCTAGGTTTTTTAACATTGATAAAGCACATTTTGCCATATTCAAATTCTAATTTTAAATCCAAAATCAATAATAGTTAAAAAAAAAAAAGATCCGATGGCTGTTGACTGCTATCTTCAATATTTTGAATGTTTTTATTTCATTTTTGAAAAAATATTGAAAAATGTAATTAATGTAAAAAAAATAAATAAAAAAAAAACCGGACGAAAATGAAACATTAGATTTATATTTCTTTAAAATATTTTAGGTCGTTTTTTGGCTCATGTTGAAGGGGGTGAGTTAATTGCAATCCAGAATGATCCAGAATGTTCCTGAGAAACTAATGTATGTTGATAACTGTCGCACATCACTACATACATACAATTGCGATTACAAAAGGTGTTATTATCCTTACAGAGCGCACATTGCGTAGAAACAAGTGCAGGAAATTGACACATGATTGCATATGCAACGCAACGATAATGCAATGTTTTGTCGTGCATTATTACTTTGTTTTATTAAACAAACTGTTTTTTTTTATAGCTATGTGACGCAGTGATACTAGAATTAAATCGATTTTAAGTCTTGATTAGAGTATAAACATTTAAGATACAGAGCGAGTTATTTGATCAACAGTTAAGCATACCATTTGTTATTATGGTTAAAATGTACGGGATATTAACTGTTAGTTTTTTTAACTACTAACCAAACACGCACTAAAACTTAAAAAAAACAGTCATGTTCAACTTTTTTGAATTTAAAATGAGACGTCTCTCCTATCTGAAAATTTTGTCCATACAACAGAGATAATAGATTTTGTTGAAATCTAATTCCTTTACATAATCAAAACAAAAAAATAAAAACTAAGTATGAAACTCACAAACAATAATAATATCTAAAAATAAAGACAAAGAACAATAGTGACTATTTTTGTCAAATTGAGGCATATAAATAATTCAGAATGGATGCCTTACTATTTATTAATTATAGCCATGATATTATTATGTACACAGACCTGTAAAGAAATGTCTATGTCTAAGGTGACCCCTTAATTTGGCTGTCTCAAATTAAGGGTACACACCTTATCTAACTTTAATGCATGCCGTTAACTCAGTAGACCAATTTGGCTGGTCATAAAGTTTCTTATTACGCACATTAATCTACCAAATGTTTTTATTAAAATATTGATAAAACTAATAGCGTCGCACCCTTGGACTCCTGAGTACCTAAATGTTGTAAATCTTGGGGTTAAATGTGTTGTCCAGCGACAAAGTTTAATAAAAAAAAATCGGAGTGAAATTTACTATTAGGAAGTTACCTTTATCTGTTAACTTTTATTAAGGTCTTCAAACTGACAACGAAGCAAATACCTAGTGGTGTACATCCTTCAGCTCGGTATTCTCTTGCAATTGAGTGCGGATCGCACCATTGTAGGTAGCCAGTAAGTAGGTAGCTCGCCGTCCGATCAAGGAACAGACCCGAGTCATCAGCACGGTGTTTTCCTCGTGCGCCTAAAGGAAATGTCAGCAAACTGATGGAGTGAATGCCTGCCAAGGTCGCTAGCCTGTTAAAGCAGGACTACATTACTAGGACAGGATGATTCTTAATAGAGCAAAAGTCACAGTCCCTTTTGCTCTATCCAGTCCGAAGATAATTTTACACTCGAAAAAGTAGACAATGTCATTGTTGTTTCTTTAAATTCTCCGCCTCTTTTGAATGGGTTCCAGATTTATTGGTGGTATTTTTTTTCTATAATATAGTGTTTTTTTTTTGTTATTTAAATGGTTATATTATAAATCATAAGAATCTCGAATTTCACACAAAACATTTAAAAAAAAACAATAACCTTTGGTATTTTTTTTATTATTTAGCCATAGGCTCTTCGCGTTTGCCCATTATCTTGACTTATGGTAAGCGATGATGTTTTCGACGATGAAGCACGCTTGCTGAGCACACAATATAATAATATCGTATCGGTGTACCTACTTGCCTATCTAACTTTTTGTCTGTCACTTCGAGAAATACAGATGTGGCATTGTTATAATATGACGCATAAGATAGGCTATTAAAATACACAGGATCTAGGTTCAAAGACATTGTAAGTTATGAATCTCGACCTAAGTCACAAGGAACAAGGTCCAAAGTTCAAAGGAACGAGTGACAATCGTAAATGCACGATGTAAATTATAATAAATACATAATTATTATCATTTATCAAGTACACAATGCGTTGCGCTAATGAAGAACAACATAACTGCATTCATAAGTCAGTGTTCATAAAAAGAAACGAGGAAAAATATGAAAAAAGTATAATTATATTTACAATGTAGTTTAAAAAAATATAAAATGCAAGGAAATAAAATGATAATTATATTTACGTTTTGGATTGATTTGTAAAAATAGTAGGTATCTAATAAAGCTGGATGTGGCTACTGTGTCTATGTGAAGGTACTCACGATACAGTAGAAATTCCTAAAGTGTGGCCATTTCTTTAAGTATTCTTACTCAAGTTAACATATTGCAAGTTAACTATTATCTTTTTACATTCATAAAACATTTGTAGCAAAACAATAACATGTTCCCATTATGGGACACTGGCTCCTTTTCTATGAGAGAAAAAAACTTCGAATTTTTTAGACATAAGACATTAATTTACCTTTACCGTTTTGGAAGTAGTGGTGATAATAATAGAAATTACACAAAAGGAATGCCTCTGTCTGGGCTCGAACTCATGACTTACAAATTGTTGCCACAGGACCAAGACTATTCGCAATTATAAATTGTCAAGAAACCTTGTCTAAGGCCAGGCATCCACCAAAGCGGAGAGGAGAGGATATGTGTTTGAATAACCAATCAGATGTCCACATCTCCTCTCCTCTTCGCTTTGGTGGATACCGGGCCTAATCAGCCTAAAGCCCTAAATATAAAAAAAAAGTTTTATAAGAATGAAAGCATCTTTACAGCGTAGCAATAAGAACTCATATTTTCGTATTTTGACTGGTGTGCAGATTCTTTATATTTTTTTATTCTCTACTGTCTCTCTGCTAGTCTTTCTCAAAGCCCTTGTCTTGCGTCATCTGAAACGATGATGACAAAACAGATTTTTTTTTCGTTAACTTAAGCCGTACCTTAATGTGTCCTTTACCAAAAAATAACCTTGCAAAGATAATGGTAGACAAACACTCTATTATTCTTTTGATATGAAAAAGTTTTATTCTAAATCACAATATAATAAAACTTAATCCAACTGTAAGCCACGACATAAAAACAACTTAACATTCTCGACTAAAGGTTAAAATAGTCGACGTGCCTACCAAGGTCGTCCGTTTGAATCCCGACGGCGTAGTTCATGAAATTGTATTGGTCTTGTTATGAGTCCACAGGACGTTCAATATAACATAACACGCCCTGTGTATATTTTAGGCAAAATTGAAAATTTTAAGAGAAAAATATAAACAAGATTTTTTGAGTTCTAAGAAAAAGGATTTATTCATTTTTGCTTAGAGGAGACAAATTCTGGGAAAGGAGGATTGGCTTTTCAAAAAAATACCAAGCAACACAATAAAAATTAAATAAAGATTAAAAAAAAAAGATTTTTATTTTTAAGTATTGAAATAATTCATGGAAACGATTAGTACGTGCGCACAATGAGTACACTTACTGCTCTGAAAAGTTTGGCAGGCGCAAAAAAAATCAGAAATGAGTCTGTCTTGGTTTTAGTCTTAGTCTTATTTCTAGGTATAGTTTATTTTAAGGATAGTTTAGTCAATTCAAAGGTTGTCTGAAAGTTAAAGTTATATCTATTCTTAGAATTAACAATATCGTGAAATAAGTGCCTAACCGTTTGTATGTTTACTAAAGTTATACCCTACTAGTACTAATAGATATATTTTTAAGTAAACGAAGCAGAACACCTCATTTACACAAAGATAACTTACTTTTTGTCGACAACCTCGAGAACCAAGTCAAGATAATAATATGTCTCATCAATTTGAATAGGCTTTTTTACGTACTCTTCTTCTTCTTCCGGCCTTATCCCATGTTTATTTGGGGTCGGCTCTCCTAATCGTTCTTCTCCAAAGATGTCTTTCCTGGGTCGTCATAGGGTCAATACCATTTTTATCCAGGTCTTTCTTAACTACCGCCATCCATGTAAGTCGGGGTCTCCCACGTTGTCTCGGTCCTGGCTTGTGATCGAGTACTTTCCTGGTCATATGCTCTAGTGGCCTCCTCATCACGTGACCGTACCATCGCAGTCGTGTTTCTGCTAGTTTTTCCTGTATTGGTAATTATCTTCCGATTATCAAAAACATATTTGACCCGTATTTCGATTCGACCAGTATAACGCTTCTAAAAGTCACAAAACTTTATTTGATCGGTATAATTTTACAAGCGTTATGAATCTTTGTCAATATCCATTGATTTTAAAATTAAAAAACTGCGGCGTCATTTTTTTTTCAATAGGACTAGAATAGGATTTTAAAATTAATTTCAGTAAACGACCCTATTTTTAGGAGTTTTTGAAGACACAACTTGCAGTGGCATAACCTACTCCTTACTCCTCCTTCATTCTCTTTCAATGTCTATTTTCCAGACAAAGCATTTTCAACAAAAATCTCAACACACTTCTCCTTGTTACAGATCCATCGATGTAGATTCACCTCTAACAAAAATCAGTTGACAAATCCAAGATGGCGGCGATTAGCAAACAGCTGTTTGATGCAGCGTGTCGCGATGCTCACTGCAGCGTGATGACCCATCCTTGGAATGAGAGCTGTCTCCGCGCTTCACCTGGTCTTTACAAAGATGCTGTTATTGGCAGTGCGAAGTTCTACTCTATTATTTACCTTGTAAGTATTGTTTTCGGATAACAAATTAATAATTATGTAGTAGTCGCAAAAGTCTAAATTCAAGGATTACTGAAGAGCGATGAAGCGTTACGTATTGGTTATCAAGCTGAGCGATCGTATTCGAAATACCGCAATACGCTCCAAAAGTGGTATCACTGATGTGGGCAACAAGACTGCCAGCTGGTTGAAGTGGGATCGATTGGCTAGTGTCGTTACGAAGTGGGTGCCGAACGGGCGTCGTTGCCGAGGGAGGCCTAGAAAACGCTGCTGGCGTGACGACCTAGACGCGTTCATGACAAATTGGTCGGAGAAAGTCGCACACAGGAAGAGTGGAAGATTATGGGGGAGACCTTTGACAAGCAGTGGGACAACACTGGTTAAAAAAAAATCTTGCTAAGATAAAGGCAATTAAAGGTGTAACCTATAGTGATAATAGAGCCATCTTTTTGCTATCAAACGGAAACTTGTCTGGGGTTATAGGTAGTACGTCCTTAGTTTGGGCCGAAATTTTTACTCCATATTAGTGAGAGATTAGTTGTGGCCAAGAACTAAAAATTAGTGACAACGCGATTAGACAGTTTTTTCTACTCCCAATTTATTGTGATTAATTCGAAAATATTGAGTTTGTACTTTCGTAGGGACCTTTGCCTTTGTTAATAGATTGAGACAGTAGACCTTCAGAGCTGCCATTAAATATCAAGTCAGATATTTTTGACTACTCGCTCAAAATGTGCAAACCGATGCTTAGGTTAGGGCACAGATCGGTGACTTACTACTAAACCAACATTGGTCCTGCTTGTTCGTATCGTATCCCTAGTCAGTTAATGGATGGGCGGTATCTCACTTACAAAATACTCTTTTAACTAATATTCTGGGGGATTTAAAAGAAAAATTTTAATGGCTTAAACATCAGCCGGAAGACATCCACTGCTGAACATAGGCCTAGAATATTGGTTTGAACAATTGAATAGAATATTCAATTGAATTTATTTTTATTGCGTTATTCATAATTACGAACAAGCTAAAGTAGCCGTTATCCATCACTCAGTTTTAAATATAAGTGTAATATGTAATGTCTCAATAATTTCAGATACAAATTTTGATGCGAGGTAAAAAGATGAAGAGGAAAGACGAATGGATCAAGATGGGTAAATACTACGTGAGGTCCACGATGCTAGGACTACTCGTCACATCGGTCGCGCCCAATATTAGTTGTATAATTAGGTAAGGTATGTGGCGAAGGATTTAAATAAGAACATTGCTATAAGTTTTACTGAAAGATTAGGCAGATCTATATATTAGGGCCATTACACGAGAGACAACGCGACGCAACTGCAGTGCAATCGGGCGTTTTCCATTAGCCGGCACGGCACCGGCACCGGCGACGGCGCCAGCATAGTGCTGGTGCTGGGAAGCGAAAATGTATGAAAGCCGTGCCAGGGCCGGCGCCGGTAAGTGCAAAAGCGAGCCGTACATTTTCATACATTCTTGCTTCCCCGGCACGGCTAATGGAAAAATGCCCATTCTCTTTAAACACAGTCTTGTGTCAGCACGGCCGCAAAGCTCGCCCACGCAGTGACTAAAGTGCAATTCACAAGTTGATGCGTCGAAGGGCACATCGTAGGGTCCAGCAATGAGATTTCTTAAAGATAATATCATAACTGGAAATGTGTATCTTTTCGTGTAGTAAATAAAGTCAGATTTTGAATCGCTCCATTGAAATGTGCGCGTAACATCGCATCTTGGTAGCAATTGACCCTTATTATAGTACATCTTTTTTTCATCAGTTTTTCATCAGTTAAGACATGACTATTCGTAACTGACTGCAGACAGCAGCAGTAGACATATCGCAGCGACACTACTGCTTTCAAAGTAGTTTTCTCTGAAATAATTTCCGCAGCTAGTGACGTGTTGCTTGACTACTGCCTCTCACGATAATTTTCAAATGAGACGTATCTCGGCTTAATTATGTCGAGCTACGACTTAGTTTTTTTTATTAATTTTGACCATAGAGAGGAGTCCTACTTTCACAAACAATTAGATAGATTAGGTTCACAGAAAATGTATGCAGTTTTGTTTTCTTTAATGTTCTTCTGTAGCATCTCAATAACTTATTAAAATTCTACGATTATTCCAGAAAGTTCATGGGTGATAAGTTTACCCATACCTCGTACCTGTTCATACCCTTCACTCTGACCGGGCTCTTTATATACCTTGAGCCACCAAGCAGACGAGGGTTGGTTATCAACTTGTTTTGTAATTTGGTAAGTATCTTTCTACTATAATATTTTTATAGCCTTGACTCATTTAGAATGAGTAAGTTTGCAAGTTGAAGTGGCAATGGGCAAGCCACATCGCTCGTAGAACTGATAGCGGACGGGGAAGAAAAGTTCTCGAGTGGCGACCATAAACCGGAAGACGCAGCGTAGGCCTTCCAGTGGGTGGACCGACGACATTGTGAGAGTCGTGGCAACCGATGAATGCAAGTGGCGAATTGTCGTTCGGCGTGACGGTCTAAGGGGGAGGCCTATGTTCAGCAGTGGACGTCTTCCGGCTGATGATGATGATGATTTTTAATGAGAACGTTACCGATCAGTAGTATCAAATATTAAAGCGAGTATGCTTTAATGATTTGTGAATGTTGAGAAAATGATTGTAAGGTGAATAAAAAATGGTATGAATAGACAGATTGAATGGCAAGGACCCACGCCTTGAAAGACATACACTGACCTTATAGGTGAGGCTCTTCAGAAAGATCTGAGTCCTCACCACGAGCTCTTAACACGATCCAGTTAAGGTTGTGGGAAAGAGACAGAGCTTTACAAGTCGTCTAGCGCCATCTCTTTCCCACAGCCTAAACTGCATCTCGTTAAGAGCTCGTGGTAAGGCCTCAGGTACGTAATACTGACTACAGACGGCGTGTTTATATAATAACCAGGCACTGACAAAGCAACTTTATACGTATAATATACGTATAAAGTTGCTTTTTCACGGCACCTGAATTTTGTCATCATCATCATATCAACTGTAAGATGTCCAATTGTCCACTGCTAGACAAAGGCTTTCCCTATAGATTCCCAGATGTTAGATGCGGCTTGCAACGGCCGTCTGTTCTGCTTGCGATGTGGCCTTCTCACTGCCTCTTCAACTTGCTAATTCATTGAGCTTATTTCAGTAACTGTGGTCTCTACAAATCATCTCATTTCTGAGTCGAGCGAGCAAAGTCTAATGTTAGCTCGGTGGGCCATTTTGAACTATAATATGAAGATAACTTCTATGAATAATGCACGACTTTCTATCTCTAAAATCATTATTTCGAACAGAAATTAACCACTTTCAAACATCCAGTTTCGAAATTCAGTCCATGATACTTGTGCTAATATTTGCTCAGCAAGGGTATCGTTACCGCAGGCGGAGAAGTCAATCACTCAACGAGTACGATAATTCAGTTTCCCCAGTGTAATTTCAGCGATACACGTTCACAACCAATTCCTATTTTATCTCCTCACAGTCATGATGTTAGTGTTTTTTTCAGTCATGTTGTTAGCGCAAAAATCGACATAACATTTGTTGTGAAATTATAAAATTTTATTCTCGAATGGACCTCGTCAAACTTAATTGTTTTATAAATTATATATTTGCGCATTTCGTTTTAAAACTAGAGGTGATTCGAACCTAAATTATTACGAAAAGAAACAGCCAAAACCAAGTCAGAAGAAGTCAGCGCGTGTATCATTGGTCGTCCGGAATTTATTTAATTTACATTTATTTACAAGTAACTCATGACTCAAAGTAATAATTAAATAACGAGTATTTTAACTAAGAGTTTTAAAAAAATAGAAATTAATGCAGTGTTATGTACAATAAAAATATTGGAACGTTGTTGAAAGTTGAAAAAAATATCTTCAAAATAAGAAAATGTAAAAAATAATGCACGTGTACAAAATCCCCCACACCAAATGTTTTCTATTTTTATAATTCAACGATTCTTCATACAAAACTTGTATGGCCTCATGCACGAGTACCAAAACTAAATTCCCTGGAAATACGAGTGGGTTTTAAGAATAGCTGTAAGAATCCCTCATGAAGAAAAATATATGATATTTTCCCGATCGTCATACTTTTTTTCACGCCTCAACGAACATCAAGTCATGTATGTAAAAGCGACAGAACTTTGTAAGGATGGCCAAAGGATGTATGTATGTACTTTTGTATTTATGTGTCACACATTACTTTCTGTGTTATAATAAACGGGATTTATTTGTTCTTATTATTTGGTAGACGAATTATTCTAGACACACTTGATAATCCATGAGCACCTAGTCTAAAGATTCTGATTTTCTGACCATTCTTGAAACAAATGTTATAAAATATAGCAAAAGATATTTTTGTCTTAAATAATATTCTTTCCCAACTCTAAATACGAGTATCTTCTATCGTGGGTGCGTGAGAATCGAACTCACCACACGCAGCACAATAGTCGATCATTCGGCTACTGTGCCAACCGTACCGTATATGTTATTATAATTTATTTTTATAATCATTGGGAGGTTACTTACACTTATTCAATTATTCTTATTTCATTTTCTAGTAACAAAATTCCATCGTGTTAACTAGAACATTTTTCCCTCGCACCCGGTACATTTCTAGTAGGCTCCCAATTTTGCTCGATTGCTCCGGAACAATCAGATTCCAGGCCAAACACATTTTAGGAACATTATATTTATTTTATAAGTTGGTTATAAAAAACACTTTGACACGTCACAACCAACATTTTTAAAGCTAGATGAGGGCGGTCTTTCGTACCTAACGTAGAAGAAACAGTCGAAATAAACTCAGAGGTCACAGTCTCTTTTAAAGTCCAGACATTGCTCAGGTCTTACGAGAACCATGCGCCGTCTGAGACGGTCTTTTGTGGAAAGAACCACAAAAATTTGAGTGGACCTGTCCAGTCAGTGCAAGCATTTGTCGGTTATCGTGTATCTTGACTCAGAACACAAGGAGCTCAACATTATTGATATTCCAGGTGATCGAGTACTACCTCAAAGTTCTGGAAAGAGCTGGATATCTATCGATAACGAAGACACAGCAGACGCTCATGTTCATGCTGGGGAGCTCCTTGCTGTTCTACCTGATGAGGCTCGAAGGGGACAAGAAGGAGAGGACGCCACTGTTTTGGTAAGGAACCTGTTTGATATACTTACAGTTTTGACCTAACGCCCCGTAGTCTTTAATAGATTTTCATCTTTATACTCTAGTATTCAAAATTGAAAATCTATGTAGTCTTTTTAAATAAATTTTTGCTTAGAGGTTTGCTCTTGACTCTAGTCTAGGTCCGGGGTCGCGGGACTAACGAATAATTAACCCGGAACGTAAAGGGCTATTGAAGGGCACCGCGGATTTTAGTCGGTAAAAGTATGACAGTCCCTCTTGCCCTGCCTTACGTGGGAGGACTCATTTGATGATTTAAAAACGATAAAAAAAGTCAGAGACAAAGCATACGATGGAGCGAGCTTATCCAGAAAAAGCATACGATGATTGTGACTTTGAAGAGACTCGAGTTGCTCTTTTGCTGCACGTATTATGAAAGAAGATTGAATGCTTGTACTGCGCATCGTTAGAATGACGATTAAAATGGATCGTATGCTCTAAAAAAAGTACTTAAAATATCTATTAAAAACTATGAAGCGTTTTCATGTGCCGTTGATCAGTTGACAAGGCCCTTTGAATTTTTGACCAAACTAAAAATTAGTCCCCTAGTCACGTAAAATTTCTTAATTAATTTATGAGTTTAATTAATGGTCTAAATTGTATTGTCAATTTATAATGATGATAGCAACTGTTTACTCTGGATAATGAGTACGTCTAACTGTGTCATGCACTTGTTTTTGTTTCGTATCAGACGTTGAAATAACACAACTATGTACCAGATTCAATTACTTTATTAGAATTTACAGAGTATGTACTATATGTTTTTCAAATAATGTAAACCTTTTTGTTTTCTTAAAGAAATTACACCTTATACCATTAACATTTCGACATTAATAACTGATAATAAAATCTCTCAAAAAACAACTCAAACGGCAATAATTCCAAAATTAATCAACAAAATTCCAACTCACATTTTTATATCTACAAACATTTTCGAACGAAAAACACATCATGTTTTAGAAGTTTACATATTTTGCATTTTAAATGTTTTTGCAGTTATTCAGCAGCTTGAAATGATTTATTAGATTCTATCCAGTTTAAATTCGAAACAAAAAATAATCTCAGAAAATTCACTTTTTAGGGTTCCGTAGTCAACAAGGAACCCTTATTGTTTCGCCATGTCCGTCCGTCCGTCCGTCCGTCCGTCCGTCTGTCCGCAGTTTAGCTCAGAGACGCACAGTACTAGAGAGCTGTAATTTGGCATAAATATACGGATTTGTTGTGCCGAAAAAGTGGTAAAATAAAATCTCGTAAAATATTTTTTTAGGGTACCTCCTGTACTTACACGTAAAGTGAGGATTTTTTTTTCTCGCGTACCCCTTAGTGTGGGGCATCATTAAATAGGCCTTCAAAAAATAATGATACTTTCCATTAACAGTTTTTTGATTAAAAAAATCGTTTGTGAAATATTAAGCTTTAAAGTGCTAAAATTTGCTCGATTCGAGTGTCCCAGCCAAACGGTTATGTTTGGGGGTGTGAAAAAATTCACAATAGTAGTATATATAACAAAGTTTAAAAGAAAATTATCACGACTAAGTAGGCTTTACAACTTTACGAGTAATAGTCGTCCAACTTATAAAATGTACTTGAATAATATTATGTTTTCTTAAACAAAATGTATCGGAGAACATGCTCTTCAACTGCAAATGTAAGTTTGTCAAGTTTATTTTTACAGCTTTAATAGGTACGTTTTTGGAGATAGGTAGGTTTTTATCGTCGGTTTCGTCGGTTCTAAATTCGTAGTAATCTTTTTTCTTATGTATTTTCCCTGATTTTTCAAAGACTCCTGGACCGATTTTGAAAATTCTTCTTTTTAAAATTAAATTCAGCGAATCAGTTTAGTTAGGTCGCATAAGTATTTTGATGGGCAACTACGGAACCCTACACTGTGCGTGGCCCGACACGCACTTGGCCGATTTTTAAAATAGCTTTTAGTTAGTGGTTAAAAATAAATAATAATTATTACCTATGCATTTCGGAATATTGACTGAAGTATAAATATGAATAAAATATTGTTTGTTTGTTTTAGGTTATTCACTCCAGAAAAAGTGAGAAGAAAAATAGAAGAGTCACAAAATGTTTGTCCTCATGAAGGAAAATGTGAAAAATACATAGCCAAGGTAAACAAACTAAATGTTTTAAATACAGGTAACGCTATACTGCCACGACGAATGATAATTCGCCACTTGCATCAATCGGTTGCCCGCTACTCTCACGATGTTGTCGGTGCACCTAATGGGAGGCCTGCCTACGCTGCGTCTTCCGGTCCGTATCGCCACTCGAGATTTTTACTTCCCCGACGGTTATCAGTTTTACGAGCGATGTGACCTGCCCATTGCCACTTCAACTTACACGTTCCATATCGACGACTGCTTTTCTACATGTTGTTAGTATTAACAACTAGAGAATTACAATCTTCTTTCCTTTTTACAGGGTGTAGCCACATATTTCGGCGTGGGTCTCGGCATATCCTTAGCAAGACTGATCTTACCCAAGATCCGGACGCCGATAAAGGCAATATCTTCAATTAGAGGGAAACACTTCAAGCTGGCGTTGTTCTTCAGCAGTTATATCGGTATTTACAGAGTACGACTAATTTAGTTTGTGTAATTATTCAACTTAAATTAGATGTTAATCTTTGAGTTATTTAGTACTATGCGACACAAATTAGGAAGGCTTGATGACGCCATATTGTACGAAGAGCGTGCAAGTGTTAAAAAGCGTGCTTGAGAAAGTCTTTTTGAACACTTGGTCGCTCTAAAATAAACAATTATCTGGGGGCACGGTAGTGCCCCCACCAAGACGAGCCAAGCGAAGCGCAAGGGCACTACCTACCTTTTCTCAAAGTGTTTCGTCGTTTTTTTGAACCCTCATAGAATTGATTTCCGATGTACCAGAAAGTTCATATTCGCAGGATATGATGCCATTAATAGACTTATAAGGCATACAAAGTATCAATAGAATAGCTATAATACTTTAGATTTTATTGATATCTAAAATACACGGATTTCGTCACTGATTCACTGATTCACTGATACACTGACACACTGATGATCATCAAAATGTTTGGCTACTTCCTGAAGTGCTAGAGAGCTGAAATTCGGTATGTAATTTAAGTTTGGTATACAACCAACAAAAAAATTCATAAACTTACAACTTTCGGCCCCGATCCCCCTAAAATGGGGGGTAGAAGTTAGTAGGAGACCTGAAAATGTTAGGGTACTTCCTGAAGTGCTAGAAAGCCGAAATTCGGTATGTAAACAAAGTTCAGTATACAAAAAACATCCCCCATCCCCCCATCCCCTAATATAGGGCGGGGGGGGGAGGGGTAGTAGTTATTTCTAATGCACTTCTACAATATGGGTATCAAATGAAAGGGCTTGTTGAGAGCAACTAGGAGAATAATGTGACGTCATTCTAAATCCAAGATGGCGGAATAGTTACTTTAATGTACTTCTACAATATGGATACCAAATGAAAGGGCTCGTTAAGAGCAACTCGATAAATAATGTGACGTCATTCTAAATTCAAGATGGCGGAAAGGTTATTTTTAATGTGCTTCTACAATATGGATGTCAAATGAAAGGGCTCGATGTGAGCAACTCGATGAATAATGTGACGTCATTCTAAATCCAAGATGGCGGGATAGTTATTTTTAATGCACTTCTGCAATATGGGTATCAAATGAAAGGAGAGCAACTCGATGAATAATGTGACGTCATTATAAATCCAAGATGCTAGCAACTTACAAAAAGAACTGAAATCCCACCAAAACATTTCATGTAAAATGTTGCCAATACGAGCATGTAAGGTTTGCCCTGTGAAAAAGATATCAGATCTCATGTAGAACAAAGTTTCTGAATCTACATGGCCTAACTCTACCGACCCTAACTTCACAAATTCTACACATCAGTTAAAATTTATGGCTTGGCTGTTTCGTTACATACTTCAGAAACTTAATATTAGCATCATCTCCACGACGGTAGCGAAACGGTGAAGCCATAAATTTTAACTGATGTGTAGAATTTGTGAAGTTAGGGTCGATAGAGTTAGGCCGTGTAGATTCAGAAACTTTGTTCTACATGAGATCTGATATCTTTTTCACAGGGCAAACCTTACATGCTCGTATTGGCAACATTTTACATGAAATGTTTTGGTGGGATCATATTTATAAGAATAAGACAAGATACTTTTTTTTATTATTTGCTCAAAGCATTTTAATTAACAGTTTTTTCGAAGTGATAGTCGACAAGCGGAGGTCATGAACGAGACTCCTGTTCATTTTGTTGGATTAAAAAAAAATAAGCCCTGGTTATTAATTCTTATAATATTGTCCCACCTTTGAGAGAATACCTCACCGTTTTTCTCGTAGGTACTTTATAATTTTTTATTGTTATTGCAGGCGGTGGTATGCTACTTATGCCGTAAGCAAGGCTTGGACTCTGCATTGTACGCTCTACCGGCAGGATATGCCGCGGGAATATCGTTCTTATTCAGTCCGAGTTTAGGACTATCTATAGCGTCATTGACTGCAGCATTTAAGGTACACACATTTCTATCCTCAAAATAAATTCTTTTGTAATAGGAATGATAAAAAATTATCAATGACTTTTAATTGTTAATAGTGTTTAGACTAAAACTTACCAAACATGCAAACATAAATCTTTGGTTATTTTTTAGTGTGGTAAAATCATCAAATGAGTTCTGACTAAAATCCACGGCATCCCCGAATAGCCCTTTACGTTCCGAGGTCACGATAGCTCGTTAGTCCCGCGATCCCAACAGGCTTTGGCTCTCTAAGGCCCGCGTCATACAGCTGACAGTTTTTTGAGGCATGCCCGACGCGTCATCGACCCGGGTATAGTCCATGATCGGACAGCGAGTCGCCTACGATGACCGGAGATCGTCCTGCTACGTCTGTTGTCGTAGACGTCTCCTAAAAACATACCTTTGTTAAAGTTATCAAAAACAAACACTAAAATACTGTTACCTACATTTTCAGCTGTACTCAACAATTTTATACGAGAAGAAAGTGCTGCCATCTAACGTGCCTTTACCGGAGTTATTATACTGTTTCTGCCAGGGCACGCTATTCAACGCCAGGATGATGGATCCTGACGCCTGCCCCAGCTATGTGTTCAATCTCATGAAGTCTTGCAGTAATGGAAGGTACGGTTATTTTGCTTTTGCAATTTTAAATTTTATTTTTAGTAGTTTAAAGTTCTGTTTTAAGTCTCACGGTCTGTTTTTGCTTGAGTTTGTACCGTTGTAGCACAGTTTAAATATCTAGTTGTAGATACAAAAACGCTGTTTTTTGTAGTATGATTTATTGGTGATTTTTATGTTTTAGTAGTTTCATATGGTTATTTTATTTATCATTGTCGATTATAATAACTGCATTACATAGGTACCTACGATTATTACAAAGTCGATTTTAATCCAAGTGTATAACCTGCATCCAACAACCAAAGCGATCAGTCAGAAATCATCAAATAAGAGGCTTTTCATCAGAGCAGTTTGTTGTCATTATTTTGTTCTAGGCTGCGTCTGACTTGCGTGAGTATCGCGTCTGCATTGCGTCAAACGCGACGCAACGGTGCGTTTAAAAAAAGTTATGTGCATAGGCTCTAAAAGTTTCTTATTATTATACGAAAAAAATTAAATCTCGATATTTTAAAATAAAATAAAACTTGAGAGGTGTCAAGGGACACCCGGATGGAACGAAGTTACTGTATACACTCAACAAAAATAATCGTCGCGACTCTACTCCACTCCACTCCGCTCCGCTCCGCTCGGCTCCGCTCCGCTCGGCTCCGCTCCGCTCGGCTCCGCTCCGCTCGGCTCCACTCCACTTCAATCCACTCTTTGAGCTCTAGCACCCTTTCGCAACGTGTGATAAGGAACTTCGTTCCAAAAAGTGTCGTGACAACTTTTCGTAAGATTTTTTTCCGTCTAGCCCTCTTTCACAACGCGCGATAAGGAACTTCGTTCCAATAAACGAATGATACGCGCGTTCATGTCACTGCAATCGCTTTGGTTACGACATAGCCTACATCTTAAACTCAAAAATGGCCCATAAAGTGCATAAAAGAAGAAACCGGATTAATATTCTCCCAAAGATAGGTACTTTATATAGCCAGCTATGATTTATGACGACGGCATAAAGAAGACACTTGGCAGAGATCGATAACCTTTTAATTTACTGATTGTACATTATTTCTAATATTAGCTATTCTTTTGTTTCAGGTCAGAAATGGTATTTAAAAGTTTTTCAGAAGTCGTTCGAAGGGCAATGGTATAGACAGATATGGAATAAGGATTTTAGACGAATTATGATAATATTTATTTTTATTATGAAGACTTAATTAGAATTGATTTTCTATGTATCTGGAAGATTATCATACTATTATAAGTTATTAAAAAAGTGTGTTATACCCTTGGTGTTAACTAATTTTAATTGAAAAATAATTCAGTACTTGAAAAAAAAGGCTTTATTTAAGGAAAATTTTGTACCTATAGTAATAAGTAGAATAATAATGGTGATTGACTTTGTTAATTTGTGATTTTATGCCAAATAAAAAAAAAAACATTTTAAACTATTCTTTCTTATTGTAACACTGTTCTGTAAAGTAATAGGTGTATAAAAATACCTACCAGTATAATCTGAATTGTTATAACATTCATCAAACGGAACATTTTCTTAACAAAATATTATCCCGCCTTAAATCTATTAAAGTGGCCTTTTTACACCCTGGTCAAGTGCAAACACGCAGCAGACGCTGTATTCGTGTGTATGTGCGTGTATGTCATGAACATTATTGTAAAGATTAACCCACACGAAGATTTCCTTATATAATATTCTCATCAAGAAAATATGTTTAAAGACTGTCAAAGAACAGAAGCTGTTTATTCCAAGCGTAGAACTGGAAGAATAATGTGACAGAAACACTTTTAGGCATTGTTTTTAATAAAAAAAATATATTATAGGACCAATTATTCGTGGATTCTGTAACACGTTGTGTAAAAGTTCTATGATAAAGTTGGGCGATTCTCACACAACACCGACAGCCGTTGGCAGTGTGCTCCTCCGCAGTAGGACCGTGCACGAAATGTTCGCCACTCACTGCAAGTGTGAAAAAGGCTCGGCGCGTTTCGTGCTGGCTCGTAAGCCGATAACCTCAAGAGCATCTTTTAAGGGCGTTAAAAAAGCGCTGAATTGAAACAAAAAGGTGACTGTTTGAACTTAATTGTCACAAAATTAAGTACTCTTCGATAAAAAGCGCCGCGATTTAAAAGCGTTGACTTGTGAACTTCATACATACTTTTTAGACGAACTTTTTCTACGTCAGCGCTTTTTTAACGCCCTCAAAAAAAGCGCTGTTGCGAATGGGGGCTGAGGGCTTCGTAAAGGCGAGGAGCTCTGCGCAGCTAATGATGTTATGCTGGCTTCTCACAGCACGTATAATCACGAGCAAAATTAACACAAGGCATCCATGGATCCGGGGTCGCGGGATTATTTCCTTACCGTAACCCCGGAACGAAACAGGCTATGAAGGACACCGTGGATTTTAGTCAGTAGAAGTCTGACAGTCCCTCCCGCCCTGCCCGGGGTTGGAGGACTCATTTGATGATTTTACCACCCTAAAAAAAAAAAAGGCATCCATGGATTTAAAAATGTGCGATGTGATGTAGTGTGATAATCGCCATTTAATTATATTCTTTAAGTTGTTGGGTTCACAATGGTCACTCCAGTTGTAACAGCTTCAGTAGTATTTCCGGCCAGTTGTGATTTAGCTTTATTATTTTCAGTGGGATCTGGATTGATGATCAACACTTTCTTGTCTGCTTCTTTTTCAGACGCGCGACTAGAAAGTGGTGAATTTCCGAAGCGGCAGATTTGATCGCACTGAAATAATATTCTTACTAAAATGAAGTAACCATGATGATGATGAATTTAAGTTTTAATTTGTATCTGGTGAAATATAAATGCTGAGCAGTGGTGTAATGTGAGCAGTGGTGGCCCAGTGGTATCGGTCCCGACTTACGAGTTGTAAGTCGTGGAATTGAACCTTGCCAGGCGCATTACTTTGTGTAATTTATTTTATCACCACTGCTCTCAAAACGGTGAAGGAAAACATCGTGAGGAAACAGGTATGTCCCAGAACAGGGCCCGCGTTTTGGATTATGGCCCACTCCCTCTCACGGAGAGGAGGCCTATATTGTTCCCTGCTGGGTGTGTCCCAGCAGTGGGAACAATTTAGGCTGATGATGATGTTGATGATGACTGGTTAGTTTTTGTTATAATGCACCTGTTCTTTAGCATAGAAGTTATTCTTGTTTCCACCACAGCCAGAGTATAAGGTGGATTTGCAGACCTTCCATCTTGGGTCATAGTACCATCTCGTTACAGATCCGAAGCAGAAACCGTAGTCGAAATTCAAGCTGCAGTATCTAGGACGAGTTTCTAAAATAGATATATTAATATTTTTATAAATATTAAACGCACTAACGCATGCGTGGCGAATTTCAAAAGACTTTTTTTGGAAAGAAAAATTCGAACTCGCTGCGGCGGTTACGATCCTCGGTGGCTCGGTTGGAAATGAGCGTCGGATGTACTGAATCCGAAGGTCGCAGGTTCGAATCCTGTCCGCGGTTCGAATTATTATTTCCAAAGAAAATCTTAGAGATGTTGCTTAAATAAGTAAAGTCGACAGCCTGGTAATTCACGTGCTTCTGAGGTCTTTTTCTGTGTAAAGTGTCAAAGGTTTGTTATTACTGACAGAAGTGTTTTTAGCAAGTTGAACTACATAACAGACTATGGACAATGAATTCAGTTTGTCAAACAGATACCGCAAACGTAGTCAAACTTGAATACGACGCGCCGACGACCCGAGCATGGTCCATGAGTCACCCATTACTCGCCGTCCGCATGCCCGACCCAGGCCTGGGTTTCCCCGGATATGTCCTAGTTTAAAAGGCATCCTGGGAGCGTCCGGGGGGGCGTCATTTTCATTCATCTTGGGCCACCCGCGACGCGCGCCAGTTCACCGTCCGCCTACCCCTACCGACGCAGTTTTCATGGTGCGCACTTCGACTCATGTCCGGGTTTTAGACTATAAAATCCGGGGTTTTCACGCATCAAGTCCCGGTTTTCAAATTTTAGATATGGCAATCCTAGCCATGCGTACCAAGACGAAATAAATACTTTTGATTACCCATTGCTACCGTGATGTGACGTAATGGAACAGAAATTCTTCATTCTTCCAACCCCTCACTTCTTATGCGCGGGACTGTGAAGACTAAATACAAACTAGCTTCTTCAATACTCAGATCAAAGAAATAGGCAGATAGAACGCTAAGAACACACGAGTGTCTCCACCAAAGTTAATACAAAATCAGATAGAATTACATTCCATACTCTTTTCTTTGTTTTTGAAAACAAATTTTACGATGGTTAAAGATATGAGACCGCTATATTTTGGCAAAAACAACAACGACGCGTAGCTTGGTACGACGCGTAGCTTGGTACTGTCGCGACTTTGTATTCGATTTTTATTTTGTATTTACTTTGGTGGACCCACTCGCGTGTTCTGAGCGCTCCATCTGCCTATTTCTTTCATCTGAGCTTCAATAAAATATACTTACTTTCTCCTTCTTTAGTCAAACAAGAACCATAACATTCCGAATATGAAGAGAATCTGTTGCCGTTTCCCTGGCAGCCTCCCCAGGAGAACCTAGTGCAGTTCTTTGACTTAGGATCGAAGTACCACATAGAGATCTTGTCACGACATGGTCCCTCATCAGGTTTCAGCAGGCATGTCTTGGAGGCAACTGCAAAGTGCTTTTTCGTGAGAAAATAGCAGTTTTGAATGCTTGACATCGAATTATTCAGCAAAAATGTATTATTGAGATAGAAGTGGAGCTTATTTATATATTCCAGGCAAAATTATTATTATATTGTTGTATCAATGTATTATAACACTCTGAAGCTATTTAGGAAATAGCTTTTCAGGTATACGGAGCCCTGCCGCGCGGGTCTCCTATTTCGGCGTGCAAGGAACCTGACGAAACCGAACCTCAGGGTGCCCAAAGGTTGTTGGTGCCTTGAAAGTAAACGCCGAGATTCACATTAAATTTTGGTTAGGTTTCACACATTTCCGAATGATTTTAGAAGCTGACATTATAATACACAACAATGACGTTAATGAGTAACAGACACATTTCATTTCCTTTTATGAGTATATTCTATCGCTGTCATTATTGCGTCACCATTAAATTGATGTTGAGAATGAAATTCATGATTTAACCTTACTTACCTGATGGTACGAATCTCGTATACCATGCAGAAGCAGGGGTCGCCAAATTCTTGAATAACTGTACAGTTTCTGCTCTCTGGAAATTGCAAATATAAAAATAAAAATTCCACCACAATACAACAGTTTTCATTTTTTCAACAACAGTAACACATTTGCTGTAGTGAACCAGCTATTTTATTGTATTGTAATAAAAAATATTGAACGAATAAAAAATGATTGAGAATTTTATTGAAAAAATATCGCGGCCTTTAATAATTATATGTTTTTTTTGGTCAGTGACCAGGTTCTCTTATGTATGTTCATGTTATTTTTAATGTTACTCGTACTTTTGCGCCATTTTTGAAAGATCAACTGAGAAGAACGATTCGTTCAGGGTCAGCTGACAGTATTTGAAAGCCAAAAAGCTGTACTACATTTGGTTTTATACTGCATAAATTTTAAAGGTTATTTATTTAATATATTTGTTTCATTATGGGACATAGATATAGAATCAGTTAACCTTGTTCTTTAGTCGTTTTTTAAACGTTGCCAAACACTGAGAATTTCTCCTATATCGTGGGTGCATTTACCATTGCGCCAACCAACTTGTAAATGGTCACGTTTTGTGTAAACTTTTACTTATTGTTACGCTCATCGGTTGTTGAAAATTACTGAAAAAATCATGTCTATCCAATAAACACTAGTGACCGACCGAAATTTCGGTTTCGGCCGGTTTCGGCCAAAAAATCTAGTTTCGGCCTTAGTTTCGGTTTCGGCCAAATATAGCCGAAACTTTGCCGAAACCGAAACCTGCCAAAACTCAACGGCTGCCCCATTTCAAAACCTAGTAAGTGCTTAAAACGAAATTTTACAGGAGAGCGCATAAACGTAATATAGGTCAGCCTTTAAAAAATATTCATGTTATTATGTAAATAAAATACTATTGGTTGTAAAAAATACTAAATAATGAACACATAGTACTAGCATTTTTTTGATTTATATGTATATTGCATATTTTATACCCCTTACTAATTTTGAAAATTGACACGAGATAGTTACGTTCATCTAGAAATTGGTTTCATAACATAGTAAGAGCACTTGCTAGGTTTTTTTCTGGTTTATTGAATATGAAAATAAGCATAAGCCATTGAGTAAATACTAGTAACGGTATAGCGTATTTAAATAAAATAATGATTTATTGAATACAAAAGCTTATTTATTAAAAGAAAACACAAAACAAATGTTTGGGTATGTTTGCAGCAGCCAAGATCTATTCAATTACAGAAATTTGCCCATCATTTGTCAAATCAACAGACGCGTCATTCATAGGTAGATTATACCAAAATGACTTTCATGTTTTAGGCATCAAACATACCAATTTATTGAAAATTTCTTCTTTTCAACAGACTTAAAAAAAAAGTAGGTTCCAGTTCGACCTGTATGTATGTTTATATGTATGTATGTGGCTGAACTGATTTTGATGCCGTTTTAGAAAAGTGTGCGTTACATTTTGGATGATGTGATGGAAACCTCGTAAAGTTGCCCACATAGATCCGTTTTTATTGCTTACTAGGGTTGTAGATTTTCAAAGACGCCTAATAATTATAAATGAAGATTTTTGTTGAATATCTAAACTAAAAAGGGAAAAATAAAAAACTTAAAAAAAAGGAACCGACTTCATAACTAAACAAAAATACTGTAAAATAAATTTTCTTTCGGAAGTCGGTGGCCATAGTCAATGAAATAAAAGACAAAGCCACCGACTTCCGAAAGAAAAGTTATTTTACAGTTTTTTTGTGTTTGGTTTTGAAGACGGTTCTCCTTTTTTTAATTTTTTTATTGCCCCTTGGAGTGACAATAGTTTTGGGTAGAACAGTGCAATCAAACTTTTTAATCAAAAAGTCTACTTCCCGGGAGCCCTTATCAAATCTGAAAATAAATTTAAATTAAAGTAAAATAGGGAAAACAAATTGACTAATATAATTATGTACCTTGTTTTATAAAAAAGATTTCTTAATCCAGCTATAAACTCCACTTGTACAATACAGTGTTTAAAGCAAAATCTTTAAAAGTAACCAAACCACTCATGAAAAATGCATTTTAAATGTCAGGCATTTCTGGTAAAATGATCACTTTATGCAAATCCAAATATAATATAACTCTGTTTGAGTTTGTGACTTGACTTGACGTGTGTGACTTGCTGCGGATCTCCCCGCCCAACCCCGCCCTTCTTTTATATTGGATTCTTGTTTTCAAAACCTAGTAAGGTGCAACGACCATTTAATAACCTAGTAAGTCCAGAGACTTACTAGGTTTTGAATTGGTTGAAGTGACTTACTAGGTTTTAATTTGGTCACGAGGGAGTAGATAGTGCACTTACTAGGTATCGATGCTTAAATATATCTGCTTTTAAGTGAGTTTTTAACGCTGGTGTTTTTGTATTCGGTAGGGACTTACTAGATTAGGAAGAATATGCAATAAAACGATTTTTGTAAAAAGTGTCCCTTACTAGGTTTTGTAATGGGGCAGCCGTCAAGTGTTCGTGCATTTTTGTGCGTCGTTCGGTAAAATTCGTAGCCAACACATGCTTGCTCGACGGCGGGGCCCGCCGCTGTTCGCCACCGTTCATTTAATCGTGAGTTGAGGTTATGTTTTTGAGTTTACTGCCAAGAGTAAGTCTTGTATATTCATGTAATAATAAAACATATTTGTTACGTACGTTAATGATTAAAAAACTTATCAATCGTCAAGGCCGTGACTGTATTTGAAACATAAGTTAACGGTTTCTTCTACCTTAACTTATGTTTCAAATACAGTCACGGCGAAATAATGCTTTTTTTTAAGTCAGTAATTTCGTATTTCTGAAAAGAGCGGCTACAAATCCAGTGAAAGATTGAAAACTATGATTTTTTATAATTTTAAATAGTTTATGGCTCAGTAGACTTAAATAACATAGAAAAAATAGTAATTTCTTAAAAAACTACTATTTCCATAAGTTTGCCGTATAAAATTAATTTCATCAAAATCGGTCTTCAGTCATCCTGTAATTCCTGTATAATTATACACTTTTTCTTATGTGTTAACAAATGTTAAAAAAAAACATAAAATTTTAGAAAAGAATCGAAATTTTAAATGTGTTAATAAGTTTCGGTTTCGGTTTCGGCTGAAACTGAGAGCTAAGCCGAAAGTTCGGTTTCGGTTTCGGCTGAAAAATCAGCTTCGGTCGGACACTAATAAACACCATTTTTCATCAATGATGACTGTCAAATGCCTTTTCAAGCGCGAAGGGAACTCGCTACTAGCGCTGGTCACCCATCGTCAGAGCAACCTTAGCAAACGTGACTTAATCTTGAAGATCTACAGTGGATATTGTTATTTGGCCATCAGAAAGCCAAATATGTACAAAAAAATTAAGTAACCTTTTTTGATTGTTCTTCCAGAAGCGTAATAAACTGTATCATTTAGGGCCTTACTTATAAACATTGATTAGACGTTACTTATCTTAAATAGCTCTTAAGTCACTTGCCAACTCTATTCATTGAAATAGAAATGACAAGGACTAGCTACCGAAATATCACCTATATGTCGGTAGCTAGCTAAGCCACACAAGTTTTTATAAGTAAAGGTGATAATTTTTAACCGACAAAAAAAACAGGAGGAGGTTCTTAATTCGATGCGTATATTTTCATACTTCGAAAACTACATTCGAGGATTCAAGACAAAACTTACTGCAAGAAGAATCTTTCCTTCAAGATCTGAACAAGCCTCTACCCTCAACAGAACGTTTTTCTCGTGTTCAAACCCAATTACCATATGTATTCTCTGTATGAAATTCAGAACAGCTTTCGCACTCGGTAAATTTGCATTGTTAATTGTGGGTACCCCGTTGTTGCTAACTTTGTGGATATACGAGTATACGTCACTATGTTGGTGCATCTTTAAATTTGGAGCCTACGTTTATCTAAAGTTGCCTCTTTTATTTGTATGCACTTCTGGGAGTGCTGTGTTTTGTACTCGTATGCAAATAAGGTCTTGTTTTCTAAAGCACGTTTCAGGTTTTGAATGTTAAATTTTGCAGGGTGATTCTAGAAGCTAGCTGGTTCTTCGAAGATCGTGACTTATGTATATTATAAGGTAAAACAGAAAGATTCATTTCTACGGTTGTACTACCTACCTACTATAAGTTCTTCAGCGAGTCCGACCAGGGACCAAGCCCGGGTCGGTGGCGCGTCGTGTTTCGCGCCAAATGCTTGCTGGGGTCGCGGGTATTTTCTTAACCCATTACCGTGGCCCCGGAACGTAAAGGGCAAGAGTCTGACAGTCCCTTCCGCCCCACCCAGGGCGGGAGGACTCATTTGATGATTTAAACACCTTAAAAAAAAACAAAAAAGTTACAAGGTAATAAGATACCCTTTCGTAATGTTTGAATCGGACTATTTTCAGAAAAGGAAACGAATGTCATTCTTGTAAATTATAAAAATATTTCTTTAACAACATGGAAAACTGAACTGTGCTCATACAAAAACTATTCCATACGAAAAACGAATTCTTATACCCACAATGTCCCAACCCCAACATTTCTAATAGTAAGATAAGTAGGTATCTAATATTGCCAGCAATACTGTGAGGTTACTTTTACCTAAGCCCCAAGGATTTGTGGTATTTGCTCGCTTTGCAAAGCCCGTGGTACCTGGTTGCCAAAAGCAAATTGATGTTCATAGTAACAGAGGACGGAGGTACTCTTTTCATTCGTTCGGTATCGAAAAGCGAGGGAATAGAGCGGTTGTTTTTTTTTTTTATTTGAGTATTGGATTGAAGTGGTATACAGTGTTATAGGTAAAACATTAACACATAAACCACAGGGTGACCGACACAGGTCGGTCTTAAATGACTAGGTATTATGTAAAATATTAATTTCTTAACCTTTGCCCAGCGTCGAACAAAACAGGCTGTTTTTTATTTTATTTTGTAATGCCGATCACTGGTTCGATTTCCGAACGGCACAAATAGGTACGTACTATTTGTATGTAGGTACTACAAACCTACAAGTTAGTGTTCCGGGTCTGGATGTTTGTGTATATTATGAGCTTTAATGTTTGAGAAAGCACCCAGGAGAAACTGATGGGAAAAAAATCCCTGGAAGTCTGACAAGTCCAGTCGACAATCAGCCAAAGAGTGTAGTACGAAATATGACTGGGCTATGTAGGTCACAAAAGCAGTCGTTTCATGAATAATACTGGTAATCAGCTGTATCCAGTACTTAGTTTTGTTCTTCGAACCATCACTTCACATCCACTGCCCACACACTTAGACTAGAGTGTACATACTCATTACTAAGACTAGAGAAAAAAATGTCACGACTCGGCTCAACATGCATGATAATTATAAAGATAATTTATTTTTAAAATATTTTTTTATACTGACATAAAGCACTCAGAAATAACGTGATTTCCTCTTAGAAAAAAAAATAGAATCGGAGTTTAATTTCCAGAGATTACAAACTGCATTCCCTCTACTTATGTACAAACAAGGACTTTTTTTTTTTTTTTTAGCGTGGTAAAATCATCAAATGAGTCCTCCAACCCCGGGCAGGGCGGGAGGGACTGTCAGACTTCTACTGACTAAAATCCACGGTGTCCTTCATAGCCTGTTACGTTCCGGGGTTACGGTTAGGGAATAATCCCGCGACCCCGGCAGGCTTTGGCCCTCTGAGAGGGGGGCCCCGTCATTATGCTGACGCTCTTTGAGGCGCGCGTGGGACACAACGCGCCGTCGACCCGGGCATGGTCCTTGGTCGGGCAGCGAATTGCCCTTTACTCGCTGCCCGCATGCCCGCGCCTACGGTGGCCGGAGATCATCTTGCGACGTCCGTCGCCGTAGGCGCCTACCACTGCGGCTGGGGCGGAGGGAGGACGCTGTCCTCTCTCGCTCGCGGCCTGCCTCCTCCTTTACGAGCATTACTGCCTCGCAGAAGGAGCTGACCGCTTCCCACTCCGTCTCGCCCCGCAGCATGGCCGCAACCAATGCCGGGCGCGAGAGGTCTCCGCCTATCGCAGCCGTGAGGACACGTCGGTGCTCCGCCCAAGCTGGGCAGTCTTGCACCGTATGCTCCACCGTGTCCTCCGGGCGATCTTCGCAGTGGTGACACCCAGGCGTCTCCTCCTTTCGCATCAGACACAGGTACCTCCCGAAACTTCCGTGTCCGGTGAGGACCTGCGTCAAGCGGTAGGTCAGGACGCCATGACTTCTCTCCAGCCACTCCTCAAAGAGGGGTCTTACCGCCGCAATTGCGGCGTGCCCGGACAAACAAGGACTTAATCTTTTTACATTAGTATAAATGCAAATCGATTAACTTTAAAAACTTTCAACAATTTTCTAGTTACTTTATCATTTTAAAGACCCGTAATAAAACAACACGATAAAGTTCAACAATATTAAAATCGAAGAAGCAAATGAACGACAGTTGTAGTGACAAAGTGTTTCTTGGAAAAGCAGTGCAGAAGCAGTTTTATAAAATAACAAAGAAGACACACAAAGGGGATAATAATAAACAATTTCAATTCGTCAATTGTAAATCCGTAGCTCGAGGTATACCTGGGAATTTAGGGTAAGCGCACACTGCGATAAAAATCGCGCGATTTTCTATCGCCATTCTGGTAAACCCACATAATCATAATCTGCTAAAACATTTTCCATTAAAACCCAACGCAGCTGAATGTGCATGTCAATATTGTGTTGAGTGCTGAGTGATAAACTGGGTATTGTTGAACCGTATTCAACGGGGAATCGCGATACAATAACTAATAAACTAATTCTTCCGAAACGACTTTCAAAGATCTGGAAACGCTAGCCGGGTCCAATGGCTTAAGGTACTTTCCGATCAACTACAGGATCTAGGATATGAATGTTCGCTCATTCAAGCGTCGTTTCAATTATAACTCAGCCTATTATGTTCAAACTGCTTGCCATCCACGCTTTTTCTAACTTGTAAAATCACCAATCCTCCCATTATGAGTGGAGCAGAGTGGACTGACGTAAAAATCAACATGTTCTTTCAGATATTTATTATTTCAATAAAAAAAAATCGCAGTTTTCAGATTCGTGTATATTTTTTCAACGCGCGTTTTTTTTTTTATTTTACTGTGAGTTTACCCTTACTGCACTATGCAGAACGAAAACATTTTCTTGCCGACTTGATTCCAACGGTAAATCCCGGCTCAACCCCGCCTCAATCCGGGGCTCCTCAATCACGGGAAAAACGGGATTCTTAGGTAGGTATACGACCGATTTGCGCTATAGTGTCGAGGGTTCCGTACGACATATTTATCTACGTCTCAACCGATTGCTTGCTTATGTCGATGTTTTATTTGTATTTCATTTCTGTTGTCGTTTTAAATTATTTGGAAAGTGACTTTATACTGTTTTTTTATAGATTTTATTGAATTTGAGAGATCTTATTATAATTACGAGTAAAGATGGGTAGTAGAAACTCGTAGATCTTGCTATGACCATCTATAAGTTTTATTTATGACATGCAACTTTGAGGCGCTGGAGGCAGTATAGAATAACGAACTGTTTGCGAGGGGCTGCAATAAGGAACTTACGTGAAATACTGTTAATTATCGCGATGATGGACGTTTAAACACATTTACTGTTGTAACTCTTACCACAAAAAGTTAAACATCTGAACACCTTGTCTAAAACAAAATGACCTTTACCTAAATTAACGTTAAATTCCATTTTTATGTTGACAGTTTTGTAGACAAGTGTTCAACAGTTGTTAAACTTTTTTTTTGTTGTACGACGGTTAAAGCCTATTATCGCGAAAATTAACGGCATTGCCCGTTAGTGTGGCCCCCGCATTAGTTAGTGAAAGTTCACCTTGTAGTTCAAAAGGTGACCAGGTTAGTCAAAATCACGTAAGATATGAATAAACTAATATCTATCTTACGTGGTACGCAATAAATTAGAAAGGCAACTTCGTCTATAATGACAAAAGAACATATCTGTATCTTGAAAAAGCTATATTATTTGAATTTCATATTATATAGGGTGACTGGTAATTAGTGTACGATACTTAAACACGTGATTGTGGTCATGATAACAAACAACTTTTACTATGGGAACAACCCTGAAAACGCGAAAAAAAAATCAGCTGTTCAGTTTTAAGTATCGTATACTAATTATCAGTCACCATTATAATCCTTAAATAACTCATTTTTAAACGATAATAACATTTTGTGTCCCAAAACCTTCACGATTATTTGCCCATCATTTAAATGAACTTCTCCACATAATATTACCTCGTGAAATACAGTTAAAAAATTAAATAACCACCTGCGTCATTCATTAGCATAGCAAACAAAAGGAATCAATGCGGCATCGTGGCATGGTAAATAATTGCGAGTTGAGGCAGAATAAAATTCTTCTGAAGCTTTGTGGCGCGCGGCAGCGCCCCTGGCGGAAGCTGCGGAGACTAACTATGCGACGGGAACACTCTGAATAACGTTGCACAGAGTAGGTGTAGAAAAATAGAGGTTTTTAAAAGAATCTTTTTCTTCGTGATAATTATGAGAGTTTTTTTTTGCAGAACATAATACTCGTATGAAGAAACTGGAATACAATAATAATTTACTATCGTATTACCCATTTATTGAGGCATTGGTCGGATTCAGTCGATCCATATAAAATACTGATATTCAGCTGCATCTGGTTTGACAGGAAGCCGACTGCAATAAAGTTGGGAAAAGGCTGGCAGATGATGATGAGAAACTGGAATACAATAATAATTTACTATCGTATTACCCATTTATTGGGTTGTGGATTTCAGTCGATCCATATAAAATACTGATATTCAGCTGCATCTGGTTTGACAGGAAGCCGACTGCAATATAGTTGGGAAAAGGCTAGGCAGATGATGATGACTGGAATACAATTATGATTAATCAAGTCGACTAACTGACCAACATTTTTGTAAATATTTGCGCGAAAGAGATTTCCTTCTAAATCTTGTAACCAAAAACTTACGATAGTGTTACATTTTTGATAATGGCACGAAAGTTTGACCTCTCTTAGCAAGAGGTATTAATTACCTGGTACTAATTCCGTCGTGGAAATAGGTATGCAATCATCATCATTGCCTAGCCTTTTCCTAACTTAATTGGGGTCGGGTTCCAATCGAACCAGATGCAGCTGAATATCAGTCTTTTACATGGAGCCTATCGGGTTGTGATCCTTCACAATCACGGGTTGTGATGGGTTGGATTGGACCTTCACAACCACTAGGTTGTGATCGCGGTCGATACCCCATAATTTATAAGTAGAATAGGTCTGACACCCCATCATAAGGGCTGGTTTTCAGACATTTTTCAATGTAAAATAAAGGTATAAGCTGCATCCGGTTAAACTGGAAGACATTCTAATCCAGTCTGAGTCTGGAGTCAAAAAGTTTTTCCAGCGTTACTGGTGTGCAATATTTCCAGTTCCTTTTTGGTTAGCTCACTCCATTATTGGGCTTATTTACTTTGATATACCTAGTATAGAATATTTATCACGGATAAAAAAAAAAACTGGGAAAAGGCTACGCAAATAAATTGCTTCCGTCATTATTGCTTTTCTCGAAGAACAACTATTAGAACAACCTACTACTATCTCTTCTCGAAGTATCTGTTTCATTGTCTACTCTGTGCTACTAACCGGCAACCGCCTCCCGCTATGTTTGTTCATTAGAGGTTTTAATTTGATTTTTCTAGCGCGTTCTAATTGCAGTGTGCTCATAATTCTTCACTCATTCATAGAAGACAATTAGGTTGCGTCTATTTTATTTTACGTGTTCAAATATTGTGGAAGAAATATCAATATTTTTGCTGTCGAAGTAAGGTAGTACGAAGAGCTTCATCAATTTGTTACCCCAGTAATGAACGAATTCGTAACCTCTGTTTCTATAGCTGAGCTTTATAAAATTTGAATAATCTTGCATCTCTTAACTTCGAAGACAACCCCGATAACTTTTTTTCTCTGATTACTTAAACCTATATCTCCATTAAAAACAGTTCAATCGTATCGAAAAATAAAATAAGAGATGCCATTCATCAACTTACTACTGCAGTCTCTCTCTCTCTGCCTAGCCTTTTCCCAACTATATTGGGGTCGGCTTCCAGTCGAACCAGATTCAGCTGGATATCAGTATTTTACATGGAGCGACTGCCTGTCGGACCGCCACAACCCAGTACTGGGTAATACGAGTACGATACCCCATGGTTAGACTGGTTGTCAGACTTTACGAGCTTCTGACTAACATAACGACTGTCAAAGATGCACAAATGACAACCGGGACCAACGGCTTTACGTGCTTTCCGAGGCACAGAGGAACCTCGCTATGACAGATGGTCACCCATCCACAGACCAACTACGGCAAGCGCGGCTTAACCCGGAAGATCGGCCTGTGCGGCTGTAATTATTTAGCCACGAGCTCCTCAACTTACTACTGCAGTCGATTTAAATAATAAAAAAAATATATAACGACAGGAAGCCGACTGCGTTAGTTGGGAAAAGGCTAGGCAAATGATGATGACAGTAATACAATTATGATTAATCAAGTCGACTAATTCACCAACATTCTTGTAAATATTTGCGCGAAAGAGATTTCCTTCTAATCTTGTAACCAAAAACTTTTAGTGCTACATTTTTGATAATGGCCCGAAAGTTTGACCTCTCTTAGCAAGAGGTATCAATTACCTGGTACTAATTCCGTCGTAGAATAGGTATGCAATCATCTCACTTTGCCTAGCCTTTTCCTAACTTAATTGGGGTCGGGTTCACCCTCGAACCAGATGCAGCTGAATATCAGTGCTTTTTCATGGAGCCTATGGGTTGTGATCCTTCACAATCACAGGTTGTGATGGATTGGATTGGACCTAAGTCACAACCACTAGTGTTGTAATCACGGTTTTTACCCCATAATTTATAAGTAGAATAGGTCTGACACCCCACATATCATAAGGCTGGTTTTCAGACATTTTTCAATGTAAGTTAAAGGAATAAGCTGCATCCGGTTAAACAGGAAGACATTTATTATCCAGTCTGAGTCTGGCGTCAAAAAGACATGGCGTTACTGGAATGCAAATTTCCAGTTCATTGTGGTTAGCTCACTCCATTATTGGGCTCCATTACTTTGATATACCTAGTATAGAATATTTATCACGGATAAAAAAAGAAACTGGTTAAGGTTACTTAGACATGCAAATATATATTATTTTCGTCATTATTAGCTGATTATGGAAGAATCAACTTTATTCATTGATCACAAATCTTACTACCTACTACTATCTCGTGTCACGAAGTATCTGTCCTCAATGCCTACTCCTAAACTACTTAACCGATTATAATAAAATTCGCCACCATGTGCTAGTTCGATTCAACTTGAGAGATTAGAGGATTTTAATCTCAAATTATAGTCTCGAGTAGCAGCGGGTGAAGCAGTGTGCAACATAGTAATTCACTCATCATAGAAGACAGATTAGTTGTCCCCGTCTTTTTATTTTTGTGTTCAAATATTGTGGAAGATGATCAGTATTTTTGCTGTAAGAAAAAAATGTATTACTAAGAGCTTTGATGTTTTTTTAATAGACCCCAGTAATGAACGAATTCGCGAACCTCTGTTTCTTTGGCTGAAGCT